>OY776668.1:4885396-5050396 GCA_963675795.1 Crossocerus cetratus
GACAGAATTGCAATCCGGCCAACAGTTGACGAGATAATAGCCGGCATTCGCAGAACTTGATCTCGTGTTTTTTGGACTCCAGAAACGTTTTCGAGCGTTTCTCATGACTGTTTCCGACGTAAAATGACGCGAGGAACGCGTTGGAAGCGACAGAATTGCAATCCGACCAACAGTTGACGAGATAATAGCCGGCATTCCCAGAACTTGATCTCGTGTTTTTTGGACTCCAGAAACGATTTTGAGTGTTTCTCATGACTGTTTCCGACGTAAAATGACGCGAGGAACACGTTGGAAGCGACAGAATTGAAATCCGACCATCAGTTGACGAGAAAATAGTCGGCATTCCCAGAACTTTATCTCGTGTTTTTTGGACTCCAGAAACGTTTTCGAACGTTTCTCATGACTGTGTCCGACGTAAAATGACGCGAGGAACACGTTGGAAGCGACAGAATTGAAATCCGACCAACAGTTGACGAGAAAATAGCCGGCATTTCCAGAACTTGAACTCGTGTTTTTTGGACTCCAGAAACGTTTTCGAGCGTTTCTCATGACTGTTTCCGACGTAAAACGACGCGAGGAACACGTTGGAAGCGACAGAATTGAAATCCGACCATCAGTTGACGAGAAAATAGCCGGCATTCCCAGAACTTGATCTCGTGTTTTTTGGACTCCAGAAACGTTTTCGAACGTTTCTCATGACTGTTTCCGACGTAAAATGACGCGAGGAACACGTTGGAAGCGACAGAATTGCAATCCGACCAACAGTTGACGAGATAATAGCCGGCATTCCCAGAACTTGATCTCGTGTTTTTTGGACTCCAGAAACGATTTTGAGCGTTTCTCGTGACTGTTTCCGACGTAAAATGACACGAGGAACACGTTGGAAGCGACAGAATTGCAATCCGACCAACAGTTGACGAGATAATAGCCGGCATTCCCAGAACTTGATCTCGTGTTTTTTGGACTCCAGAAACGATTTTGAGCGTTTCTCATGACAGTTTCCGACGTAAAATGACGCGAGGAACACGTTGGAAGCGACAGAATTGCGATTCGAGCAACCGCTGACGAGCAAATAGCCGGCATTCCCAGAACTTGAACTCGTGTTTTTTGGACTCCAGAAGCGTTTTCGAGCGTTTCTCATGACTGTTTCCGACGTAAAATGACGCGAGGAACACGTTGGAAGCGACAGAATTGCAATCCGACCAACAGTTGACGAGATAATAGCCGGCATTCCCAGAACTTGATCTCGTGTTTTTTGGACTCCAGAAACGATTTTGAGCGTTTCTCATGACAGTTTCCGACGTAAAATGACGCGAGGAACACGTTGGAAGCGACAGAATTGCAATCCGATCATCAGTTGACGAGAAAATAGCCGGTATTCCCAGAACTTGAACTCGTGTTTTTTGGACTCCAGAAACGTTTTCGAGCATTTCTCATGACTGCTTCCGACGTAAAATGACGCGAGGAACACGTTGGAAGCGACAGAATTGCAATCCGACCAACAGTTGACGAGATAATAGCCGGCATTCCCAGAACTTGATCTCGTGTTTTTTGGACTCCAGAAACGTTTTCGAGCGTTTCTCATGTCTGTTTCCGACGTTAAATGACGCGAGGAACACGTTGGAAGCGACACAATTGCAATCCGACCAACAGTTGACGAGATAATAGCCGGCATTCCCAGAACTTGATCTCGTGTTTTTTGGACTCCAGAAACGTTTTCGAACGTTTCTCATGACTGTTTCCGACGTAAAATGACGCGAGGAACACGTTGGAAGCGACAGAATTGAAATCCGACCATCAGTTGACGAGAAAATAGCCGGCATTCGCAGAACTTGATCTCGTGTTTTTTGGACTCCAGAAACGTTTTCGAGCGTTTCTCATGACTGTGTTTGACCTAAAATGACGCGAGGAACACGTTGGAAGCGACAGAATTGCAATCCGACCAACAGTTGACGAGATAATAGCCGGCATTCCCAGAACTTGATCTCGTGTTTTTTGGACTCCAGAAACGATTTTGAGCGTTTCTCATGACTGTTTCCGACGTAAAATGACACGAGGAACACGTTGGAAGCGACAGAATTGCAATCCGACCAACAGTTGACGAGATAATAGCCGGCATTCCCAGAACTTGATCTCGTGTTTTTTGGACTCCAGAAACGATTTTGAGCGTTTCTCATGACAGTTTCCGACGTAAAATGACGCGAGGAACACGTTGGAAGCGACAGAATTGAAATCCGATCATCAGTTGACGAGAAAATAGCCGGCATTCCCAGAACGTGAACTCGTGTTTTTTGGACTCCAGAAACGTTTTCGAGCGTTTCTCATGACTGTTTCCGACGTAAAATGACGCGAGGAACACGTTGGAAGCGACAGAATTGCAATCCGACCAACAGTTGACGAGATAATAGCCGGCATTCCCAGAACTTGATCTCGTGTTTTTTGGACTCCAGAAACAATTTTGAGTGTTTCTCATGACTGTTTCCGACGTAAAATGACGCGAGGAACACGTTGGAAGCGACAGAATTGCAATCCGACTAACAGTTGACGAGAAAATAGTCGGCATTCCCAGAACTTGAACTCGTGTTTTTTGGACTCCAGAAACGTTTTCGAGCGTTTCTCATGTCTGTTTCCGACGTAAAATGACGCGAGGAACACGTTGGAAGCGACAGAATTGCAATCCGACCAACAGTTGACGAGATAATAGCCGGCATTCGCAGAACTTGATCTCGTGTTTTTTGGACTCCAGAAACGTTTTCGAACGTTTCTCATGACTGTTTCCGACGTAAAATGACGCGAGGAACACGTTGGAAGCGACAGAATTGCAATCCGACCAACAGTTGACGAGAAAATAGCCGGCATTTCCAGAACTTGAACTCGTGTTTTTTGGACTCCAGAAACGTTTTCGAGCGTTTCTCATGTCTGTTTCCGACGTAGAATGACGCGAGGAACACGTTGGAAGCGAAAGAATTGCAATCCGACCAACAGTTGCCGAGATAATAGCCGGCATTCCCAGAACTTGATCTCGTGTTTTTTGGACTCCAGAAACGTTTTCGAACGTTTCTCATGACTGTTTCCGACGTAAAATGACGCGAGGAACACGTTGGAAGCGACAGAATTGAAATCCGACCATCAGTTGACGAGAAAATAGCCGGCATTCGCAGAACTTGATCTCGTGTTTTTTGGACTCCAGAAACGTTTTCGAGCGTTTCTCATGACTGTTTCCGACGTAAAATGACGCGAGGAACACGTTGGAAGCGACAGAATTGCAATCCGACCAACAGTTGACGAGATAATAGCCGGCATTCCCAGAACTTGATCTCGTGTTTTTTGGACTCCAGAAACGATTTTGAGCGTTTCTCATTACTGTTTCCGACGTAAAATGACGCGAGGAACACGTTGGAAGCGACAGAATTGAAATCCGACCATCAGTTGACGAGAAAATAGCCGGCATTCCCAGAACTTGATCTCGTGTTTTTTGGACTCCAGAAACGTTTTCGAGCGTTTCTCATGACTGTTTCCGACGTAAAATGACGCGAGGAACACGTTGGAAGCGACAGAATTGAAATCCGACCATCAGTTGACGAGAAAATAGCCGGCATTCGCAGAACTTGATCTCGTGTTTTTTGGACTCCAGAAACGTTTTCGAGCGTTTCTCATGACTGTTTCCGACGTAAAATGGCGCGAGGAACACGTTGGAAGCGACAAAATTGCAATCCGACTAACAGTTGACGAGAAAATAGCCGGCATTCCCAGAACTTGAACTCGTGTTTTTTGGACTCCAGAAACGTTTTCGAGCGTTTCTCATGTCTGTTTCCGACGTAAAATGACGCGAGGAACACGTTGGAAGCGACAGAATTGAAATCCGACCATCAGTTGACGAGAAAATAGCCGGCATTCGCAGAACTTGATCTCGTGTTTTTTGGACTCCAGAAACGTTTTCGAGCGTTTCTCATGACTGTTTCCGACGTAAAATGACGCGAGGAACACGTTGGAAGCGACAGAATTGCAATCCGACTAACAGTTGACGAGAAAATAGCCGGCATTCCCAGAACTTGAACTCGTGTTTTTTGGACTCCAGAAACGTTTTCGAGCGTTTCTCATGACAGTTTCCGACGTAAAATGACGCGAGGAACACGTTGGAAGCGACAGAATTGAAATCCGATCATCAGTTGACGAGAAAATAGCCGGCATTCCCAGAACTTGAACTCGTGTTTTTTGGACTTCAGAAACGTTTTCGAGCGTTTCTCATGTCTGTTTCCGACGTAAAATGACGCGAGGAACACGTTGGAAGCGACAGAATTGCAATCCGACTAACAGTTGACGAGAAAATAGCCGGCATTCCCAGAACTTGAACTCGTGTTTTTTGGACTCCAGAAACGTTTTCGAGCGTTTCTCATGTCTGTTTCCGACGTAAAATGACGCGAGGAACACGTTGGAAGCGACAGAATTGCAATCCGACTAACAGTTGACGAGAAAATAGCCGGCATTCCCAGAACTTGAACTCGTGTTTTTTGGACTCCAGAAACGTTTTCGAACGTTTCTCATGACTGTTTCCGACGTAAAATGACGCGAGGAACACGTTGGAAGCGACAGAATTGAAATCCGACCATCAGTTGACGAGAAAATAGCCGGCATTCCCAGAACTTGATCTCGTGTTTTTTGGACTCCAGAAACGTTTTCGAACGTTTCTCATGACTGTTTCCGACGTAAAATGACGCGAGGAACACGTTGGAAGCGACAGAATTGCAATCCGACCAACAGTTGACGAGATAATAGCCGGCATTCCCAGAACTTGATCTCGTGTTTTTTGGACTCCAGAAACGATTTTGAGCGTTTCTCATGACTGTTTCCGACGTAAAATGACGCGAGGAACACGTTGGAAGCGACAGAATTGCAATCCGACCAGCAGTTGACGAGATAATAGCCGGCATTCCCAGAACTTGATCTCGTGTTTTTTGGACTCCAGAAACGATTTTGAGCGTTTCTCATGACAGTTTCCGACGTAAAATGACGCGAGGAACACGTTGGAAGCGACAGAATTGAAATCCGATCATCAGTTGACGAGAAAATAGCCGGCATTCCCAGAACGTGAACTCGTGTTTTTTGGACTCCAGAAACGTTTTCGAGCGTTTCTCATGACTGTTTCCGACGTAAAATGACGCGAGGAACACGTTGGAAGCGACAGAATTGCAATCCGACCAACAGTTGACGAGATAATAGCCGGCATTCCCAGAACTTGATCTCGTGTTTTTTGGACTCCAGAAACAATTTTGAGTGTTTCTCATGACTGTTTCCGACGTAAAATGACGCGAGGAACACGTTGGAAGCGACAGAATTGCAATCCGACTAACAGTTGACGAGAAAATAGTCGGCATTCCCAGAACTTGAACTCGTGTTTTTTGGACTCCAGAAACGTTTTCGAGCGTTTCTCATGTCTGTTTCCGACGTAAAATGACGCGAGGAACACGTTGGAAGCGACAGAATTGCAATCCGACCAACAGTTGACGAGATAATAGCCGGCATTCGCAGAACTTGATCTCGTGTTTTTTGGACTCCAGAAACGTTTTCGAACGTTTCTCATGACTGTTTCCGACGTAAAATGACGCGAGGAACACGTTGGAAGCGACAGAATTGCAATCCGACCAACAGTTGACGAGAAAATAGCCGGCATTTCCAGAACTTGAACTCGTGTTTTTTGGACTCCAGAAACGTTTTCGAGCGTTTCTCATGTCTGTTTCCGACGTAGAATGACGCGAGGAACACGTTGGAAGCGACAGAATTGCAATCCGACCAACAGTTGCCGAGATAATAGCCGGCATTCCCAGAACTTGATCTCGTGTTTTTTGGACTCCAGAAACGATTTTGAGCGTTTCTCATGACAGTTTCCGACGTAAAATGACGCGAGGAACACGTTGGAAGCGACAGAATTGAAATCCGATCATCAGTTGACGAGAAAATAGCCGGCATTCCCAGAACGTGAACTCGTGTTTTTTGGACTCCAGAAACGTTTTCGAGCGTTTCTCATGACTGTTTCCGACGTAAAATGACGCGAGGAACACGTTGGAAGCGACAGAATTGCAATCCGACCAACAGTTGACGAGATAATAGCCGGCATTCCCAGAACTTGATCTCGTGTTTTTTGGACTCCAGAAACAATTTTGAGTGTTTCTCATGACTGTTTCCGACGTAAAATGACGCGAGGAACACGTTGGAAGCGACAGAATTGCAATCCGACTAACAGTTGACGAGAAAATAGTCGGCATTCCCAGAACTTGAACTCGTGTTTTTTGGACTCCAGAAACGTTTTCGAGCGTTTCTCATGTCTGTTTCCGACGTAAAATGACGCGAGGAACACGTTGGAAGCGACAGAATTGCAATCCGACCAACAGTTGACGAGATAATAGCCGGCATTCGCAGAACTTGATCTCGTGTTTTTTGGACTCCAGAAACGTTTTCGAACGTTTCTCATGACTGTTTCCGACGTAAAATGACGCGAGGAACACGTTGGAAGCGACAGAATTGCAATCCGACCAACAGTTGACGAGAAAATAGCCGGCATTTCCAGAACTTGAACTCGTGTTTTTTGGACTCCAGAAACGATTTTGAGCGTTTCTCATTACTGTTTCCGACGTAAAATGACGCGAGGAACACGTTGGAAGCGACAGAATTGAAATCCGACCATCAGTTGACGAGAAAATAGCCGGCATTCCCAGAACTTGATCTCGTGTTTTTTGGACTCCAGAAACGTTTTCGAGCGTTTCTCATGACTGTTTCCGACGTAAAATGACGCGAGGAACACGTTGGAAGCGACAGAATTGAAATCCGACCATCAGTTGACGAGAAAATAGCCGGCATTCGCAGAACTTGATCTCGTGTTTTTTGGACTCCAGAAACGTTTTCGAGCGTTTCTCATGACTGTTTCCGACGTAAAATGGCGCGAGGAACACGTTGGAAGCGACAAAATTGCAATCCGACTAACAGTTGACGAGAAAATAGCCGGCATTCCCAGAACTTGAACTCGTGTTTTTTGGACTCCAGAAACGTTTTCGAGCGTTTCTCATGTCTGTTTCCGACGTAAAATGACGCGAGGAACACGTTGGAAGCGATAGAATTGAAATCCGACCATCAGTTGACGAGAAAATAGCCGGCATTCCCAGAACTTGATCTCGTGTTTTTTGGACTCCAGAAACGTTTTCGAACGTTTCTCATGACTGTTTCCGACGTAAAATGACGCGAGGAACACGTTGGAAGCGACAGAATTGAAATCCGACCATCAGTTGACGAGAAAATAGCCGGCATTCGCAGAACTTGATCTCGTGTTTTTTGGACTCCAGAAACGTTTTCGAGCGTTTCTCATGACTGTTTCCGACGTAAAATGACGCGAGGAACACGTTGGAAGCGACAGAATTGCAATCCGACCAACAGTTGACGAGATAATAGCCGGCATTCCCAGAACTTGATCTCGTGTTTTTTGGACTCCAGAAACGATTTTGAGCGTTTCTCATTACTGTTTCCGACGTAAAATGACGCGAGGAACACGTTGGAAGCGACAGAATTGAAATCCGACCATCAGTTGACGAGAAAATAGCCGGCATTCGCAGAACTTGATCTCGTGTTTTTTGGACTCCAGAAACGTTTTCGAGCGTTTCTCATGACTGTTTCCGACGTAAAATGACGTGAGGAACACGTTGGAAGCGACAGAATTGCAATCCGAACAACAGTTGACGAGAAAATGGCCGGCATTCCCAAAACCTGACCTCGTGTTTTTTGGATACCAGAAACGTTTTCGAGCGTTTCTCATGACTGTTTCCGACGTAAAATGACGCGAGGAACACGTTGGAAGCGACAGAATTGAAATCCGACCATCAGTTGACGAGAAAATAGCCGGCATTCGCAGAACTTGATCTCGTGTTTTTTGGACTCCAGAAACGTTTTCGAGCGTTTCTCATGACTGTTTCCGACGTAAAATGACGCGAGGAACACGTTGGAAGCGACAGAATTGCAATCCGACCAACAGTTGACGAGATAATAGCCGGCATTCCCAGAACTTGATCTCGTGTTTTTTGGACTCCAGAAACGATTTTGAGCGTTTCTCATTACTGTTTCCGACGTAAAATGACGCGAGGAACACGTTGGAAGCGACAGAATTGAAATCCGACCATCAGTTGACGAGAAAATAGCCGGCATTCCCAGAACTTGATCTCGTGTTTTTTGGACTCCAGAAACGTTTTCGAGCGTTTCTCATGACTGTTTCCGACGTAAAATGACGCGAGGAACACGTTGGAAGCGACAGAATTGAAATCCGACCATCAGTTGACGAGAAAATAGCCGGCATTCGCAGAACTTGATCTCGTGTTTTTTGGACTCCAGAAACGTTTTCGAGCGTTTCTCATGACTGTTTCCGACGTAAAATGGCGCGAGGAACACGTTGGAAGCGACAAAATTGCAATCCGACTAACAGTTGACGAGAAAATAGCCGGCATTCCCAGAACTTGAACTCGTGTTTTTTGGACTCCAGAAACGTTTTCGAGCGTTTCTCATGTCTGTTTCCGACGTAAAATGACGCGAGGAACACGTTGGAAGCGATAGAATTGAAATCCGACCATCAGTTGACGAGAAAATAGCCGGCATTCCCAGAACTTGATCTCGTGTTTTTTGGACTCCAGAAACGTTTTCGAACGTTTCTCATGACTGTTTCCGACGTAAAATGACGCGAGGAACACGTTGGAAGCGACAGAATTGAAATCCGACCATCAGTTGACGAGAAAATAGCCGGCATTCGCAGAACTTGATCTCGTGTTTTTTGGACTCCAGAAACGTTTTCGAGCGTTTCTCATGACTGTTTCCGACGTAAAATGACGCGAGGAACACGTTGGAAGCGACAGAATTGCAATCCGACCAACAGTTGACGAGATAATAGCCGGCATTCCCAGAACTTGATCTCGTGTTTTTTGGACTCCAGAAACGATTTTGAGCGTTTCTCATTACTGTTTCCGACGTAAAATGACGCGAGGAACACGTTGGAAGCGACAGAATTGAAATCCGACCATCAGTTGACGAGAAAATAGCCGGCATTCCCAGAACTTGATCTCGTGTTTTTTGGACTCCAGAAACGTTTTCGAGCGTTTCTCATGACTGTTTCCGACGTAAAATGACGCGAGGAACACGTTGGAAGCGACAGAATTGAAATCCGACCATCAGTTGACGAGAAAATAGCCGGCATTCGCAGAACTTGATCTCGTGTTTTTTGGACTCCAGAAACGTTTTCGAGCGTTTCTCATGACTGTTTCCGACGTAAAATGGCGCGAGGAACACGTTGGAAGCGACAAAATTGCAATCCGACTAACAGTTGACGAGAAAATAGCCGGCATTCCCAGAACTTGAACTCGTGTTTTTTGGACTCCAGAAACGTTTTCGAGCGTTTCTCATGTCTGTTTCCGACGTAAAATGACGCGAGGAACACGTTGGAAGCGATAGAATTGAAATCCGACCATCAGTTGACGAGAAAATAGCCGGCATTCCCAGAACTTGATCTCGTGTTTTTTGGACTCCAGAAACGTTTTCGAGCGTTTCTCATGACTGTTTCCGACGTAAAATGACGCGAGGAACACGTTGGAAGCGACAGAATTGAAATCCGACCATCAGTTGACGAGAAAATAGCCGGCATTCCCAGAACTTGATCTCGTGTTTTTGGACTCCAGAAACGTTTTCGAACGTTTCTCATGACTGTTTCCGACGTAAAATGACGCGAGGAACACGTTGGAAGCGACAGAATTGAAATCCGACTATCAGTTGACGAGAAAATAGCCGGCATTCCCAGAACTTGATCTCGTGTTTTTTGGACTCCAGAAACGTTTTCGAGCGTTTCTCATGACTGTTTCCGACGTAAAATGACGCGAGGAACACGTTGGAAGCGACAGAATTGAAATCCGACCATCAGTTGACGAGAAAATAGCCGGCATTCGCAGAACTTGATCTCGTGTTTTTTGGACTCCAGAAACGTTTTCGAGCGTTTCTCATGACTGTTTCCGACGTAAAATGGCGCGAGGAACACGTTGGAAGCGACAAAATTGCAATCCGACTAACAGTTGACGAGAAAATAGCCGGCATTCCCAGAACTTGAACTCGTGTTTTTTGGACTCCAGAAACGTTTTCGAGCGTTTCTCATGTCTGTTTCCGACGTAAAATGACGCGAGGAACACGTTGGAAGCGATAGAATTGAAATCCGACCATCAGTTGACGAGAAAATAGCCGGCATTCCCAGAACTTGATCTCGTGTTTTTTGGACTCCAGAAACGTTTTCGAGCGTTTCTCATGACTGTTTCCGACGTAAAATGACGCGAGGAACACGTTGGAAGCGACAGAATTGAAATCCGACCATCAGTTGACGAGAAAATAGCCGGCATTCCCAGAACTTGATCTCGTGTTTTTGGACTCCAGAAACGTTTTCGAACGTTTCTCATGACTGTTTCCGACGTAAAATGACGCGAGGAACACGTTGGAAGCGACAGAATTGAAATCCGACTATCAGTTGACGAGAAAATAGCCGGCATTCGCAGAACTTGATCTCGTGTTTTTTGGACTCCAGAAACGTTTTCGAGCGTTTCTCATGACTGTTTCCGACGTAAAATGACGCGAGGAACACGTTGGAAGCGACAGAATTGCAATCCGACCAACAGTTGACGAGATAATAGCCGGCATTCCCAGAACTTGATCTCGTGTTTTTTGGACTCCAGAAACGATTTTGAGCGTTTCTCATGACTGTTTCCGACGTAAAATGACGCGAGGAACACGTTGGAAGCGACAGAATTGCAATCCGACCAACAGTTGACGAGATAATAGCCGGCATTCCCAGGACTTGATCTCGTGTTTTTTGGACTCCAGAAACGATTTTGAGCGTTTCTCATGACACTTTCCGACGTAAAATGACGCGAGGAACACGTTGGAAGCGACAGAATTGAAATCCGATCATCAGTTGACGAGAAAATAGCCGGCATTCCCAGAACTTGAACTAGTGTTTTTTGGACTCCAGAAACGTTTTCGAGCGTTTCTCATGACTGTTTCCGACGTAAAATGACGCGAGGAACACGTTGGAAGCGACAGAATTGCAATCCGACCATCAGTTGACGAGAAAATAGCCGGCATTCGCAGAACTTGATCTCGTGTTTTTTGGACTCCAGAAACGTTTTCGAGCGTTTCTCATGACTGTTTCCGACGTAAAATGACGCGAGGAACACGTTGGAAGCGACAGAATTGAAATCCGACCAACAGTTGACGAGATAATTGCCGGCATTCCCAGAACTTGATCTCGTGTTTTTTGGACTCCAGAAACGATTTTGAGCGTTTCTCATTACTGTTTCCGACGTAAAATGACGCGAGGAACACGTTGGAAGCGACAGAATTGAAATCCGACCATCAGTTGACGAGAAAATAGCCGGCATTCCCAGAACTTGATCTCGTGTTTTTTGGACTCCAGAAACGTTTTCGAACGTTTCTCATGACTGTTTCCGACGTAAAATGACGCGAGGAACACGTTGGAAGCGACAGAATTGCAATCCGACCAACAGTTGACGAGATAATAGCCGGCATTCCCAGAACTTGATCTCGTGTTTTTTGGACTCCAGAAACGATTTTGAGCGTTTCTCATGACTGTTTCCGACGTAAAATGACGCGAGGAACACGTTGGAAGCGACAGAATTGCAATCCGACCAACAGTTGACGAGATAATAGCCGGCATTCCCAGGACTTGATCTCGTGTTTTTTGGACTCCAGAAACGATTTTGAGCGTTTCTCATGACACTTTCCGACGTAAAATGACGCGAGGAACACGTTGGAAGCGACAGAATTGAAATCCGATCATCAGTTGACGAGAAAATAGCCGGCATTCCCAGAACTTGAACTCGTGTTTTTTGGACTCCAGAAACGTTTTCGAGCGTTTCTCATGACTGTTTCCGACGTAAAATGACGCGAGGAACACGTTGGAAGCGACAGAATTGCAATCCGACCAACAGTTGACGAGATAATAGCCGGCATTCCCAGAACTTGATCTCGTGTTTTTTGGACTCCAGAAACGTTTTCGAGCGTTTCTCATGACTGTTTCCGACGTAAAATGACGCGAGGAACACGTTGGAAGCGACAGAATTGAAATCCGACCATCAGTTGACGAGAAAATAGCCGGCATTCGCAGAACTTGATCTCGTGTTTTTTGGACTCCAGAAACGTTTTCGAGCGTTTCTCATGACTGTTTCCGACGTAAAATGACGCGAGGAACACGTTGGAAGCGACAGAATTGCAATCCGACTAACAGTTGACGAGAAAATAGCCGGCATTCCCAGAACTTGAACTCGTGTTTTTTGGACTCCAGAAACGTTTTCGAGCGTTTCTCATGACAGTTTCCGACGTAAAATGACGCGAGGAACACGTTGGAAGCGACAGAATTGAAATCCGATCATCAGTTGACGAGAAAATAGCCGGCATTCCCAGAACTTGAACTCGTGTTTTTTGGACTTCAGAAACGTTTTCGAGCGTTTCTCATGTCTGTTTCCGACGTAAAATGACGCGAGGAACACGTTGGAAGCGACAGAATTGCAATCCGACTAACAGTTGACGAGAAAATAGCCGGCATTCCCAGAACTTGAACTCGTGTTTTTTGGACTCCAGAAACGTTTTCGAGCGTTTCTCATGTCTGTTTCCGACGTAAAATGACGCGAGGAACACGTTGGAAGCGACAGAATTGCAATCCGACTAACAGTTGACGAGAAAATAGCCGGCATTCCCAGAACTTGAACTCGTGTTTTTTGGACTCCAGAAACGTTTTCGAACGTTTCTCATGACTGTTTCCGACGTAAAATGACGCGAGGAACACGTTGGAAGCGACAGAATTGAAATCCGACCATCAGTTGACGAGAAAATAGCCGGCATTCCCAGAACTTGATCTCGTGTTTTTTGGACTCCAGAAACGTTTTCGAACGTTTCTCATGACTGTTTCCGACGTAAAATGACGCGAGGAACACGTTGGAAGCGACAGAATTGCAATCCGACCAACAGTTGACGAGATAATAGCCGGCATTCCCAGAACTTGATCTCGTGTTTTTTGGACTCCAGAAACGATTTTGAGCGTTTCTCATGACTGTTTCCGACGTAAAATGACGCGAGGAACACGTTGGAAGCGACAGAATTGCAATCCGACCAGCAGTTGACGAGATAATAGCCGGCATTCCCAGAACTTGATCTCGTGTTTTTTGGACTCCAGAAACGATTTTGAGCGTTTCTCATGACAGTTTCCGACGTAAAATGACGCGAGGAACACGTTGGAAGCGACAGAATTGAAATCCGATCATCAGTTGACGAGAAAATAGCCGGCATTCCCAGACCGTGAACTCGTGTTTTTTGGACTCCAGAAACGTTTTCGAGCGTTTCTCATGACTGTTTCCGACGTAAAATGACGCGAGGAACACGTTGGAAGCGACAGAATTGCAATCCGACCAACAGTTGACGAGATAATAGCCGGCATTCCCAGAACTTGATCTCGTGTTTTTTGGACTCCAGAAACAATTTTGAGTGTTTCTCATGACTGTTTCCGACGTAAAATGACGCGAGGAACACGTTGGAAGCGACAGAATTGCAATCCGACTAACAGTTGACGAGAAAATAGTCGGCATTCCCAGAACTTGAACTCGTGTTTTTTGGACTCCAGAAACGTTTTCGAGCGTTTCTCATGTCTGTTTCCGACGTAAAATGACGCGAGGAACACGTTGGAAGCGACAGAATTGCAATCCGACCAACAGTTGACGAGATAATAGCCGGCATTCGCAGAACTTGATCTCGTGTTTTTTGGACTCCAGAAACGTTTTCGAACGTTTCTCATGACTGTTTCCGACGTAAAATGACGCGAGGAACACGTTGGAAGCGACAGAATTGCAATCCGACCAACAGTTGACGAGAAAATAGCCGGCATTTCCAGAACTTGAACTCGTGTTTTTTGGACTCCAGAAACGTTTTCGAGCGTTTCTCATGTCTGTTTCCGACGTAGAATGACGCGAGGAACACGTTGGAAGCGACAGAATTGCAATCCGACCAACAGTTGCCGAGATAATAGCCGGCATTCCCAGAACTTGATCTCGTGTTTTTTGGACTCCAGAAACGTTTTCGAACGTTTCTCATGACTGTTTCCGACGTAAAATGACGCGAGGAACACGTTGGAAGCGACAGAATTGAAATCCGACCATCAGTTGACGAGAAAATAGCCGGCATTCGCAGAACTTGATCTCGTGTTTTTTGGACTCCAGAAACGTTTTCGAGCGTTTCTCATGACTGTTTCCGACGTAAAATGACGCGAGGAACACGTTGGAAGCGACAGAATTGCAATCCGACCAACAGTTGACGAGATAATAGCCGGCATTCCCAGAACTTGATCTCGTGTTTTTTGGACTCCAGAAACGATTTTGAGCGTTTCTCATTACTGTTTCCGACGTAAAATGACGCGAGGAACACGTTGGAAGCGACAGAATTGAAATCCGACCATCAGTTGACGAGAAAATAGCCGGCATTCCCAGAACTTGATCTCGTGTTTTTTGGACTCCAGAAACGTTTTCGAGCGTTTCTCATGACTGTTTCCGACGTAAAATGACGCGAGGAACACGTCGGAAGCGACAGAATTGAAATCCGACCATCAGTTGACGAGAAAATAGCCGGCATTCGCAGAACTTGATCTCGTGTTTTTTGGACTCCAGAAACGTTTTCGAGCGTTTCTCATGACTGTTTCCGACGTAAAATGGCGCGAGGAACACGTTGGAAGCGACAAAATTGCAATCCGACTAACAGTTGACGAGAAAATAGCCGGCATTCCCAGAACTTGAACTCGTGTTTTTTGGACTCCAGAAACGTTTTCGAGCGTTTCTCATGTCTGTTTCCGACGTAAAATGACGCGAGGAACACGTTGGAAGCGATAGAATTGAAATCCGACCATCAGTTGACGAGAAAATAGCCGGCATTCCCAGAACTTGATCTCGTGTTTTTTGGACTCCAGAAACGTTTTCGAACGTTTCTCATGACTGTTTCCGACGTAAAATGACGCGAGGAACACGTTGGAAGCGACAGAATTGAAATCCGACCATCAGTTGACGAGAAAATAGCCGGCATTCGCAGAACTTGATCTCGTGTTTTTTGGACTCCAGAAACGTTTTCGAGCGTTTCTCATGACTGTTTCCGACGTAAAATGACGCGAGGAACACGTTGGAAGCGACAGAATTGCAATCCGACCAACAGTTGACGAGATAATAGCCGGCATTCCCAGAACTTGATCTCGTGTTTTTTGGACTCCAGAAACGATTTTGAGCGTTTCTCATTACTGTTTCCGACGTAAAATGACGCGAGGAACACGTTGGAAGCGACAGAATTGAAATCCGACCATCAGTTGACGAGAAAATAGCCGGCATTCCCAGAACTTGATCTCGTGTTTTTTGGACTCCAGAAACGTTTTCGAGCGTTTCTCATGACTGTTTCCGACGTAAAATGACGCGAGGAACACGTTGGAAGCGACAGAATTGAAATCCGACCAACAGTTGACGAGATAATAGCCGGTGTGACGTCCAGAGGTCGTAACCGACTCTGAATATATTCTTTTATTTACTATCTAACGATCTCTGTCCGTCACCGCTCTTCTTTCACTAAGCCAGCGCGCCTCCCTATAAAATTCACGTCGATTGTATTTCCGATTCAGTTCATGGCACTTTCGCTTCCGAAGCATGGACCTGAAAATTAAGCAAAATTAGTTTACGAAGTAGTAATAAGAATGTATATAGACTTACCTGCGAAATCCTTGATTGCGTTAAAAGGATACAGTTAGTTAATAATAGTTGTTGTCAAACCAAATTACCTTGAAATGGCATTTGAGGGCTTTCCACGTCGTTCGACGTCCATTCCCATCTTTACTTGTCGCTGCAAAAATATAAACAAATTCCAAAAATCACTTAGAAATCCGTTTTAGACAATTCTACGTCATTTGAGACCAACTTGTATTTTTATTTGTTATAAACAAATTATAAACAAATTATAAAAATCACTTAGAAATCCGTTTTAGACAATTCTACGTCATTTGAGACCAACTTGTATTTTTATTTGTTATAAACAAATTATAAACAAATTCTAAAAATCACTTAGAAATCCGTTTTAGACAATTCTACGTCATTTGAGACCAACTTGTATTTTTATTTGTTATAAACAAATTATAAACAAATTCTAAAAATCACTTAGAAATCCGTTTTAGACAATTCTACGTCATCTGAGACCAACTTGTTTTATTTGTTATAAACAAATTCAAAAAAACACTTAGTACTCCGTTTCAGACGTTTCTGCATCATTTGAGACCAATATACATTTTTATTGTTATAAACAAATTAGCAACAATCCAAAACCATGTGGAAAGTCCCATCGTTTGAAACCAAAGTCCATTCTATTAATTAATAATTTTAAACATTAGTATAACTATAAGATACTATACCCACCTGTATTTCCCATCGGAACTGCAACGCCACCTGTAAATTGCGTTAAAATACATTAGTTTAAGTGTAAGATACGATATCCACCTACACTCCTCATTGGAACCGCAGCGCCACCTGTAAAAAGCGTTAAAACACATTAGTATAAGTGTAAGATACTACACCCACCTGTACTTCCCATTGGAACTGCAGCACCACCTGTAAATTGCGTTAAAATACATTAGTTTAAGTATAAGACACGATATCCACCTACACTCCTCATTGGAACCGCAGCGCCACCTGTAAAAAGCGTTAAAACACATTAGTATAAGTGTAAGATACTACACCCACCTGTACTTCCCATTGGAACTGCAGCACCACCTGTAAATTGCGTTAAAATACATTAGTTTAAGTATAAGACACGATATCCACCTACACTCCTCATTGGAACCGCAGCGCCACCTGTAAAAAGCGTTAAAACACATTAGTATAAGTGTAAGATACTACACCCACCTGTACTTCCCATTGGAACTGCAGCACCACCTGTAAATTGCGTTAAAATACATTAGTTTAAGTGTAAGACACGTTATCCACCTGCACTCCTCGTTGGAACCGCAGCGCCACCTGTAAAAATGCGTTAAAACACATTAGTATAAGTGTAGGATACTATACCCGCCCGTACTCCCCATTAGAACTGCAGCGCCACCTGTAAAATGCACTAGAATAGCCATAGTAAGCTCAATGTAATGATTCCCCGGCCTCCAGACCGTTTGAATTTCCCGCTGTGGTGGCGCCACAGTCTTGGGAACTGCCGAAGCGAGAGCTCACGGGTATATAAGGCCGAGCGCCACGCAGGATCAGCAGTTCGCCAGTGCACTCGGTCTCAGTCAGATCGCCTCTCCGGAGCTCCTGTGCTCACCAGTATTACTCTTAACCAGACGTAATTAACCAGTGCTGGTACTTCACTAACGTTTAAACCTTCTACATTTCCAGTCCATATATACTCTTGTAAATAAATTAGTTCTTTCTTATAAAATTAGTCAGTCAAACTTAACCTTATTCTACGCTGTCACCATTGACAGGCAGTCTCGTCTACACCTTGAGCAACATCTACAGCAGCGGTAAGTACACTAATCCATTCCGACAGGTACACTTCCGATCCTATTCCTTCGGGCTTGAAGTGCCACCAGAAAAGGGGCTGCTTCGCCATCCTTTCAGCAAATTGAAGTGCCACCATAAAAGGGGCTGCTTTCTTTGCTTCCTGCCTTTATACCTGTCCTTTCCTAACATTCCTGGCTTGAAGTGCCGCCAGAAAAGGGGCTGCTTCGCCATCCTTTCTGCAAATTGAAGTGCCACCATAAAAGAGGCTGCTTTCTTTGCTTCCTGCCTTTATACCTGTCCTTTCCTAACATTCCTGGCTTGAAGTGCCGCCAGAAAAGGGGCTGCTTCGCCATCCTTTCTGCAAATTGAAGTGCCACCATAAAAGAGGCTGCTTTCTTTGCTTCCTGCCTTTATACCTGTCCTTTCCTAACATTCCTGGCTTGAAGTGCCGCCAGAAAAGGGGCTGCTTCGCCATCCTTTCTGCAAATTGAAGTGCCACCATAAAAGAGGCTGCTTTCTTTGCTTCCTGCCTTTATACCTGTCCTTTCCTAACATTCCTGGCTTGAAGTGCCGCCAGAAAAGGGGCTGCTTCGCCATCCTTTCTGCAAATTGAAGTGCCACCATAAAAGGGGCTGCTTCTTTGCTTCCTACCTTCATATCTGTCCTTTCCTAACATTCCTGGCTTGAAGTGCCGCCAGAAAAGGGGCTGCTTCGCCATCCTTTCTGCAAATTGAAGTGCCACCATAAAAGGGGCTGCTTCTTTGCTTCCTACCTTCATATCTGTCCTTTCCTAACATTCCTGGCTTGAAGTGCCGCCAGAAAAGGGGCTGCTTCGCCATCCTTTCTGCAAATTGAAGTGCCACCATAAAAGGGGCTGCTTCTTTGCTTCCTACCTTTATACCTGTCCTTTCCTAACATTCCTGGCTTGAAGTGCCGCCAGAAAAGGGGCTGCTTCGCCATCCTTTCAGCAAATTGAAGTGCCACCATAAAAGGGGCTGCTTCTTTGCTTCCTACCTTTATACCTGTCCTTTTCCTAACAAATCCTGGCTTGAAGTGCTACCAGAAACGGAGTTGCTTCTTTGCCACTTAGCCTTCTCCTCCGAATTTGTTTAATTGTCCGAAAGCACAATCTGGATTGATCTTGAGGAAGCAATCCTGTCTTTTCCTTCCTTAAGCCTTGCCTGTTGGTGGATTAAATATAATTTTTCTTCTCTTCCTTCCTCTGGTTGTGATCCGCGAATTGTAGTAGAATGGGAACAATGGTAAACCGTGGCACCGACTCACCGCGACTAATCTCCCTTCCGTTCGTGTCGACATGCCATTGTTGTTCGGAGATTCTTAATTCCATTATTATCTTAGCGTTACATACTTATCTTATACACTTACTAACTTAATAACTATACCAATTTAAAACCCTTTAGCCCCGCCAGTCAAATCATTATGCCAATTCGGCTGACTGGTCCGCCGCCATCCTTGACAAATTTACATTGATTAGTTACTAGACCCAGCGCAATAACGCATACAGTAATACATTTTCTAGCAGATTTCGAGTGTCGAAGGATCTAGAGGAAGCCATAGTTGTCTGGACGACCGCTCCGTCCGTCATCATCTTCCCAAACTAGACTTCTGCACAACCTTATTCGTTATTTCTATTTCTTATCCCAACTGGGCCGATCGGTCCGACGCTAACTTCATAAATCTCGCGAAATTCATATTAGATTCGGCTAATTAATTAATTTTTCTCATAATCTAAAACCCCACTTACCTGGGTCGTAACAGATTAAATTGGTGTCAGAAGTGGGATGTCGCTTTAGGAAACGGCAACCTTCTATCTTCTTTTCCTAGAATGTTCACTTAGTTACCCCTATGATATTTCTTTCTATGTAAAATACTTACCCCTATGTTATTACTTTCCATACCTGTCGAGCAAATCCTCCCCCACCTGCAGTTTGTTGTAGTCGGTCTTGGTTACCCTGCAAATAAAGACGATTAAATTACACTAAACCGCATTTGTAAATCGGCAAAATGAGTTTCACTGGCTCACAGGTTTGCGACGATCCCATACGCGATAATAGAGAAGACGCCCGAGCGACAAATCCTAACGAAGGTTCAATTTACCCCGACCCGTCAACATCTACAGCCCCCGGTTTTCATAATATAGGAAATCAAAATCTCGAGCCAACCACTGAAATACGCATCCGAGCTCAATTGAACGAAATTAAAGCCCGATTAGATCTCCTTACGTCCAGTATGCCATTTACTACTAGTACTCCGTATGTTGGTCAACGGGGTGGTCATAACAGTAATGACACGCATCCTCCCGCATACGCGGTCCCGCAAATTACGTTCAAGGACGCAGTATGCATGGTCCCCATATACGATGGAGAGAACATGCCACTCCTGCAGTTTTCAAGGGCGTGTAAAAGGGCCCGCAGCATGCTACCACCCACCTCAGAAGCACAATTAGTTAAACTACTCCGAAACCGATTGCACGGTCGCGCTTACGTAGCCGTCGAGAATTATAACTATGATACAATCGAAGGTTTCATCGCACGACTAAAGCGCGTTTTCTTGCCAGCCGTTTCTACCAATCAACATCGCGGCGAGCTAGCCTCCATTATTAAATACCCGTCGGAAGACATTCTTGATTTCATAGCCCGGGTAAAGGATCTCCGCGAATCCATTATAGAGGGAGAACGCGATCAATACGATGATGTGCATAGTTTCAGGGAATATCAGCGAGGTATCGATAACTTTACCATGAAATCTTTCCTAAAAGGGCTACCGCCCGACATTCGCACTTTTGTTATGCTAAAACCCTCCGACGATTTAGAGGTAATTTTTGAGGAAGCGATTATTGCGAACAAACAAGTTAAACGTGATCATGAACGATTCATGCAATTCCGAACCCCTCCCGAACCATACATGGTCTGCCAATTGTGCTATCGGCCTAATCATGTAGCGACGCAATGCCCGGACTTCAACCGCCCTCGCGCACAAAATTATAATACTCAGCCCAATTATAATAATAGTAATAATTTTCCCAATTTTCAAAATAACTCTCCAATGAATTTTAACCATGCTCCAACCGCGTATAACAATCCTCCAAACTCTTATAGTAACCGCCCGAACACTCAGGATAATTACTCGCCCCAATATAACCAACCCGCGGAGTTTCGTAATTTACCGACCTGCAATTACTGTAAGGAGACCGGCCATTTAATTGCTAATTGCGAGTTACGAATAAGCAATAATGCTCGACGATCGGCGGGAAACGGATACCGGCCACCCAACAACAACCGCGAACCTCAGGGCCCGGCCGGAACGACGGTTCGCACGGGACACGATGCGCGTGGGGAACCCAAACCTGGGACATCAACCAATACCAACGAATAGTTAGCATAACAACACCTCAACCTTCCACGTTGAGAACAATCCACGCATTTTCACCGCCATTCCTAAAACCTTGTAGGCTTCTAATAGACACAGGCGCAGCCATAAATCTAGTAAAATCTGATGTACTCGAGTTAGGAACTCCCATAGATTCGTCCAAATCTTTGTCGCTCGAAGGAATATCAGATAAACTTGTTCCCACTATGGGAGAAGTCACGATCCAACTATTCGGACGTTACGTCGCGTTCCAAGTGGTATCTCCTAGCGTACGAGCAATACCACACGGTTTATTAGGAAGCCAATTCTTTTCCACATTCAGCGCCAAGATCGATTACAAAACCAACACCCTAGACTTAGGAAATTACCAAGTGCCCATTCTTAATGGATTTTTCGAACACAGTAATATTAATGACCATTGGGAGTACGGTTACTCAAAACCTTTAACACGAACCGCGAACTTTATCCAGAACCAAGCAGGTATTCAACCACATCCAAATTCCATACCGCGTATATCCGAGGATCCCATTTTTCAAGAACTCTCGCCTAGTCCTGCTCTGAATCCAGTGAATAATCGTATAGACGGATCCCGCAACAGTTCTCAGTCCGAATCTAGGTTAAGTCTGAATTCTCCGCCGCGTATATTCGAGAATCCCGATATGCTAGAGTTCCCGTCTAAGTTTGTAAGCTATCCTACCGACAACCCTCGCATCAATCCTTCTCCCGAATCTAGGTTAAGTCTGAATCCCCCGTCGCGTATATCCAAGAATCCTGTTCTGCGAGAGTTTTCGTCCAATCCTGCGAGCAATCATATAGACGGCCCTAGCATTGATCCTTGTCCCGAATATAGTTTAAGTCAGAATCCTTCGTCTCATATATCCGAGAATTCTGTTCCGCGAGAGCTTCCATCTATTCCTATTCCAAATCCTGTAGTTCATATAAAAGATCCTAGCGCCAATTCTCCTGAGTATAGTTCAAGACAGAATCCTTCGTCCGGTATATCCGAGAATTCTGTTCCGCGAGAACTTCCATCTATTCCTATTCCAAGTCCTGTAGTTCATATAGAAGATCCTAGCGTCAATTCACCTGAACCTAGTTTAAGTCAGAATCCTCCTTCGCGCATATCCGAGAATCCTGTTCCGAGAGAGCTTCCGTCTATCCCTATTCCAGATCCTGTAAATCCTACTTGCGTCAATTCTCCCGAATCTAGTTTAGATCAGAATCTTCCTTCGCCTATATCCGAAAATATTGCTGTCACACAAGAATGCACGTTCGATCCTGGTGCAAATCCCAGTAATACTCAGATAAAAACTTCTTGCTTGGTCCCCTCTTCGAGTCCTATTCCTACGCTAGTCTCTCGGGGATCATTCCATTCTTCTGTCCCTAGAGATCCCGAGTCTTCACGAAACAAATCCAAGGGCATTTTCGCGGGGGATCTTACAGGCTTCTCCATAATGATCAAGCACGAAGCATTCTCCCGTGAACTTCTTAAGACAATGATTAAATTATTGCCTATACCATATGTAATCCTTACGCCATCAAATTTCCGAAGTCCTCCTGAGTCAGCACCAAATTTCCGAAGTCCTTCCCAGTCATTACCCCATATACAATTAAGTAATGAGTCCGATTATTCCGATTATTTCACCTCGAGGTTCGTTGGTCCAGTTCCTGCAATAAAATTCAGTCCAGAATTACCACCAGAATCCAGTAAATACTTACCTGAATCTGCGCTAAGGAAAACGGCCAATTGGTCCTGGTTTAATTTACAACCTGAAATAATTAGAAAGTCCATTCAACACCGGTCCACTTCCGCCGTTTCCGTAGTCTTTATACTAACCTTTAATCGCGAAACCGCGTCGGGACGAGAGAATCCAAGTACAAACCTTGATAAATCCATAAAACGCGAACCAACCAGTCGAGATGAACGACAACGGCGAATACTAGATCTTCTTCACTTCGATCATCTCGATGTACCTGAAAGGGAAAGTGTAGAACATTTAGTAAAAAGGATTAGCCACCTTTTCCGCTTACCTGGCGAACCGTTAGGTCACACGAGCGTAGTGACACATTCGATTCCGACTACCGATACCCGTGCATTCTAGGCAGTACCGATTTCCACCGATCCACAAAGCTGAACTAAACAGACAAGTAAACGAATTATTAGAAAACGGCATTATCCGTGCGTCATCATCGCCATATAATTCACCGTTGTGGATCGTGCCGAAGAAATCCGACACGGAGGGAGATAAGCGCTGGCGCATAGTTGTCGATTTCCGTCGGTTAAACGCGAAAACAATCGGCGATGCCTATCCTATGCCAAATATTTGTGAGATCCTGGACCAACTCGGAGGCGCAAAATACTTTTCCGTCCTTGATCTTGCTTCAGGCTTTCACCAAATACCGATGAACCCAGCGGACGCGGAAAAAGCCGCTTTCTCCACACCTTTCGGCCATTACCACTTTAATAGAATGCCTTTCGGATTAAAAAATGCGCCCGCAACTTTCCAAAGGCTCATGGATAATACCTTAGTCGGATTACAAGGAAACGAGGTGTTCGTCTACCTCGACGATATAGTCGTTTACTCCGGTTCATTAGAAGAGCACGAAAGAAAAATTATTAAACTCGCTGATCGGCTGGAAACCGCTAATTTAAAGCTCCAACCAAAAAAATGCAAGTTCCTTACTAGAGAAGTATGTTACCTGGGTCACATTATATCGGAACATGGTGTAAAGCCCGACCCTAAGAAAGTACATGCTGTCAAAAATTTTCCTCAACCAAAAACAGTTAAACAAGTTCGTCAATTCTTGGGTTTAGTTGGGTTTTACAGGCGTTTTATTCCTGATTTTTCTAAAACAGCGCGCCCATTATCTAAACTTCTTAAAAAGAAAACTAAATTCCACTGGGGTGATTTCCAAGCGAATGCTTTCGCAACATTAGTTAACCATTTATGCTCAGAACCGATTCTCCAATACCCTGATTTTTCGGAACCATTCATCTTAACAACAGACGCTTCCAACTATGCATTGGGTGGAGTTTTAAGTCAGATCAAATCCAGTAATATATTACCTATTGCGTATTGTTCTCGTCTCCTTAATTCAGCCGAAGTGAATTACTCTACCATAGAAAAGGAACTCTTAGCCGTAGTACATTGCGTCCATCATTTCCGTCCCTATCTGTACGGGCAAACGTTCTCCCTAAGAACTGACCACCGACCGCTGGTCTGGTTACAAAACGTAATAGACCCCACATCGAGGTTAGTTCGATGGCGTCTAAAATTATTAGAATACGAATTTGATATCCAATACCAACCGGGAAAGGCCAACCGAGTAGCCGATGCCCTGTCTCGAAACGTATCACCAGAGATAACAACCAAAGTTCTGCCCATCCGCCCACAATCATCTTCCGACTCAGACGAATCCATATTCTCACGACCGACGAAGAGGAGGGATATTGGAGGCGACGCACCCCGTGAAAACCCTAGACACAATGCTTTCCCGCAACAAACTTCTGTTCCCGAGGAACCAACGCGCGATAATTCGGCCGACCAAGACATTTTTGAATGTCCACCATCGCTTCTAGACGTACCATCTCTTTCACCTGAGCAATTAATTACGTGGCAATCATCAAAGAGAAAACGCAACGCTCGTGACTCAACCGGTTCGATACACCACGAAAGGAAAAGGACCTTAGAACGCGATGTATTCCCCAATAGTTCCGAAATGCTCGACCTCAGCCTCGAGGACGACGAAAATTCTGTACTGCATTGGCCACTGGAATCCTGCAGCCTAGCTGACGAAGATAACCTCCTCGACACTCTAAATAATGAGAATGCGACACCTCCGACCGATACGGAAGAGAATCCAGAGGTCGTTTACCACGAATTGCCTCGCTATATCCAGCAATTTGAAACTGAGGAAACCAGGGATCCTTTAACCCTCCGACATGATAACCTCGTTATCTTCATAACCATGGATGGATTCGTCGTAGACCCTGTCGGAACAGACCTAGAAACAAGTAATTTCATATCAAAGTTTCAAGATCTAACACTCGGACGTGCAAGGCCAATCCGGTACCGGGGCCATTATGTAATTGGACTCCCTATCAAAGAAAGAAGACATACCCACCTCGATCCGGAAATCATGCAAGAAGCCTTATCCTCACTTGGTGATGCGGTCTCCGAACTGA
Source organism: Crossocerus cetratus (assembly GCA_963675795.1). Taxonomy (NCBI): domain Eukaryota; kingdom Metazoa; phylum Arthropoda; class Insecta; order Hymenoptera; family Crabronidae; genus Crossocerus; species Crossocerus cetratus. The sequence continues at coordinate 4,910,552 of OY776668.1, forward strand.
GGTTATTCTCGCTCAGCATATCAAAATTCGATAATATTAACGGAATCACCTGGGATATGATGGTCCACTGGCTGGAATCTGCTCTAGAAGAAATCACGATAACTGTTACTATATGCCTGCACCTTGTGGAAAGGGTACAAGATAAATCCAAACAGCAAGAAATCCTAAGAGATCATCATGATAATCCCGCAGCCGGTCATAAAGGGGTAACTAAAACCTACCTGCGCATCCGTTCCCTTTATTACTGGGATGGGTTAAAATCGGACGTACACCGCCATGTGCAACGGTGCATAGTGTGCCAGAAAAAAAAGTTAGTCCGCATTAAAACCCGCCAACCTATGAGACTGACTGACACCCCAGCGTCTTCATTCGATAAGGTTGCTTTAGATGTAGTTGGCCCGTTTCCCACTACCTGTAACAACTATACCCACATATTAACGATGCAGGACCAATTAACTAAATACTGCCTCGCCGCTCCCCTCCAGAGAACCACAGCTGATGCCATAGCACACGCTTTCATTGGAAACCTCATTTGTATATTCGGAGCACCTAAGGCCATTTTAACGGACCAAGGGGCAAACTTCATGAGCAACGTCATGAAACAAGTAGCCAAGAAGTTCCACATCAAACAACTCCGCACTACCGCGTATTATCCACAGGCTAATGGGTCTTTGGAGAGGTCGCATCATGTACTCACAGAATACCTCAAATGCTATGTGATAAAAGAAAACGACTGGGATGATTGGCTACCTTTGGCCATGTTTGCCTACAACACCTCCGTCCACGAAGCCACTAAATTTACACCTTACGAGCTCATCTTTGGTAAATCAGCGCGCGTTCCTTCAGACACAAGAAACTCCAGTGACGTCGGCATGGAAACTTATCATTCTTATTTAACCGACTTATCCCTAAAACTCCGGGTGATCCAAAATATCGCTCACGACAACCTAATCCGAGCGAAACAAAGATCAAAGGGATACTATGACCTGCATACGAATCCGCAAGAATTTCCAGAGGATACTTACGTCTTCCTGTTAGTAGAGCCCAGACGAGGGAAGTTGCCGCGCAATACAAGGGTCCTTATCGTGTTGTCCAGCACCTAGAAAACGGGAACATTTGCATTTGTGTCGAGGGTCGAAACAGGGTCGTGCACCCCAACAAACTCAAGAAAGCCCAGCTGAGCGACGAGATGATCCGAGCACAACATTCATCCTCCTTCTCTTCCCCGATGCATCAGGACCAGTCAGAAGTAACCCTGTAAATATCTTAGAAAATCTCACGTTTACCCCGTTCGATTTTCCACCCTAGGGGGGAGGTGTGACGTCCAGAGGTCGTAACCGACTCTGAATATATTCTTTTATTTACTATCTAACGATCTCTGTCCGTCACCGCTCTTCTTTCACTAAGCCAGCGCGCCTCCCTATAAAATTCACGTCGATTGTATTTCCGATTCAGTTCATGGCACTTTCGCTTCCGAAGCATGGACCTGAAAATTAAGCAAAATTAGTTTACGAAGTAGTAATAAGAATGTATATAGACTTACCTGCGAAATCCTTGATTGCGTTAAAAGGATACAGTTAGTTAATAATAGTTGTTGTCAAACCAAATTACCTTGAAATGGCATTTGAGGGCTTTCCACGTCGTTCGACGTCCATTCCCATCTTTACTTGTCGCTGCAAAAATATAAACAAATTCCAAAAATCACTTAGAAATCCGTTTTAGACAATTCTACGTCATTTGAGACCAACTTGTATTTTTATTTGTTATAAACAAATTATAAACAAATTATAAAAATCACTTAGAAATCCGTTTTAGACAATTCTACGTCATTTGAGACCAACTTGTATTTTTATTTGTTATAAACAAATTATAAACAAATTCTAAAAATCACTTAGAAATCCGTTTTAGACAATTCTACGTCATTTGAGACCAACTTGTATTTTTATTTGTTATAAACAAATTATAAACAAATTCTAAAAATCACTTAGAAATCCGTTTTAGACAATTCTACGTCATCTGAGACCAACTTGTTTTATTTGTTATAAACAAATTCAAAAAAACACTTAGTACTCCGTTTCAGACGTTTCTGCATCATTTGAGACCAATATACATTTTTATTGTTATAAACAAATTAGCAACAATCCAAAACCATGTGGAAAGTCCCATCGTTTGAAACCAAAGTCCATTCTATTAATTAATAATTTTAAACATTAGTATAACTATAAGATACTATACCCACCTGTATTTCCCATCGGAACTGCAACGCCACCTGTAAATTGCGTTAAAATACATTAGTTTAAGTGTAAGATACGATATCCACCTACACTCCTCATTGGAACCGCAGCGCCACCTGTAAAAAGCGTTAAAACACATTAGTATAAGTGTAAGATACTACACCCACCTGTACTTCCCATTGGAACTGCAGCACCACCTGTAAATTGCGTTAAAATACATTAGTTTAAGTATAAGACACGATATCCACCTACACTCCTCATTGGAACCGCAGCGCCACCTGTAAAAAGCGTTAAAACACATTAGTATAAGTGTAAGATACTACACCCACCTGTACTTCCCATTGGAACTGCAGCACCACCTGTAAATTGCGTTAAAATACATTAGTTTAAGTATAAGACACGATATCCACCTACACTCCTCATTGGAACCGCAGCGCCACCTGTAAAAAGCGTTAAAACACATTAGTATAAGTGTAAGATACTACACCCACCTGTACTTCCCATTGGAACTGCAGCACCACCTGTAAATTGCGTTAAAATACATTAGTTTAAGTGTAAGACACGTTATCCACCTGCACTCCTCGTTGGAACCGCAGCGCCACCTGTAAAAATGCGTTAAAACACATTAGTATAAGTGTAGGATACTATACCCGCCCGTACTCCCCATTAGAACTGCAGCGCCACCTGTAAAATGCACTAGAATAGCCATAGTAAGCTCAATGTAATGATTCCCCGGCCTCCAGACCGTTTGAATTTCCCGCTGTGGTGGCGCCACAGTCTTGGGAACTGCCGAAGCGAGAGCTCACGGGTATATAAGGCCGAGCGCCACGCAGGATCAGCAGTTCGCCAGTGCACTCGGTCTCAGTCAGATCGCCTCTCCGGAGCTCCTGTGCTCACCAGTATTACTCTTAACCAGACGTAATTAACCAGTGCTGGTACTTCACTAACGTTTAAACCTTCTACATTTCCAGTCCATATATACTCTTGTAAATAAATTAGTTCTTTCTTATAAAATTAGTCAGTCAAACTTAACCTTATTCTACGCTGTCACCATTGACAGGCAGTCTCGTCTACACCTTGAGCAACATCTACAGCAGCGGTAAGTACACTAATCCATTCCGACAGGTACACTTCCGATCCTATTCCTTCGGGCTTGAAGTGCCACCAGAAAAGGGGCTGCTTCGCCATCCTTTCAGCAAATTGAAGTGCCACCATAAAAGGGGCTGCTTTCTTTGCTTCCTGCCTTTATACCTGTCCTTTCCTAACATTCCTGGCTTGAAGTGCCGCCAGAAAAGGGGCTGCTTCGCCATCCTTTCTGCAAATTGAAGTGCCACCATAAAAGAGGCTGCTTTCTTTGCTTCCTGCCTTTATACCTGTCCTTTCCTAACATTCCTGGCTTGAAGTGCCGCCAGAAAAGGGGCTGCTTCGCCATCCTTTCTGCAAATTGAAGTGCCACCATAAAAGAGGCTGCTTTCTTTGCTTCCTGCCTTTATACCTGTCCTTTCCTAACATTCCTGGCTTGAAGTGCCGCCAGAAAAGGGGCTGCTTCGCCATCCTTTCTGCAAATTGAAGTGCCACCATAAAAGAGGCTGCTTTCTTTGCTTCCTGCCTTTATACCTGTCCTTTCCTAACATTCCTGGCTTGAAGTGCCGCCAGAAAAGGGGCTGCTTCGCCATCCTTTCTGCAAATTGAAGTGCCACCATAAAAGGGGCTGCTTCTTTGCTTCCTACCTTCATATCTGTCCTTTCCTAACATTCCTGGCTTGAAGTGCCGCCAGAAAAGGGGCTGCTTCGCCATCCTTTCTGCAAATTGAAGTGCCACCATAAAAGGGGCTGCTTCTTTGCTTCCTACCTTCATATCTGTCCTTTCCTAACATTCCTGGCTTGAAGTGCCGCCAGAAAAGGGGCTGCTTCGCCATCCTTTCTGCAAATTGAAGTGCCACCATAAAAGGGGCTGCTTCTTTGCTTCCTACCTTTATACCTGTCCTTTCCTAACATTCCTGGCTTGAAGTGCCGCCAGAAAAGGGGCTGCTTCGCCATCCTTTCAGCAAATTGAAGTGCCACCATAAAAGGGGCTGCTTCTTTGCTTCCTACCTTTATACCTGTCCTTTTCCTAACAAATCCTGGCTTGAAGTGCTACCAGAAACGGAGTTGCTTCTTTGCCACTTAGCCTTCTCCTCCGAATTTGTTTAATTGTCCGAAAGCACAATCTGGATTGATCTTGAGGAAGCAATCCTGTCTTTTCCTTCCTTAAGCCTTGCCTGTTGGTGGATTAAATATAATTTTTCTTCTCTTCCTTCCTCTGGTTGTGATCCGCGAATTGTAGTAGAATGGGAACAATGGTAAACCGTGGCACCGACTCACCGCGACTAATCTCCCTTCCGTTCGTGTCGACATGCCATTGTTGTTCGGAGATTCTTAATTCCATTATTATCTTAGCGTTACATACTTATCTTATACACTTACTAACTTAATAACTATACCAATTTAAAACCCTTTAGCCCCGCCAGTCAAATCATTATGCCAATTCGGCTGACTGGTCCGCCGCCATCCTTGACAAATTTACATTGATTAGTTACTAGACCCAGCGCAATAACGCATACAGTAATACATTTTCTAGCAGATTTCGAGTGTCGAAGGATCTAGAGGAAGCCATAGTTGTCTGGACGACCGCTCCGTCCGTCATCATCTTCCCAAACTAGACTTCTGCACAACCTTATTCGTTATTTCTATTTCTTATCCCAACTGGGCCGATCGGTCCGACGCTAACTTCATAAATCTCGCGAAATTCATATTAGATTCGGCTAATTAATTAATTTTTCTCATAATCTAAAACCCCACTTACCTGGGTCGTAACACCGGCATTCCCAGAACTTGATCTCGTGTTTTTTGGACTCCAGAAACGATTTTGAGCGTTTCTCATGACTGTTTCCGACGTAAAATGACGCGAGGAACACGTTGGAAGCGACAGAATTGCAATCCGACCAACAGTTGACGAGATAATAGCCGGCATTCCCAGGACTTGATCTCGTGTTTTTTGGACTCCAGAAACGATTTTGAGCGTTTCTCATGACACTTTCCGACGTAAAATGACGCGAGGAACACGTTGGAAGCGACAGAATTGAAATCCGATCATCAGTTGACGAGAAAATAGCCGGCATTCCCAGAACTTGAACTAGTGTTTTTTGGACTCCAGAAACGTTTTCGAGCGTTTCTCATGACTGTTTCCGACGTAAAGTGACGCGAGGAACACGTTGGAAGCGACAGAATTGCAATCCGACCATCAGTTGACGAGAAAATAGCCGGCATTCGCAGAACTTGATCTCGTGTTTTTTGGACTCCAGAAACGTTTTCGAGCGTTTCTCATGACTGTTTCCGACGTAAAATGACGCGAGGAACACGTTGGAAGCGACAGAATTGAAATCCGACCAACAGTTGACGAGATAATTGCCGGCATTCCCAGAACTTGATCTCGTGTTTTTTGGACTCCAGAAACGATTTTGAGCGTTTCTCATTACTGTTTCCGACGTAAAATGACGCGAGGAACACGTTGGAAGCGACAGAATTGAAATCCGACCATCAGTTGACGAGAAAATAGCCGGCATTCCCAGAACTTGATCTCGTGTTTTTTGGACTCCAGAAACGTTTTCGAACGTTTCTCATGACTGTTTCCGACGTAAAATGACGCGAGGAACACGTTGGAAGCGACAGAATTGCAATCCGACCAACAGTTGACGAGATAATAGCCGGCATTCCCAGAACTTGATCTCGTGTTTTTTGGACTCCAGAAACGATTTTGAGCGTTTCTCATGACTGTTTCCGACGTAAAATGACGCGAGGAACACGTTGGAAGCGACAGAATTGCAATCCGACCAACAGTTGACGAGAAAATAGCCGGCATTTCCAGAACTTGAACTCGTGTTTTTTGGACTCCAGAAACGTTTTCGAGCGTTTCTCATGACTGTTTCCGACGTAAAATGACGCGAGGAACACGTTGGAAGCGACAGAATTGAAATCCGACCAACAGTTGACGAGAAAATAGCCGGCATTCCCAGAACTTGAACTCGTGTTTTTTGGACTCCAGAAACGTTTTCGAACGTTTCTCATGACTGTTTCCGACGTAAAATGACGCGAGGAACACGTTGGAAGCGACAGAATTGAAATCCGATCATCAGTTGACGAGAAAATAGCCGGCATTCCCAGAACTTGAACTCGTGTTTTTTGGACTCCAGAAACGTTTTCGAGCGTTTCTCATGACTGTTTCCGACGTAAAATGACGCGAGGAACACGTTGGAAGCGACAGAATTGCAATCCGACCAACAGTTGACGAGATAATAGCCGGCATTCCCAGAACTTGATCTCGTGTTTTTTGGACTCCAGAAACGTTTTCGAGCGTTTCTCATGACTGTTTCCGACGTAAAATGACGCGAGGAACACGTTGGAAGCGACAGAATTGAAATCCGACCATCAGTTGACGAGAAAATAGCCGGCATTCGCAGAACTTGATCTCGTGTTTTTTGGACTCCAGAAACGTTTTCGAGCGTTTCTCATGACTGTTTCCGACGTAAAATGACGCGAGGAACGCGTTGGAAGCGACAGAATTGCAATCCGACTAACAGTTGACGAGAAAATAGCCGGCATTCCCAGAACTTGAACTCGTGTTTTTTGGACTCCAGAAACGTTTTCGAACGTTTCTCATGACTGTTTCCGACGTAAAATGACGCGAGGAACACGTTGGAAGCGACAGAATTGAAATCCGACCATCAGTTGACGAGAAAATAGCCGGCATTCCCAGAACTTGATCTCGTGTTTTTTGGACTCCAGAAACGTTTTCGAACGTTTCTCATGACTGTTTCCGACGTAAAATGACGCGAGGAACACGTTGGAAGCGACAGAATTGCAATCCGACCAACAGTTGACGAGATAATAGCCGGCATTCCCAGAACTTGATCTCGTGTTTTTTGGACTCCAGAAACGATTTTGAGCGTTTCTCATGACTGTTTCCGACGTAAAATGACGCGAGGAACACGTTGGAAGCGACAGAATTGCAATCCGACCAGCAGTTGACGAGATAATAGCCGGCATTCCCAGAACTTGATCTCGTGTTTTTTGGACTCCAGAAACGATTTTGAGCGTTTCTCATGACAGTTTCCGACGTAAAATGACGCGAGGAACACGTTGGAAGCGACAGAATTGCAATCCGACCAACAGTTGACGAGATAATAGCCGGCATTCCCAGAACTTGATCTCGTGTTTTTTGGACTCCAGAAACAATTTTGAGTGTTTCTCATGACTGTTTCCGACGTAAAATGACGCGAGGAACACGTTGGAAGCGACAGAATTGCAATCCGACCAACAGTTGACGAGATAATAGCCGGCATTCGCAGAACTTGATCTCGTGTTTTTTGGACTCCAGAAACGTTTTCGAGCGTTTCTCATGACTGTTTCCGACGTAAAATGACGCGAGGAACGCGTTGGAAGCGACAGAATTGCAATCCGACCAACAGTTGCCGAGATAATAGCCGGCATTCCCAGAACTTGAACTCGTGTTTTTTGGACTCCAGAAACGTTTTCGAGCGTTTCTCATGACTGTTTCCGACGTAAAATGACGCGAGGAACACGTTGGAAGCGACAGAATTGAAATCCGACCATCAGTTGACGAGAAAATAGCCGGCATTCGCAGAACTTGATCTCGTGTTTTTTGGACTCCAGAAACGTTTTCGAGCGTTTCTCATGACTGTTTCCGACGTAAAATGACGCGAGGAACACGTTGGAAGCGACAGAATTGCAATCCGACTAACAGTTGACGAGAAAATAGCCGGCATTCCCAGAACTTGAACTCGTGTTTTTTGGACTCCAGAAACGTTTTCGAGCGTTTCTCATGTCTGTTTCCGACGTAAAATGACGCGAGGAACACGTTGGAAGCGACAGAATTGAAATCCGACCATCAGTTGACGAGAAAATAGCCGGCATTCCCAGAACTTTATCTCGTGTTTTTTGGACTCCAGAAACGTTTTCGAACGTTTCTCATGACTGTTTCCGACGTAAAATGACGCGAGGAACACGTTGGAAGCGACAGAATTGAAATCCGACCATCAGTTGACGAGAAAATAGCCGGCATTCCCAGAACTTGATCTCGTGTTTTTTGGACTCCAGAAACGATTTTGAGCGTTTTTCATTACTGTTTCCGACGTAAAATGACGCGAGGAACACGTTGGAAGCGACAGAATTGAAATCCGACCATCAGTTGACGAGAAAATAGCCGGCATTCCCAGAACTTGATCTCGTGTTTTTTGGACTCCAGAAACGTTTTCGAACGTTTCTCATGACTGTTTCCGACGTAAAATGACGCGAGGAACACGTTGGAAGCGACAGAATTGCAATCCGACCAACAGTTGACGAGAAAATAGCCGGCATTTCCAGAAGTTGAACTCGTGTTTTTTGGACTCCAGAAACGTTTTCGAGCGTTTCTCATGACTGTTTCCGACGTAAAATGACGCGAGGAACACGTTGGAAGCGACAGAATTGAAATCCGACCATCAGTTGACGAGAAAATAGCCGGCATTCGCAGAACTTGATCTCGTGTTTTTTGGACTCCAGAAACGTTTTCGAGCGTTTCTCATGACTGTTTCCGACGTAAAATGACGCGAGGAACACGTTGGAAGCGACAGAATTGCAATCCGACCAACAGTTGACGAGATAATAGCCGGCATTCCCAGAACTTGATCTCGTGTTTTTGGACTCCAGAAACGTTTTCGAGCGTTTCTCATGACTGTTTCCGACGTAAAATGACGCGAGGAACACGTTGGAAGCGACAGAATTGCAATCCGACCAACAGTTGACGAGATAATAGCCGGCATTCCCAGAACTTTATCTCGTGTTTTTTGGACTCCAGAAACGTTTTCGAACGTTTCTCATGACTGTTTCCGACGTAAAATGACGCGAGGAACACGTTGGAAGCGACAGAATTGCAATCCGACCAACAGTTGACGAGAAAATAGCCGGCATTTCCAGAACTTGAACTCGTGTTTTTTGGACTCCAGAAACGTTTTCGAGCGTTTCTCATGTCTGTTTCCGACGTAGAATGACGCGAGGAACACGTTGGAAGCGACAGAATTGAAATCCGACCATCAGTTGACGAGAAAATAGCCGGCATTCGCAGAACTTGATCTCGTGTTTTTTGGACTCCAGAAACGTTTTCGAGCGTTTCTCATGACTGTTTCCGACGTAAAATGACGCGAGGAACACGTTGGAAGCGACAGAATTGCAATCCGACCAACAGTTGACGAGATAATAGCCGGCATTCCGAGACCTTGATCTCGTGTTTTTTGGACTCCAGAAACGATTTTGAGCGTTTCTCATTACTGTTTCCGACGTAAAATGACGCGAGGAACACGTTGGAAGCGACAGAATTGAAATCCGACCATCAGTTGACGAGAAAATAGCCGGCATTCCCAGAACTTGATCTCGTGTTTTTTGGACTCCAGAAACGTTTTCGAGCGTTTCTCATGACTGTTTCCGACGTAAAATGACGCGAGGAACACGTTGGAAGCGACAGAATTGAAATCCGACCATCAGTTGACGAGAAAATAGCCGGCATTCGCAGAACTTGATCTCGTGTTTTTTGGACTCCAGAAACGTTTTCGAGCGTTTCTCATGACTGTTTCCGACGTAAAATGGCGCGAGGAACACGTTGGAAGCGACAAAATTGCAATCCGACTAACAGTTGACGAGAAAATAGCCGGCATTCCCAGAACTTGAACTCGTGTTTTTTGGACTCCAGAAACGTTTTCGAGCGTTTCTCATGTCTGTTTCCGACGTAAAATGACGCGAGGAACACGTTGGAAGCGACAGAATTGAAATCCGACCATCAGTTGACGAGAAAATAGCCGGCATTCCCAGAACTTGATCTCGTGTTTTTTGGACTCCAGAAACGTTTTCGAACGTTTCTCATGACTGTTTCCGACGTAAAATGACGCGAGGAACACGTTGGAAGCGACAGAATTGCAATCCGACCAACAGTTGACGAGAAAATAGCCGGCATTTCCAGAACTTGAACTCGTGTTTTTTGGACTCCAGAAACGTTTTCGAGCGTTTCTCATGACTGTTTCCGACGTAAAATGACGCGAGGAACACGTTGGAAGCGACAGAATTGAAATCCGACCATCAGTTGACGAGAAAATAGCCGGCATTCGCAGAACTTGATCTCGTGTTTTTTGGACTCCAGAAACGTTTTCGAGCGTTTCTCATGACTGTTTCCGACGTAAAATGACGCGAGGAACACGTTGGAAGCGACAGAATTGAAATCCGACCATCAGTTGACGAGAAAATAGCCGGCATTCGCAGAACTTGATCTCGTGTTTTTTGGACTCCAGAAACGTTTTCGAGCGTTTCTCATGACTGTTTCCGACGTAAAATGACGCGAGGAACGCGTTGGAAGCGACAGAATTGCAATCCGACTAACAGTTGACGAGAAAATAGCCGGCATTCCCAGAACTTGAACTCGTGTTTTTTGGACTCCAGAAACGTTTTCGAGCGTTTCTCATGACAGTTTCCGACGTAAAATGACGCGAGGAACACGTTGGAAGCGACAGAATTGAAATCCGATCATCAGTTGACGAGAAAATAGCCGGCATTCCCAGAACTTGAACTCGTGTTTTTTGGACTTCAGAAACGTTTTCGAGCGTTTCTCATGTCTGTTTCCGACGTAAAATGACGCGAGGAACACGTTGGAAGCGACAGAATTGCAATCCGACTAACAGTTGACGAGAAAATAGCCGGCATTCCCAGAACTTGAACTCGTGTTTTTTGGACTCCAGAAACGTTTTCGAGCGTTTCTCATGTCTGTTTCCGACGTAAAATGACGCGAGGAACACGTTGGAAGCGACAGAATTGCAATCCGACTAACAGTTGACGAGAAAATAGCCGGCATTCCCAGAACTTGAACTCGTGTTTTTTGGACTCCAGAAACGTTTTCGAACGTTTCTCATGACTGTTTCCGACGTAAAATGACGCGAGGAACACGTTGGAAGCGACAGAATTGAAATCCGACCATCAGTTGACGAGAAAATAGCCGGCATTCCCAGAACTTGATCTCGTGTTTTTTGGACTCCAGAAACGTTTTCGAACGTTTCTCATGACTGTTTCCGACGTAAAATGACGCGAGGAACACGTTGGAAGCGACAGAATTGCAATCCGACCAACAGTTGACGAGATAATAGCCGGCATTCCCAGAACTTGATCTCGTGTTTTTTGGACTCCAGAAACGATTTTGAGCGTTTCTCATGACTGTTTCCGACGTAAAATGACGCGAGGAACACGTTGGAAGCGACAGAATTGCAATCCGACCAGCAGTTGACGAGATAATAGCCGGCATTCCCAGAACTTGATCTCGTGTTTTTTGGACTCCAGAAACGATTTTGAGCGTTTCTCATGACAGTTTCCGACGTAAAATGACGCGAGGAACACGTTGGAAGCGACAGAATTGAAATCCGATCATCAGTTGACGAGAAAATAGCCGGCATTCCCAGAACGTGAACTCGTGTTTTTTGGACTCCAGAAACGTTTTCGAGCGTTTCTCATGACTGTTTCCGACGTAAAATGACGCGAGGAACACGTTGGAAGCGACAGAATTGCAATCCGACCAACAGTTGACGAGATAATAGCCGGCATTCCCAGAACTTGATCTCGTGTTTTTTGGACTCCAGAAACAATTTTGAGTGTTTCTCATGACTGTTTCCGACGTAAAATGACGCGAGGAACACGTTGGAAGCGACAGAATTGCAATCCGACTAACAGTTGACGAGAAAATAGTCGGCATTCCCAGAACTTGAACTCGTGTTTTTTGGACTCCAGAAACGTTTTCGAGCGTTTCTCATGTCTGTTTCCGACGTAAAATGACGCGAGGAACACGTTGGAAGCGACAGAATTGCAATCCGACCAACAGTTGACGAGATAATAGCCGGCATTCGCAGAACTTGATCTCGTGTTTTTTGGACTCCAGAAACGTTTTCGAGCGTTTCTCATGACTGTTTCCGACGTAAAATGACGCGAGGAACGCGTTGGAAGCGACAGAATTGCAATCCGACCAACAGTTGCCGAGATAATAGCCGGCATTCCCAGAACTTGAACTCGTGTTTTTTGGACTCCAGAAACGTTTTCGAGCGTTTCTCATGACTGTTTCCGACGTAAAATGACGCGAGGAACACGTTGGAAGCGACAGAATTGAAATCCGACCATCAGTTGACGAGAAAATAGCCGGCATTCGCAGAACTTGATCTCGTGTTTTTTGGACTCCAGAAACGTTTTCGAGCGTTTCTCATGACTGTTTCCGACGTAAAATGACGCGAGGAACACGTTGGAAGCGACAGAATTGCAATCCGACTAACAGTTGACGAGAAAATAGCCGGCATTCCCAGAACTTGAACTCGTGTTTTTTGGACTCCAGAAACGTTTTCGAGCGTTTCTCATGTCTGTTTCCGACGTAAAATGACGCGAGGAACACGTTGGAAGCGACAGAATTGAAATCCGACCATCAGTTGACGAGAAAATAGCCGGCATTCCCAGAACTTTATCTCGTGTTTTTTGGACTCCAGAAACGTTTTCGAACGTTTCTCATGACTGTTTCCGACGTAAAATGACGCGAGGAACACGTTGGAAGCGACAGAATTGAAATCCGACCATCAGTTGACGAGAAAATAGCCGGCATTCCCAGAACTTGATCTCGTGTTTTTTGGACTCCAGAAACGATTTTGAGCGTTTTTCATTACTGTTTCCGACGTAAAATGACGCGAGGAACACGTTGGAAGCGACAGAATTGAAATCCGACCATCAGTTGACGAGAAAATAGCCGGCATTCGCAGAACTTGATCTCGTGTTTTTTGGACTCCAGAAACGTTTTCGAGCGTTTCTCATGACTGTTTCCGACGTAAAATGACGCGAGGAACACGTTGGAAGCGACAGAATTGCAATCCGACCAACAGTTGACGAGATAATAGCCGGCATTCCCAGAACTTGATCTCGTGTTTTTGGACTCCAGAAACGTTTTCGAGCGTTTCTCATGACTGTTTCCGACGTAAAATGACGCGAGGAACACGTTGGAAGCGACAGAATTGCAATCCGACCAACAGTTGACGAGATAATAGCCGGCATTCCCAGAACTTTATCTCGTGTTTTTTGGACTCCAGAAACGTTTTCGAACGTTTCTCATGACTGTTTCCGACGTAAAATGACGCGAGGAACGCGTTGGAAGCGACAGAATTGCAATCCGACCAACAGTTGCCGAGATAATAGCCGGCATTCCCAGAACTTGAACTCGTGTTTTTTGGACTCCAGAAACGTTTTCGAGCGTTTCTCATGACTGTTTCCGACGTAAAATGACGCGAGGAACGCGTTGGAAGCGACAGAATTGCAATCCGACCAACAGTTGCCGAGATAATAGCCGGCATTCCCAGAACTTGAACTCGTGTTTTTTGGACTCCAGAAACGTTTTCGAGCGTTTCTCATGACTGTTTCCGACGTAAAATGACGCGAGGAACACGTTGGAAGCGACAGAATTGCAATCCGACCAACAGTTGACGAGATAATAGCCGGCATTCCCAGAACTTGATCTCGTGTTTTTGGACTCCAGAAACGTTTTCGAGCGTTTCTCATGACTGTTTCCGACGTAAAATGACGCGAGGAACACGTTGGAAGCGACAGAATTGCAATCCGACCAACAGTTGACGAGATAATAGCCGGCATTCCCAGAACTTGATCTCGTGTTTTTTGGACTCCAGAAACAATTTTGAGTGTTTCTCATGACTGTTTCCGACGTAAAATGACGCGAGGAACACGTTGGAAGCGACAGAATTGCAATCCGACTAACAGTTGACGAGAAAATAGTCGGCATTCCCAGAACTTGAACTCGTGTTTTTTGGACTCCAGAAACGTTTTCGAGCGTTTCTCATGTCTGTTTCCGACGTAAAATGACGCGAGGAACACGTTGGAAGCGACAGAATTGCAATCCGACCAACAGTTGACGAGATAATAGCCGGCATTCGCAGAACTTGATCTCGTGTTTTTTGGACTCCAGAAACGTTTTCGAGCGTTTCTCATGACTGTTTCCGACGTAAAATGACGCGAGGAACGCGTTGGAAGCGACAGAATTGCAATCCGACCAACAGTTGCCGAGATAATAGCCGGCATTCCCAGAACTTGAACTCGTGTTTTTTGGACTCCAGAAACGTTTTCGAGCGTTTCTCATGACTGTTTCCGACGTAAAATGACGCGAGGAACACGTTGGAAGCGACAGAATTGAAATCCGACCATCAGTTGACGAGAAAATAGCCGGCATTCGCAGAACTTGATCTCGTGTTTTTTGGACTCCAGAAACGTTTTCGAGCGTTTCTCATGACTGTTTCCGACGTAAAATGACGCGAGGAACACGTTGGAAGCGACAGAATTGCAATCCGACTAACAGTTGACGAGAAAATAGCCGGCATTCCCAGAACTTGAACTCGTGTTTTTTGGACTCCAGAAACGTTTTCGAGCGTTTCTCATGTCTGTTTCCGACGTAAAATGACGCGAGGAACACGTTGGAAGCGACAGAATTGAAATCCGACCATCAGTTGACGAGAAAATAGCCGGCATTCCCAGAACTTTATCTCGTGTTTTTTGGACTCCAGAAACGTTTTCGAACGTTTCTCATGACTGTTTCCGACGTAAAATGACGCGAGGAACACGTTGGAAGCGACAGAATTGAAATCCGACCATCAGTTGACGAGAAAATAGCCGGCATTCCCAGAACTTGATCTCGTGTTTTTTGGACTCCAGAAACGATTTTGAGCGTTTTTCATTACTGTTTCCGACGTAAAATGACGCGAGGAACACGTTGGAAGCGACAGAATTGAAATCCGACCATCAGTTGACGAGAAAATAGCCGGCATTCGCAGAACTTGATCTCGTGTTTTTTGGACTCCAGAAACGTTTTCGAGCGTTTCTCATGACTGTTTCCGACGTAAAATGACGCGAGGAACACGTTGGAAGCGACAGAATTGCAATCCGACCAACAGTTGACGAGATAATAGCCGGCATTCCCAGAACTTTATCTCGTGTTTTTTGGACTCCAGAAACGTTTTCGAACGTTTCTCATGACTGTTTCCGACGTAAAATGACGCGAGGAACACGTTGGAAGCGACAGAATTGCAATCCGACCAACAGTTGACGAGAAAATAGCCGGCATTTCCAGAACTTGAACTCGTGTTTTTTGGACTCCAGAAACGTTTTCGAGCGTTTCTCATGTCTGTTTCCGACGTAGAATGACGCGAGGAACACGTTGGAAGCGACAGAATTGAAATCCGACCATCAGTTGACGAGAAAATAGCCGGCATTCGCAGAACTTGATCTCGTGTTTTTTGGACTCCAGAAACGTTTTCGAGCGTTTCTCATGACTGTTTCCGACGTAAAATGACGCGAGGAACACGTTGGAAGCGACAGAATTGCAATCCGACCAACAGTTGACGAGATAATAGCCGGCATTCCCAGACCTTGATCTCGTGTTTTTTGGACTCCAGAAACGATTTTGAGCGTTTCTCATTACTGTTTCCGACGTAAAATGACGCGAGGAACACGTTGGAAGCGACAGAATTGAAATCCGACCATCAGTTGACGAGAAAATAGCCGGCATTCCCAGAACTTGATCTCGTGTTTTTTGGACTCCAGAAACGTTTTCGAGCGTTTCTCATGACTGTTTCCGACGTAAAATGACGCGAGGAACACGTTGGAAGCGACAGAATTGAAATCCGACCATCAGTTGACGAGAAAATAGCCGGCATTCCCAGAACTTGATCTCGTGTTTTTTGGACTCCAGAAACGTTTTCGAACGTTTCTCATGACTGTTTCCGACGTAAAATGACGCGAGGAACACGTTGGAAGCGACAGAATTGCAATCCGACCAACAGTTGACGAGAAAATAGCCGGCATTTCCAGAACTTGAACTCGTGTTTTTTGGACTCCAGAAACGTTTTCGAGCGTTTCTCATGACTGTTTCCGACGTAAAATGACGCGAGGAACACGTTGGAAGCGACAGAATTGAAATCCGACCATCAGTTGACGAGAAAATAGCCGGCATTCGCAGAACTTGATCTCGTGTTTTTTGGACTCCAGAAACGTTTTCGAGCGTTTCTCATGACTGTTTCCGACGTAAAATGACGCGAGGAACACGTTGGAAGCGACAGAATTGCAATCCGACCAACAGTTGACGAGATAATAGCCGGCATTCCCAGAACTTGATCTCGTGTTTTTGGACTCCAGAAACGTTTTCGAGCGTTTCTCATGACTGTTTCCGACGTAAAATGACGCGAGGAACACGTTGGAAGCGACAGAATTGCAATCCGACCAACAGTTGACGAGATAATAGCCGGCATTCCCAGAACTTTATCTCGTGTTTTTTGGACTCCAGAAACGTTTTCGAACGTTTCTCATGACTGTTTCCGACGTAAAATGACGCGAGGAACACGTTGGAAGCGACAGAATTGCAATCCGACCAACAGTTGACGAGAAAATAGCCGGCATTTCCAGAACTTGAACTCGTGTTTTTTGGACTCCAGAAACGTTTTCGAGCGTTTCTCATGTCTGTTTCCGACGTAGAATGACGCGAGGAACACGTTGGAAGCGACAGAATTGCAATCCGACCAACAGTTGCCGAGATAATAGCCGGCATTCCCAGAACTTGATCTCGTGTTTTTTGGACTCCAGAAACGTTTTCGAGCGTTTCTCATGACTGTTTCCGACGTAAAATGACGCGAGGAACACGTTGGAAGCGACAGAATTGAAATCCGACCATCAGTTGACGAGAAAATAGCCGGCATTCCCAGAACTTGATCTCGTGTTTTTTGGACTCCAGAAACGTTTTCGAACGTTTCTCATGACTGTTTCCGACGTAAAATGACGCGAGGAACACGTTGGAAGCGACAGAATTGCAATCCGACCAACAGTTGACGAGAAAATAGCCGGCATTTCCAGAACTTGAACTCGTGTTTTTTGGACTCCAGAAACGTTTTCGAGCGTTTCTCATGACTGTTTCCGACGTAAAATGACGCGAGGAACACGTTGGAAGCGACAGAATTGAAATCCGACCATCAGTTGACGAGAAAATAGCCGGCATTCCCAGAACTTGATCTCGTGTTTTTGGACTCCAGAAACGTTTTCGAACGTTTCTCATGACTGTTTCCGACGTAAAATGACGCGAGGAACACGTTGGAAGCGACAGAATTGAAATCCGACTATCAGTTGACGAGAAAATAGCCGGCATTCGCAGAACTTGATCTCGTGTTTTTTGGACTCCAGAAACGTTTTCGAGCGTTTCTCATGACTGTTTCCGACGTAAAATGGCGCGAGGAACACGTTGGAAGCGACAAAATTGCAATCCGACTAACAGTTGACGAGAAAATAGCCGGCATTCCCAGAACTTGAACTCGTGTTTTTTGGACTCCAGAAACGTTTTCGAGCGTTTCTCATGTCTGTTTCCGACGTAAAATGACGCGAGGAACACGTTGGAAGCGATAGAATTGAAATCCGACCATCAGTTGACGAGAAAATAGCCGGCATTCCCAGAACTTGATCTCGTGTTTTTTGGACTCCAGAAACGTTTTCGAACGTTTCTCATGACTGTTTCCGACGTAAAATGACGCGAGGAACACGTTGGAAGCGACAGAATTGCAATCCGACCAACAGTTGACGAGAAAATAGCCGGCATTTCCAGAACTTGAACTCGTGTTTTTTGGACTCCAGAAACGTTTTCGAGCGTTTCTCATGACTGTTTCCGACGTAAAATGACGCGAGGAACACGTTGGAAGCGACAGAATTGAAATCCGACCATCAGTTGACGAGAAAATAGCCGGCATTCCCAGAACTTGATCTCGTGTTTTTGGACTCCAGAAACGTTTTCGAACGTTTCTCATGACTGTTTCCGACGTAAAATGACGCGAGGAACACGTTGGAAGCGACAGAATTGAAATCCGACTATCAGTT
This sequence comes from Crossocerus cetratus, assembly GCA_963675795.1. Lineage (NCBI taxonomy): Eukaryota > Metazoa > Arthropoda > Insecta > Hymenoptera > Crabronidae > Crossocerus > Crossocerus cetratus. Next base: position 4,928,796 of record OY776668.1, read on the forward strand.
GACGAGAAAATAGCCGGCATTCGCAGAACTTGATCTCGTGTTTTTTGGACTCCAGAAACGTTTTCGAGCGTTTCTCATGACTGTTTCCGACGTAAAATGACGCGAGGAACACGTTGGAAGCGACAGAATTGCAATCCGACCAACAGTTGACGAGATAATAGCCGGCATTCCCAGAACTTGATCTCGTGTTTTTTGGACTCCAGAAACGATTTTGAGCGTTTCTCATGACTGTTTCCGACGTAAAATGACGCGAGGAACACGTTGGAAGCGACAGAATTGCAATCCGACCAACAGTTGACGAGATAATAGCCGGCATTCCCAGGACTTGATCTCGTGTTTTTTGGACTCCAGAAACGATTTTGAGCGTTTCTCATGACACTTTCCGACGTAAAATGACGCGAGGAACACGTTGGAAGCGACAGAATTGAAATCCGATCATCAGTTGACGAGAAAATAGCCGGCATTCCCAGAACTTGAACTAGTGTTTTTTGGACTCCAGAAACGTTTTCGAGCGTTTCTCATGACTGTTTCCGACGTAAAATGACGCGAGGAACACGTTGGAAGCGACAGAATTGCAATCCGACCATCAGTTGACGAGAAAATAGCCGGCATTCGCAGAACTTGATCTCGTGTTTTTTGGACTCCAGAAACGTTTTCGAGCGTTTCTCATGACTGTTTCCGACGTAAAATGACGCGAGGAACACGTTGGAAGCGACAGAATTGAAATCCGACCAACAGTTGACGAGATAATTGCCGGCATTCCCAGAACTTGATCTCGTGTTTTTTGGACTCCAGAAACGATTTTGAGCGTTTCTCATTACTGTTTCCGACGTAAAATGACGCGAGGAACACGTTGGAAGCGACAGAATTGAAATCCGACCATCAGTTGACGAGAAAATAGCCGGCATTCCCAGAACTTGATCTCGTGTTTTTTGGACTCCAGAAACGTTTTCGAACGTTTCTCATGACTGTTTCCGACGTAAAATGACGCGAGGAACACGTTGGAAGCGACAGAATTGCAATCCGACCAACAGTTGACGAGATAATAGCCGGCATTCCCAGAACTTGATCTCGTGTTTTTTGGACTCCAGAAACGATTTTGAGCGTTTCTCATGACTGTTTCCGACGTAAAATGACGCGAGGAACACGTTGGAAGCGACAGAATTGCAATCCGACCAACAGTTGACGAGAAAATAGCCGGCATTTCCAGAACTTGAACTCGTGTTTTTTGGACTCCAGAAACGTTTTCGAGCGTTTCTCATGACTGTTTCCGACGTAAAATGACGCGAGGAACACGTTGGAAGCGACAGAATTGAAATCCGACCATCAGTTGACGAGAAAATAGCCGGCATTCCCAGAACTTGATCTCGTGTTTTTGGACTCCAGAAACGTTTTCGAACGTTTCTCATGACTGTTTCCGACGTAAAATGACGCGAGGAACACGTTGGAAGCGACAGAATTGAAATCCGACTATCAGTTGACGAGAAAATAGCCGGCATTCGCAGAACTTGATCTCGTGTTTTTTGGACTCCAGAAACGTTTTCGAGCGTTTCTCATGACTGTTTCCGACGTAAAATGACGCGAGGAACACGTTGGAAGCGACAGAATTGCAATCCGACCAACAGTTGACGAGATAATAGCCGGCATTCCCAGAACTTGATCTCGTGTTTTTTGGACTCCAGAAACGATTTTGAGCGTTTCTCATGACTGTTTCCGACGTAAAATGACGCGAGGAACACGTTGGAAGCGACAGAATTGCAATCCGACCAACAGTTGACGAGATAATAGCCGGCATTCCCAGGACTTGATCTCGTGTTTTTTGGACTCCAGAAACGATTTTGAGCGTTTCTCATGACACTTTCCGACGTAAAATGACGCGAGGAACACGTTGGAAGCGACAGAATTGAAATCCGATCATCAGTTGACGAGAAAATAGCCGGCATTCCCAGAACTTGAACTAGTGTTTTTTGGACTCCAGAAACGTTTTCGAGCGTTTCTCATGACTGTTTCCGACGTAAAATGACGCGAGGAACACGTTGGAAGCGACAGAATTGCAATCCGACCATCAGTTGACGAGAAAATAGCCGGCATTCGCAGAACTTGATCTCGTGTTTTTTGGACTCCAGAAACGTTTTCGAGCGTTTCTCATGACTGTTTCCGACGTAAAATGACGCGAGGAACACGTTGGAAGCGACAGAATTGAAATCCGACCAACAGTTGACGAGATAATTGCCGGCATTCCCAGAACTTGATCTCGTGTTTTTTGGACTCCAGAAACGATTTTGAGCGTTTCTCATTACTGTTTCCGACGTAAAATGACGCGAGGAACACGTTGGAAGCGACAGAATTGAAATCCGACCATCAGTTGACGAGAAAATAGCCGGCATTCCCAGAACTTGATCTCGTGTTTTTTGGACTCCAGAAACGTTTTCGAACGTTTCTCATGACTGTTTCCGACGTAAAATGACGCGAGGAACACGTTGGAAGCGACAGAATTGCAATCCGACCAACAGTTGACGAGATAATAGCCGGCATTCCCAGAACTTGATCTCGTGTTTTTTGGACTCCAGAAACGATTTTGAGCGTTTCTCATGACTGTTTCCGACGTAAAATGACGCGAGGAACACGTTGGAAGCGACAGAATTGCAATCCGACCAACAGTTGACGAGAAAATAGCCGGCATTTCCAGAACTTGAACTCGTGTTTTTTGGACTCCAGAAACGTTTTCGAGCGTTTCTCATGACTGTTTCCGACGTAAAATGACGCGAGGAACACGTTGGAAGCGACAGAATTGAAATCCGACCATCAGTTGACGAGAAAATAGCCGGCATTCCCAGAACTTGATCTCGTGTTTTTGGACTCCAGAAACGTTTTCGAACGTTTCTCATGACTGTTTCCGACGTAAAATGACGCGAGGAACACGTTGGAAGCGACAGAATTGAAATCCGACTATCAGTTGACGAGAAAATAGCCGGCATTCGCAGAACTTGATCTCGTGTTTTTTGGACTCCAGAAACGTTTTCGAGCGTTTCTCATGACTGTTTCCGACGTAAAATGACGCGAGGAACACGTTGGAAGCGACAGAATTGCAATCCGACCAACAGTTGACGAGATAATAGCCGGCATTCCCAGAACTTGATCTCGTGTTTTTTGGACTCCAGAAACGATTTTGAGCGTTTCTCATGACTGTTTCCGACGTAAAATGACGCGAGGAACACGTTGGAAGCGACAGAATTGCAATCCGACCAACAGTTGACGAGATAATAGCCGGCATTCCCAGGACTTGATCTCGTGTTTTTTGGACTCCAGAAACGATTTTGAGCGTTTCTCATGACACTTTCCGACGTAAAATGACGCGAGGAACACGTTGGAAGCGACAGAATTGAAATCCGATCATCAGTTGACGAGAAAATAGCCGGCATTCCCAGAACTTGAACTAGTGTTTTTTGGACTCCAGAAACGTTTTCGAGCGTTTCTCATGACTGTTTCCGACGTAAAATGACGCGAGGAACACGTTGGAAGCGACAGAATTGCAATCCGACCATCAGTTGACGAGAAAATAGCCGGCATTCGCAGAACTTGATCTCGTGTTTTTTGGACTCCAGAAACGTTTTCGAGCGTTTCTCATGACTGTTTCCGACGTAAAATGACGCGAGGAACACGTTGGAAGCGACAGAATTGAAATCCGACCAACAGTTGACGAGATAATTGCCGGCATTCCCAGAACTTGATCTCGTGTTTTTTGGACTCCAGAAACGATTTTGAGCGTTTCTCATTACTGTTTCCGACGTAAAATGACGCGAGGAACACGTTGGAAGCGACAGAATTGAAATCCGACCATCAGTTGACGAGAAAATAGCCGGCATTCCCAGAACTTGATCTCGTGTTTTTTGGACTCCAGAAACGTTTTCGAACGTTTCTCATGACTGTTTCCGACGTAAAATGACGCGAGGAACACGTTGGAAGCGACAGAATTGCAATCCGACCAACAGTTGACGAGATAATAGCCGGCATTCCCAGAACTTGATCTCGTGTTTTTTGGACTCCAGAAACGATTTTGAGCGTTTCTCATGACTGTTTCCGACGTAAAATGACGCGAGGAACACGTTGGAAGCGACAGAATTGCAATCCGACCAACAGTTGACGAGAAAATAGCCGGCATTTCCAGAACTTGAACTCGTGTTTTTTGGACTCCAGAAACGTTTTCGAGCGTTTCTCATGACTGTTTCCGACGTAAAATGACGCGAGGAACACGTTGGAAGCGACAGAATTGAAATCCGACCATCAGTTGACGAGAAAATAGCCGGCATTCGCAGAACTTGATCTCGTGTTTTTTGGACTCCAGAAACGTTTTCGAGCGTTTCTCATGACTGTTTCCGACGTAAAATGACGCGAGGAACACGTTGGAAGCGACAGAATTGCAATCCGACTAACAGTTGACGAGAAAATAGCCGGCATTCCCAGAACTTGAACTCGTGTTTTTTGGACTCCAGAAACGTTTTCGAGCGTTTCTCATGTCTGTTTCCGACGTAAAATGACGCGAGGAACACGTTGGAAGCGACAGAATTGCAATCCGACCAACAGTTGACGAGATAATAGCCGGCATTCGCAGAAATTGATCTCGTGTTTTTTGGACTCCAGAAACGTTTTCGAGCGTTTCTCATGACTGTTTCCGACGTAAAATAACGCGAGGAACACGTTGGAAGCGACAGAATTGCAATCCGACTAACAGTTGACGAGATAATAGCCGGCATTCCCAGAACTTGATCTCGTGTTTTTTGGACTCCAGAAACGATTTTGAGCGTTTCTCATGACTGTTTCCGACGTAAAATGACACGAGGAAAACGTTGGAAGCGACAGAATTGCAATCCGACCAACAGTTGACGAGATAATAGCCGGCATTCCCAGAACTTGATCTCGTGTTTTTTGGACTCCAGAAACGATTTTGAGCGTTTCTCATGACTGTTTCCGACGTAAAATGACGCGAGGAACACGTTGGAAGCGACAGAATTGCAATCCGACCAACAGTTGACGAGATAATAGCCGGCATTCCCAGAACTTGATCTCGTGTTTTTTGGACTCCAGAAACGTTTTCGAGCGTTTCTCATAACTGTTTCCGACGTAAAATGACGCGAGGAACACGTTGGAAGCGACAGAATTGAAATCCGACCATCAGTTGACGAGAAAATAGCCGGCATTCCCAGAACTTGATCTCGTGTTTTTGGACTCCAGAAACGTTTTCGAACGTTTCTCATGACTGTTTCCGACGTAAAATGACGCGAGGAACACGTTGGAAGCGACAGAATTGAAATCCGACTATCAGTTGACGAGAAAATAGCCGGCATTCGCAGAACTTGATCTCGTGTTTTTTGGACTCCAGAAACGTTTTCGAGCGTTTCTCATGACTGTTTCCGACGTAAAATGACGCGAGGAACACGTTGGAAGCGACAGAATTGAAATCCGACCATCAGTTGACGAGAAAATAGCCGGCATTCGCAGAACTTGATCTCGTGTTTTTTGGACTCCAGAAACGTTTTCGAGCGTTTCTCATGACTGTTTCCGACGTAAAATGACGCGAGGAACACGTTGGAAGCGACAGAATTGCAATCCGACTAACAGTTGACGAGAAAATAGCCGGCATTCCCAGAACTTGAACTCGTGTTTTTTGGACTCCAGAAACGTTTTCGAGCGTTTCTCATGTCTGTTTCCGACGTAAAATGACGCGAGGAACACGTTGGAAGCGACAGAATTGCAATCCGACCAACAGTTGACGAGATAATAGCCGGCATTCGCAGAAATTGATCTCGTGTTTTTTGGACTCCAGAAACGTTTTCGAGCGTTTCTCATGACTGTTTCCGACGTAAAATAACGCGAGGAACACGTTGGAAGCGACAGAATTGCAATCCGACTAACAGTTGACGAGATAATAGCCGGCATTCCCAGAACTTGATCTCGTGTTTTTTGGACTCCAGAAACGATTTTGAGCGTTTCTCATGACTGTTTCCGACGTAAAATGACACGAGGAAAACGTTGGAAGCGACAGAATTGCAATCCGACCAACAGTTGACGAGATAATAGCCGGCATTCCCAGAACTTGATCTCGTGTTTTTTGGACTCCAGAAACGATTTTGAGCGTTTCTCATGACTGTTTCCGACGTAAAATGACGCGAGGAACACGTTGGAAGCGACAGAATTGCAATCCGACCAACAGTTGACGAGATAATAGCCGGCATTCCCAGAACTTGATCTCGTGTTTTTTGGACTCCAGAAACGTTTTCGAGCGTTTCTCATGACTGTTTCCGACGTAAAATGACGCGAGGAACACGTTGGAAGCGACAGAATTGAAATCCGACCATCAGTTGACGAGAAAATAGCCGGCATTCCCAGAACTTGATCTCGTGTTTTTGGACTCCAGAAACGTTTTCGAACGTTTCTCATGACTGTTTCCGACGTAAAATGACGCGAGGAACACGTTGGAAGCGACAGAATTGAAATCCGACTATCAGTTGACGAGAAAATAGCCGGCATTCGCAGAACTTGATCTCGTGTTTTTTGGACTCCAGAAACGTTTTCGAGCGTTTCTCATGACTGTTTCCGACGTAAAATGACGCGAGGAACACGTTGGAAGCGACAGAATTGCAATCCGACCAACAGTTGACGAGATAATAGCCGGCATTCCCAGAACTTGATCTCGTGTTTTTTGGACTCCAGAAACGATTTTGAGCGTTTCTCATGACTGTTTCCGACGTAAAATGACGCGAGGAACACGTTGGAAGCGACAGAATTGCAATCCGACCAACAGTTGACGAGATAATAGCCGGCATTCCCAGGACTTGATCTCGTGTTTTTTGGACTCCAGAAACGATTTTGAGCGTTTCTCATGACACTTTCCGACGTAAAATGACGCGAGGAACACGTTGGAAGCGACAGAATTGAAATCCGATCATCAGTTGACGAGAAAATAGCCGGCATTCCCAGAACTTGAACTAGTGTTTTTTGGACTCCAGAAACGTTTTCGAGCGTTTCTCATGACTGTTTCCGACGTAAAATGACGCGAGGAACACGTTGGAAGCGACAGAATTGCAATCCGACCAACAGTTGACGAGATAATAGCCGGCATTCCCAGAACTTGATCTCGTGTTTTTTGGACTCCAGAAACGATTTTGAGCGTTTCTCATGACTGTTTCCGACGTAAAATGACGCGAGGAACACGTTGGAAGCGACAGAATTGCAATCCGACCATCAGTTGACGAGAAAATAGCCGGCATTCGCAGAACTTGATCTCGTGTTTTTTGGACTCCAGAAACGTTTTCGAGCGTTTCTCATGACTGTTTCCGACGTAAAATGACGCGAGGAACACGTTGGAAGCGACAGAATTGAAATCCGACCAACAGTTGACGAGATAATTGCCGGCATTCCCAGAACTTGATCTCGTGTTTTTTGGACTCCAGAAACGATTTTGAGCGTTTCTCATGACTGTTTCCGACGTAAAATGACGCGAGGAACACGTTGGAAGCGACAGAATTGCAATCCGACCAACAGTTGACGAGATAATAGCCGGCATTCCCAGAACTTGATCTCGTGTTTTTTGGACTCCAGAAACGTTTTCGAGCGTTTCTCATAACTGTTTCCGACGTAAAATGACGCGAGGAACACGTTGGAAGCGACAGAATTGAAATCCGACCATCAGTTGACGAGAAAATAGCCGGCATTCCCAGAACTTGATCTCGTGTTTTTGGACTCCAGAAACGTTTTCGAACGTTTCTCATGACTGTTTCCGACGTAAAATGACGCGAGGAACACGTTGGAAGCGACAGAATTGAAATCCGACTATCAGTTGACGAGAAAATAGCCGGCATTCGCAGAACTTGATCTCGTGTTTTTTGGACTCCAGAAACGTTTTCGAGCGTTTCTCATGACTGTTTCCGACGTAAAATGACGCGAGGAACACGTTGGAAGCGACAGAATTGAAATCCGACCATCAGTTGACGAGAAAATAGCCGGCATTCGCAGAACTTGATCTCGTGTTTTTTGGACTCCAGAAACGTTTTCGAGCGTTTCTCATGACTGTTTCCGACGTAAAATGACGCGAGGAACACGTTGGAAGCGACAGAATTGCAATCCGACTAACAGTTGACGAGAAAATAGCCGGCATTCCCAGAACTTGATCTCGTGTTTTTTGGACTCCAGAAACGATTTTGAGCGTTTCTCATGACACTTTCCGACGTAAAATGACGCGAGGAACACGTTGGAAGCGACAGAATTGAAATCCGATCATCAGTTGACGAGAAAATAGCCGGCATTCCCAGAACTTGAACTAGTGTTTTTTGGACTCCAGAAACGTTTTCGAGCGTTTCTCATGACTGTTTCCGACGTAAAATGACGCGAGGAACACGTTGGAAGCGACAGAATTGCAATCCGACCAACAGTTGACGAGATAATAGCCGGCATTCCCAGAACTTGATCTCGTGTTTTTTGGACTCCAGAAACGATTTTGAGCGTTTCTCATGACTGTTTCCGACGTAAAATGACGCGAGGAACACGTTGGAAGCGACAGAATTGCAATCCGACCATCAGTTGACGAGAAAATAGCCGGCATTCGCAGAACTTGATCTCGTGTTTTTTGGACTCCAGAAACGTTTTCGAGCGTTTCTCATGACTGTTTCCGACGTAAAATGACGCGAGGAACACGTTGGAAGCGACAGAATTGAAATCCGACCAACAGTTGACGAGATAATTGCCGGCATTCCCAGAACTTGATCTCGTGTTTTTTGGACTCCAGAAACGATTTTGAGCGTTTCTCATGACTGTTTCCGACGTAAAATGACGCGAGGAACACGTTGGAAGCGACAGAATTGCAATCCGACCAACAGTTGACGAGATAATAGCCGGCATTCCCAGAACTTGATCTCGTGTTTTTTGGACTCCAGAAACGTTTTCGAGCGTTTCTCATAACTGTTTCCGACGTAAAATGACGCGAGGAACACGTTGGAAGCGACAGAATTGAAATCCGACCATCAGTTGACGAGAAAATAGCCGGCATTCCCAGAACTTGATCTCGTGTTTTTGGACTCCAGAAACGTTTTCGAACGTTTCTCATGACTGTTTCCGACGTAAAATGACGCGAGGAACACGTTGGAAGCGACAGAATTGAAATCCGACTATCAGTTGACGAGAAAATAGCCGGCATTCGCAGAACTTGATCTCGTGTTTTTTGGACTCCAGAAACGTTTTCGAGCGTTTCTCATGACTGTTTCCGACGTAAAATGACGCGAGGAACACGTTGGAAGCGACAGAATTGAAATCCGACCATCAGTTGACGAGAAAATAGCCGGCATTCGCAGAACTTGATCTCGTGTTTTTTGGACTCCAGAAACGTTTTCGAGCGTTTCTCATGACTGTTTCCGACGTAAAATGACGCGAGGAACACGTTGGAAGCGACAGAATTGCAATCCGACTAACAGTTGACGAGAAAATAGCCGGCATTCCCAGAACTTGAACTCGTGTTTTTTGGACTCCAGAAACGTTTTCGAGCGTTTCTCATGTCTGTTTCCGACGTAAAATGACGCGAGGAACACGTTGGAAGCGACAGAATTGCAATCCGACCAACAGTTGACGAGATAATAGCCGGCATTCGCAGAAATTGATCTCGTGTTTTTTGGACTCCAGAAACGTTTTCGAGCGTTTCTCATGACTGTTTCCGACGTAAAATAACGCGAGGAACACGTTGGAAGCGACAGAATTGCAATCCGACTAACAGTTGACGAGATAATAGCCGGCATTCCCAGAACTTGATCTCGTGTTTTTTGGACTCCAGAAACGATTTTGAGCGTTTCTCATGACTGTTTCCGACGTAAAATGACACGAGGAAAACGTTGGAAGCGACAGAATTGCAATCCGACCAACAGTTGACGAGATAATAGCCGGCATTCCCAGAACTTGATCTCGTGTTTTTTGGACTCCAGAAACGATTTTGAGCGTTTCTCATGACTGTTTCCGACGTAAAATGACGCGAGGAACACGTTGGAAGCGACAGAATTGCAATCCGACCAACAGTTGACGAGATAATAGCCGGCATTCCCAGAACTTGATCTCGTGTTTTTTGGACTCCAGAAACGTTTTCGAGCGTTTCTCATGACTGTTTCCGACGTAAAACGACGCGAGGAACACGTTGGAAGCGACAGAATTGAAATCCGACCATCAGTTGACGAGAAAATAGCCGGCATTCGCAGAACTTGATCTCGTGTTTTTTGGACTCCAGAAACGTTTTCGAGCGTTTCTCATGACTGTTTCCGACGTAAAATGACGCGAGGAACACGTTGGAAGCGACAGAATTGCAATCCGACCAACAGTTGACGAGATAATAGCCGGCATTCCCAGAACTTGATCTCGTGTTTTTTGGACTCCAGAAACGATTTTGAGCGTTTCTCATGACTGTTTCCGACGTAAAATGACGCGAGGAACACGTTGGAAGCGACAGAATTGCAATCCGACCAACAGTTGACGAGATAATAGCCGGCATTCCCAGGACTTGATCTCGTGTTTTTTGGACTCCAGAAACGATTTTGAGCGTTTCTCATGACACTTTCCGACGTAAAATGACGCGAGGAACACGTTGGAAGCGACAGAATTGAAATCCGATCATCAGTTGACGAGAAAATAGCCGGCATTCCCAGAACTTGAACTAGTGTTTTTTGGACTCCAGAAACGTTTTCGAGCGTTTCTCATGACTGTTTCCGACGTAAAATGACGCGAGGAACACGTTGGAAGCGACAGAATTGCAATCCGACCAACAGTTGACGAGATAATAGCCGGCATTCCCAGAACTTGATCTCGTGTTTTTTGGACTCCAGAAACGATTTTGAGCGTTTCTCATGACTGTTTCCGACGTAAAATGACGCGAGGAACACGTTGGAAGCGACAGAATTGCAATCCGACCATCAGTTGACGAGAAAATAGCCGGCATTCGCAGAACTTGATCTCGTGTTTTTTGGACTCCAGAAACGTTTTCGAGCGTTTCTCATGACTGTTTCCGACGTAAAATGACGCGAGGAACACGTTGGAAGCGACAGAATTGAAATCCGACCAACAGTTGACGAGATAATTGCCGGCATTCCCAGAACTTGATCTCGTGTTTTTTGGACTCCAGAAACGATTTTGAGCGTTTCTCATTACTGTTTCCGACGTAAAATGACGCGAGGAACACGTTGGAAGCGACAGAATTGAAATCCGACCATCAGTTGACGAGAAAATAGCCGGCATTCCCAGAACTTGATCTCGTGTTTTTTGGACTCCAGAAACGTTTTCGAACGTTTCTCATGACTGTTTCCGACGTAAAATGACGCGAGGAACACGTTGGAAGCGACAGAATTGCAATCCGACCAACAGTTGACGAGATAATAGCCGGCATTCCCAGAACTTGATCTCGTGTTTTTTGGACTCCAGAAACGATTTTGAGCGTTTCTCATGACTGTTTCCGACGTAAAATGACGCGAGGAACACGTTGGAAGCGACAGAATTGCAATCCGACCAACAGTTGACGAGAAAATAGCCGGCATTTCCAGAACTTGAACTCGTGTTTTTTGGACTCCAGAAACGTTTTCGAGCGTTTCTCATGACAGTTTCCGACGTAAAATGACGCGAGGAACACGTTGGAAGCGACAGAATTGAAATCCGATCATCAGTTGACGAGAAAATAGCCGGCATTCCCAGAACTTGAACTCGTGTTTTTTGGACTTCAGAAACGTTTTCGAGCGTTTCTCATGTCTGTTTCCGACGTAAAATGACGCGAGGAACACGTTGGAAGCGACAGAATTGCAATCCGACTAACAGTTGACGAGAAAATAGCCGGCATTCCCAGAACTTGAACTCGTGTTTTTTGGACTCCAGAAACGTTTTCGAGCGTTTCTCATGTCTGTTTCCGACGTAAAATGACGCGAGGAACACGTTGGAAGCGACAGAATTGCAATCCGACTAACAGTTGACGAGAAAATAGCCGGCATTCCCAGAACTTGAACTCGTGTTTTTTGGACTCCAGAAACGTTTTCGAACGTTTCTCATGACTGTTTCGGACGTAAAATGACGCGAGGAACACGTTGGAAGCGACAGAATTGAAATCCGACCATCAGTTGACGAGAAAATAGCCGGCATTCCCAGAACTTGATCTCGTGTTTTTTGGACTCCAGAAACGTTTTCGAACGTTTCTCATGACTGTTTCCGACGTAAAATGACGCGAGGAACACGTTGGAAGCGACAGAATTGCAATCCGACCAACAGTTGACGAGATAATAGCCGGCATTCCCAGAACTTGATCTCGTGTTTTTTGGACTCCAGAAACGATTTTGAGCGTTTCTCATGACTGTTTCCGACGTAAAATGACGCGAGGAACACGTTGGAAGCGACAGAATTGCAATCCGACCAGCAGTTGACGAGATAATAGCCGGCATTCCCAGAACTTGATCTCGTGTTTTTTGGACTCCAGAAACGATTTTGAGCGTTTCTCATGACAGTTTCCGACGTAAAATGACGCGAGGAACACGTTGGAAGCGACAGAATTGAAATCCGATCATCAGTTGACGAGAAAATAGCCGGCATTCCCAGAACGTGAACTCGTGTTTTTTGGACTCCAGAAACGTTTTCGAGCGTTTCTCATGACTGTTTCCGACGTAAAATGACGCGAGGAACACGTTGGAAGCGACAGAATTGCAATCCGACCAACAGTTGACGAGATAATAGCCGGCATTCCCAGAACTTGATCTCGTGTTTTTTGGACTCCAGAAACAATTTTGAGTGTTTCTCATGACTGTTTCCGACGTAAAATGACGCGAGGAACACGTTGGAAGCGACAGAATTGCAATCCGACTAACAGTTGACGAGAAAATAGTCGGCATTCCCAGAACTTGAACTCGTGTTTTTTGGACTCCAGAAACGTTTTCGAGCGTTTCTCATGTCTGTTTCCGACGTAAAATGACGCGAGGAACACGTTGGAAGCGACAGAATTGCAATCCGACCAACAGTTGACGAGATAATAGCCGGCATTCGCAGAACTTGATCTCGTGTTTTTTGGACTCCAGAAACGTTTTCGAGCGTTTCTCATGACTGTTTCCGACGTAAAATGACGCGAGGAACGCGTTGGAAGCGACAGAATTGCAATCCGACCAACAGTTGACGAGATAATAGCCGGCATTCCCAGAACTTGAACTCGTGTTTTTTGGACTCCAGAAACGTTTTCGAGCGTTTCTCATGTCTGTTTCCGACGTAAAATGACGCGAGGAACACGTTGGAAGCGACAGAATTGAAATCCGACCATCAGTTGACGAGAAAATAGCCGGCATTCCCAGAACTTTATCTCGTGTTTTTTGGACTCCAGAAACGTTTTCGAACGTTTCTCATGACTGTTTCCGACGTAAAATGACGCGAGGAACACGTTGGAAGCGACAGAATTGAAATCCGACCAACAGTTGACGAGATAATAGCCGGCATTCCCAGAACTTGATCTCGTGTTTTTTGGACTCCAGAAACGATTTTGAGCGTTTTTCATTACTGTTTCCGACGTAAAATGACGCGAGGAACACGTTGGAAGCGACAGAATTGAAATCCGACCATCAGTTGACGAGAAAATAGCCGGCATTCCCAGAACTTGATCTCGTGTTTTTTGGACTCCAGAAACGTTTTCGAACGTTTCTCATGACTGTTTCCGACGTAAAATGACGCGAGGAACACGTTGGAAGCGACAGAATTGCAATCCGACCAACAGTTGACGAGAAAATAGCCGGCATTTCCAGAACTTGAACTCGTGTTTTTTGGACTCCAGAAACGTTTTCGAGCGTTTCTCATGACTGTTTCCGACGTAAAATGACGCGAGGAACACGTTGGAAGCGACAGAATTGAAATCCGACCATCAGTTGACGAGAAAATAGCCGGCATTCGCAGAACTTGATCTCGTGTTTTTTGGACTCCAGAAACGTTTTCGAGCGTTTCTCATGACTGTTTCCGACGTAAAATGACGCGAGGAACACGTTGGAAGCGACAGAATTGCAATCCGACCAACAGTTGACGAGATAATAGCCGGCATTCCCAGAACTTGATCTCGTGTTTTTGGACTCCAGAAACGTTTTCGAGCGTTTCTCATGACTGTTTCCGACGTAAAATGACGCGAGGAACACGTTGGAAGCGACAGAATTGCAATCCGACCAACAGTTGACGAGATAATAGCCGGCATTCCCAGAACTTTATCTCGTGTTTTTTGGACTCCAGAAACGTTTTCGAACGTTTCTCATGACTGTTTCCGACGTAAAATGACGCGAGGAACACGTTGGAAGCGACAGAATTGCAATCCGACCAACAGTTGACGAGAAAATAGCCGGCATTTCCAGAACTTGAACTCGTGTTTTTTGGACTCCAGAAACGTTTTCGAGCGTTTCTCATGTCTGTTTCCGACGTAGAATGACGCGAGGAACACGTTGGAAGCGACAGAATTGCAATCCGACCAACAGTTGCCGAGATAATAGCCGGCATTCCCAGAACTTGATCTCGTGTTTTTTGGACTCCAGAAACGTTTTCGAACGTTTCTCATGACTGTTTCCGACGTAAAATGACGCGAGGAACACGTTGGAAGCGACAGAATTGAAATCCGACCATCAGTTGACGAGAAAATAGCCGGCATTCGCAGAACTTGATCTCGTGTTTTTTGGACTCCAGAAACGTTTTCGAGCGTTTCTCATGACTGTTTCCGACGTAAAATGACGCGAGGAACACGTTGGAAGCGACAGAATTGCAATCCGACCAACAGTTGACGAGATAATAGCCGGCATTCCCAGAACTTGATCTCGTGTTTTTTGGACTCCAGAAACGTTTTCGAACGTTTCTCATGACTGTTTCCGACGTAAAATGACGCGAGGAACACGTTGGAAGCGACAGAATTGCAATCCGACCAACAGTTGACGAGATAATAGCCGGCATTCCCAGAACTTGATCTCGTGTTTTTTGGACTCCAGAAACGATTTTGAGCGTTTCTCATGACTGTTTCCGACGTAAAATGACGCGAGGAACACGTTGGAAGCGACAGAATTGCAATCCGACCAGCAGTTGACGAGATAATAGCCGGCATTCCCAGAACTTGATCTCGTGTTTTTTGGACTCCAGAAACGATTTTGAGCGTTTCTCATGACAGTTTCCGACGTAAAATGACGCGAGGAACACGTTGGAAGCGACAGAATTGAAATCCGACCAACAGTTGACGAGATAATAGCCGGCATTCCCAGAACTTGATCTCGTGTTTTTTGGACTCCAGAAACAATTTTGAGTGTTTCTCATGACTGTTTCCGACGTAAAATGACGCGAGGAACACGTTGGAAGCGACAGAATTGCAATCCGACTAACAGTTGACGAGAAAATAGTCGGCATTCCCAGAACTTGAACTCGTGTTTTTTGGACTCCAGAAACGTTTTCGAGCGTTTCTCATGTCTGTTTCCGACGTAAAATGACGCGAGGAACACGTTGGAAGCGACAGAATTGCAATCCGACCAACAGTTGACGAGATAATAGCCGGCATTCGCAGAACTTGATCTCGTGTTTTTTGGACTCCAGAAACGTTTTCGAGCGTTTCTCATGACTGTTTCCGACGTAAAATGACGCGAGGAACGCGTTGGAAGCGACAGAATTGCAATCCGACCAACAGTTGACGAGATAATAGCCGGCATTCCCAGAACTTGAACTCGTGTTTTTTGGACTCCAGAAACGTTTTCGAGCGTTTCTCATGACTGTTTCCGACGTAAAATGACGCGAGGAACACGTTGGAAGCGACAGAATTGAAATCCGACCATCAGTTGACGAGAAAATAGCCGGCATTCGCAGAACTTGATCTCGTGTTTTTTGGACTCCAGAAACGTTTTCGAGCGTTTCTCATGACTGTTTCCGACGTAAAATGACGCGAGGAACACGTTGGAAGCGACAGAATTGCAATCCGACTAACAGTTGACGAGAAAATAGCCGGCATTCCCAGAACTTGAACTCGTGTTTTTTGGACTCCAGAAACGTTTTCGAGCGTTTCTCATGTCTGTTTCCGACGTAAAATGACGCGAGGAACACGTTGGAAGCGACAGAATTGAAATCCGACCATCAGTTGACGAGAAAATAGCCGGCATTCCCAGAACTTTATCTCGTGTTTTTTGGACTCCAGAAACGTTTTCGAACGTTTCTCATGACTGTTTCCGACGTAAAATGACGCGAGGAACACGTTGGAAGCGACAGAATTGAAATCCGACCAACAGTTGACGAGATAATAGCCGGCATTCCCAGAACTTGATCTCGTGTTTTTTGGACTCCAGAAACGATTTTGAGCGTTTTTCATTACTGTTTCCGACGTAAAATGACGCGAGGAACACGTTGGAAGCGACAGAATTGAAATCCGACCATCAGTTGACGAGAAAATAGCCGGCATTCCCAGAACTTGATCTCGTGTTTTTTGGACTCCAGAAACGTTTTCGAACGTTTCTCATGACTGTTTCCGACGTAAAATGACGCGAGGAACACGTTGGAAGCGACAGAATTGCAATCCGACCAACAGTTGACGAGAAAATAGCCGGCATTTCCAGAACTTGAACTCGTGTTTTTTGGACTCCAGAAACGTTTTCGAGCGTTTCTCATGACTGTTTCCGACGTAAAATGACGCGAGGAACACGTTGGAAGCGACAGAATTGAAATCCGACCATCAGTTGACGAGAAAATAGCCGGCATTCGCAGAACTTGATCTCGTGTTTTTTGGACTCCAGAAACGTTTTCGAGCGTTTCTCATGACTGTTTCCGACGTAAAATGACGCGAGGAACACGTTGGAAGCGACAGAATTGCAATCCGACCAACAGTTGACGAGATAATAGCCGGCATTCCCAGAACTTGATCTCGTGTTTTTGGACTCCAGAAACGTTTTCGAGCGTTTCTCATGACTGTTTCCGACGTAAAATGACGCGAGGAACACGTTGGAAGCGACAGAATTGCAATCCGACCAACAGTTGACGAGATAATAGCCGGCATTCCCAGAACTTTATCTCGTGTTTTTTGGACTCCAGAAACGTTTTCGAACGTTTCTCATGACTGTTTCCGACGTAAAATGACGCGAGGAACACGTTGGAAGCGACAGAATTGCAATCCGACCAACAGTTGACGAGAAAATAGCCGGCATTTCCAGAACTTGAACTCGTGTTTTTTGGACTCCAGAAACGTTTTCGAGCGTTTCTCATGTCTGTTTCCGACGTAGAATGACGCGAGGAACACGTTGGAAGCGACAGAATTGCAATCCGACCAACAGTTGCCGAGATAATAGCCGGCATTCCCAGAACTTGATCTCGTGTTTTTTGGACTCCAGAAACGTTTTCGAACGTTTCTCATGACTGTTTCCGACGTAAAATGACGCGAGGAACACGTTGGAAGCGACAGAATTGAAATCCGACCATCAGTTGACGAGAAAATAGCCGGCATTCGCAGAACTTGATCTCGTGTTTTTTGGACTCCAGAAACGTTTTCGAGCGTTTCTCATGACTGTTTCCGACGTAAAATGACGCGAGGAACACGTTGGAAGCGACAGAATTGCAATCCGACCAACAGTTGACGAGATAATAGCCGGCATTCCCAGAACTTGATCTCGTGTTTTTTGGACTCCAGAAACGTTTTCGAACGTTTCTCATGACTGTTTCCGACGTAAAATGACGCGAGGAACACGTTGGAAGCGACAGAATTGCAATCCGACCAACAGTTGACGAGATAATAGCCGGCATTCCCAGAACTTGATCTCGTGTTTTTTGGACTCCAGAAACGATTTTGAGCGTTTCTCATGACTGTTTCCGACGTAAAATGACGCGAGGAACACGTTGGAAGCGACAGAATTGCAATCCGACCAGCAGTTGACGAGATAATAGCCGGCATTCCCAGAACTTGATCTCGTGTTTTTTGGACTCCAGAAACGATTTTGAGCGTTTCTCATGACAGTTTCCGACGTAAAATGACGCGAGGAACACGTTGGAAGCGACAGAATTGAAATCCGACCAACAGTTGACGAGATAATAGCCGGCATTCCCAGAACTTGATCTCGTGTTTTTTGGACTCCAGAAACAATTTTGAGTGTTTCTCATGACTGTTTCCGACGTAAAATGACGCGAGGAACACGTTGGAAGCGACAGAATTGCAATCCGACTAACAGTTGACGAGAAAATAGTCGGCATTCCCAGAACTTGAACTCGTGTTTTTTGGACTCCAGAAACGTTTTCGAGCGTTTCTCATGTCTGTTTCCGACGTAAAATGACGCGAGGAACACGTTGGAAGCGACAGAATTGCAATCCGACCAACAGTTGACGAGATAATAGCCGGCATTCGCAGAACTTGATCTCGTGTTTTTTGGACTCCAGAAACGTTTTCGAGCGTTTCTCATGACTGTTTCCGACGTAAAATGACGCGAGGAACGCGTTGGAAGCGACAGAATTGCAATCCGACCAACAGTTGACGAGATAATAGCCGGCATTCCCAGAACTTGAACTCGTGTTTTTTGGACTCCAGAAACGTTTTCGAGCGTTTCTCATGACTGTTTCCGACGTAAAATGACGCGAGGAACACGTTGGAAGCGACAGAATTGAAATCCGACCATCAGTTGACGAGAAAATAGCCGGCATTCGCAGAACTTGATCTCGTGTTTTTTGGACTCCAGAAACGTTTTCGAGCGTTTCTCATGACTGTTTCCGACGTAAAATGACGCGAGGAACACGTTGGAAGCGACAGAATTGCAATCCGACTAACAGTTGACGAGAAAATAGCCGGCATTCCCAGAACTTGAACTCGTGTTTTTTGGACTCCAGAAACGTTTTCGAGCGTTTCTCATGTCTGTTTCCGACGTAAAATGACGCGAGGAACACGTTGGAAGCGACAGAATTGAAATCCGACCATCAGTTGACGAGAAAATAGCCGGCATTCCCAGAACTTTATCTCGTGTTTTTTGGACTCCAGAAACGTTTTCGAACGTTTCTCATGACTGTTTCCGACGTAAAATGACGCGAGGAACACGTTGGAAGCGACAGAATTGAAATCCGACCAACAGTTGACGAGATAATAGCCGGCATTCCCAGAACTTGATCTCGTGTTTTTTGGACTCCAGAAACGATTTTGAGCGTTTTTCATTACTGTTTCCGACGTAAAATGACGCGAGGAACACGTTGGAAGCGACAGAATTGAAATCCGACCATCAGTTGACGAGAAAATAGCCGGCATTCCCAGAACTTGATCTCGTGTTTTTTGGACTCCAGAAACGTTTTCGAACGTTTCTCATGACTGTTTCCGACGTAAAATGACGCGAGGAACACGTTGGAAGCGACAGAATTGCAATCCGACCAACAGTTGACGAGAAAATAGCCGGCATTTCCAGAACTTGAACTCGTGTTTTTTGGACTCCAGAAACGTTTTCGAGCGTTTCTCATGACTGTTTCCGACGTAAAATGACGCGAGGAACACGTTGGAAGCGACAGAATTGAAATCCGACCATCAGTTGACGAGAAAATAGCCGGCATTCGCAGAACTTGATCTCGTGTTTTTTGGACTCCAGAAACGTTTTCGAGCGTTTCTCATGACTGTTTCCGACGTAAAATGACGCGAGGAACACGTTGGAAGCGACAGAATTGCAATCCGACCAACAGTTGACGAGATAATAGCCGGCATTCCCAGAACTTGATCTCGTGTTTTTGGACTCCAGAAACGTTTTCGAGCGTTTCTCATGACTGTTTCCGACGTAAAATGACGCGAGGAACACGTTGGAAGCGACAGAATTGCAATCCGACCAACAGTTGACGAGATAATAGCCGGCATTCCCAGAACTTTATCTCGTGTTTTTTGGACTCCAGAAACGTTTTCGAACGTTTCTCATGACTGTTTCCGACGTAAAATGACGCGAGGAACACGTTGGAAGCGACAGAATTGCAATCCGACCAACAGTTGACGAGAAAATAGCCGGCATTTCCAGAACTTGAACTCGTGTTTTTTGGACTCCAGAAACGTTTTCGAGCGTTTCTCATGTCTGTTTCCGACGTAGAATGACGCGAGGAACACGTTGGAAGCGACAGAATTGCAATCCGACCAACAGTTGCCGAGATAATAGCCGGCATTCCCAGAACTTGATCTCGTGTTTTTTGGACTCCAGAAACGTTTTCGAACGTTTCTCATGACTGTTTCCGACGTAAAATGACGCGAGGAACACGTTGGAAGCGACAGAATTGAAATCCGACCATCAGTTGACGAGAAAATAGCCGGCATTCGCAGAACTTGATCTCGTGTTTTTTGGACTCCAGAAACGTTTTCGAGCGTTTCTCATGACTGTTTCCGACGTAAAATGACGCGAGGAACACGTTGGAAGCGACAGAATTGCAATCCGACCAACAGTTGACGAGATAATAGCCGGCATTCCCAGAACTTGATCTCGTGTTTTTTGGACTCCAGAAACGATTTTGAGCGTTTCTCATTACTGTTTCCGACGTAAAATGACGCGAGGAACACGTTGGAAGCGACAGAATTGAAATCCGACCATCAGTTGACGAGATAATAGCCGGCATTCCCAGAACTTGATCTCGTGTTTTTTGGACTCCAGAAACGATTTTGAGCGTTTCTCATTACTGTTTCCGACGTAAAATGACGCGAGGAACACGTTGGAAGCGACAGAATTGAAATCCGACCATCAGTTGACGAGAAAATAGCCGGCATTCCCAGAACTTGATCTCGTGTTTTTTGGACTCCAGAAACGTTTTCGAGCGTTTCTCATGACTGTTTCCGACGTAAAATGACGCGAGGAACACGTTGGAAGCGACAGAATTGAAATCCGACCATCAGTTGACGAGAAAATAGCCGGCATTCGCAGAACTTGATCTCGTGTTTTTTGGACTCCAGAAACGTTTTCGAGCGTTTCTCATGACTGTTTCCGACGTAAAATGGCGCGAGGAACACGTTGGAAGCGACAAAATTGCAATCCGACTAACAGTTGACGAGAAAATAGCCGGCATTCCCAGAACTTGAACTCGTGTTTTTTGGACTCCAGAAACGTTTTCGAGCGTTTCTCATGTCTGTTTCCGACGTAAAATGACGCGAGGAACACGTTGGAAGCGATAGAATTGAAATCCGACCATCAGTTGACGAGAAAATAGCCGGCATTCCCAGAACTTGATCTCGTGTTTTTTGGACTCCAGAAACGTTTTCGAACGTTTCTCATGACTGTTTCCGACGTAAAATGACGCGAGGAACACGTTGGAAGCGACAGAATTGCAATCCGACCAACAGTTGACGAGAAAATAGCCGGCATTTCCAGAACTTGAACTCGTGTTTTTTGGACTCCAGAAACGTTTTCGAGCGTTTCTCATGACTGTTTCCGACGTAAAATGACGCGAGGAACACGTTGGAAGCGACAGAATTGAAATCCGACCATCAGTTGACGAGAAAATAGCCGGCATTCCCAGAACTTGATCTCGTGTTTTTGGACTCCAGAAACGTTTTCGAACGTTTCTCATGACTGTTTCCGACGTAAAATGACGCGAGGAACACGTTGGAAGCGACAGAATTGAAATCCGACTATCAGTTGACGAGAAAATAGCCGGCATTCGCAGAACTTGATCTCGTGTTTTTTGGACTCCAGAAACGTTTTCGAGCGTTTCTCATGACTGTTTCCGACGTAGAATGACGCGAGGAACACGTTGGAAGCGACAGAATTGCAATCCGACCAACAGTTGCCGAGATAATAGCCGGCATTCCCAGAACTTGATCTCGTGTTTTTTGGACTCCAGAAACGTTTTCGAACGTTTCTCATGACTGTTTCCGACGTAAAATGACGCGAGGAACACGTTGGAAGCGACAGAATTGAAATCCGACCATCAGTTGACGAGAAAATAGCCGGCATTCGCAGAACTTGATCTCGTGTTTTTTGGACTCCAGAAACGTTTTCGAGCGTTTCTCATGACTGTTTCCGACGTAAAATGACGCGAGGAACACGTTGGAAGCGACAGAATTGCAATCCGACCAACAGTTGACGAGATAATAGCCGGCATTCCCAGAACTTGATCTCGTGTTTTTTGGACTCCAGAAACGATTTTGAGCGTTTCTCATTACTGTTTCCGACGTAAAATGACGCGAGGAACACGTTGGAAGCGACAGAATTGAAATCCGACCATCAGTTGACGAGATAATAGCCGGCATTCCCAGAACTTGATCTCGTGTTTTTTGGACTCCAGAAACGATTTTGAGCGTTTCTCATTACTGTTTCCGACGTAAAATGACGCGAGGAACACGTTGGAAGCGACAGAATTGAAATCCGACCATCAGTTGACGAGAAAATAGCCGGCATTCCCAGAACTTGATCTCGTGTTTTTTGGACTCCAGAAACGTTTTCGAGCGTTTCTCATGACTGTTTCCGACGTAAAATGACGCGAGGAACACGTTGGAAGCGACAGAATTGAAATCCGACCATCAGTTGACGAGAAAATAGCCGGCATTCGCAGAACTTGATCTCGTGTTTTTTGGACTCCAGAAACGTTTTCGAGCGTTTCTCATGACTGTTTCCGACGTAAAATGGCGCGAGGAACACGTTGGAAGCGACAAAATTGCAATCCGACTAACAGTTGACGAGAAAATAGCCGGCATTCCCAGAACTTGAACTCGTGTTTTTTGGACTCCAGAAACGTTTTCGAGCGTTTCTCATGTCTGTTTCCGACGTAAAATGACGCGAGGAACACGTTGGAAGCGATAGAATTGAAATCCGACCATCAGTTGACGAGAAAATAGCCGGCATTCCCAGAACTTGATCTCGTGTTTTTTGGACTCCAGAAACGTTTTCGAACGTTTCTCATGACTGTTTCCGACGTAAAATGACGCGAGGAACACGTTGGAAGCGACAGAATTGCAATCCGACCAACAGTTGACGAGAAAATAGCCGGCATTTCCAGAACTTGAACTCGTGTTTTTTGGACTCCAGAAACGTTTTCGAGCGTTTCTCATGACTGTTTCCGACGTAAAATGACGCGAGGAACACGTTGGAAGCGACAGAATTGAAATCCGACCATCAGTTGACGAGAAAATAGCCGGCATTCCCAGAACTTGATCTCGTGTTTTTGGACTCCAGAAACGTTTTCGAACGTTTCTCATGACTGTTTCCGACGTAAAATGACGCGAGGAACACGTTGGAAGCGACAGAATTGAAATCCGACTATCAGTTGACGAGAAAATAGCCGGCATTCGCAGAACTTGATCTCGTGTTTTTTGGACTCCAGAAACGTTTTCGAGCGTTTCTCATGACTGTTTCCGACGTAAAATGACGCGAGGAACACGTTGGAAGCGACAGAATTGCAATCCGACCAACAGTTGACGAGATAATAGCCGGCATTCCCAGAACTTGATCTCGTGTTTTTTGGACTCCAGAAACGATTTTGAGCGTTTCTCATGACTGTTTCCGACGTAAAATGACGCGAGGAACACGTTGGAAGCGACAGAATTGCAATCCGACCAACAGTTGACGAGATAATAGCCGGCATTCCCAGGACTTGATCTCGTGTTTTTTGGACTCCAGAAACGATTTTGAGCGTTTCTCATGACACTTTCCGACGTAAAATGACGCGAGGAACACGTTGGAAGCGACAGAATTGAAATCCGATCATCAGTTGACGAGAAAATAGCCGGCATTCCCAGAACTTGAACTAGTGTTTTTTGGACTCCAGAAACGTTTTCGAGCGTTTCTCATGACTGTTTCCGACGTAAAATGACGCGAGGAACACGTTGGAAGCGACAGAATTGCAATCCGACCATCAGTTGACGAGAAAATAGCCGGCATTCGCAGAACTTGATCTCGTGTTTTTTGGACTCCAGAAACGTTTTCGAGCGTTTCTCATGACTGTTTCCGACGTAAAATGACGCGAGGAACACGTTGGAAGCGACAGAATTGAAATCCGACCAACAGTTGACGAGATAATTGCCGGCATTCCCAGAACTTGATCTCGTGTTTTTTGGACTCCAGAAACGATTTTGAGCGTTTCTCATTACTGTTTCCGACGTAAAATGACGCGAGGAACACGTTGGAAGCGACAGAATTGAAATCCGACCATCAGTTGACGAGAAAATAGCCGGCATTCCCAGAACTTGATCTCGTGTTTTTTGGACTCCAGAAACGTTTTCGAACGTTTCTCATGACTGTTTCCGACGTAAAATGACGCGAGGAACACGTTGGAAGCGACAGAATTGCAATCCGACCAACAGTTGACGAGATAATAGCCGGCATTCCCAGAACTTGATCTCGTGTTTTTTGGACTCCAGAAACGATTTTGAGCGTTTCTCATGACTGTTTCCGACGTAAAATGACGCGAGGAACACGTTGGAAGCGACAGAATTGCAATCCGACCAACAGTTGACGAGAAAATAGCCGGCATTTCCAGAACTTGAACTCGTGTTTTTTGGACTCCAGAAACGTTTTCGAGCGTTTCTCATGACTGTTTCCGACGTAAAATGACGCGAGGAACACGTTGGAAGCGACAGAATTGAAATCCGACCATCAGTTGACGAGAAAATAGCCGGCATTCGCAGAACTTGATCTCGTGTTTTTTGGACTCCAGAAACGTTTTCGAGCGTTTCTCATGACTGTTTCCGACGTAAAATGACGCGAGGAACACGTTGGAAGCGACAGAATTGCAATCCGACTAACAGTTGACGAGAAAATAGCCGGCATTCCCAGAACTTGAACTCGTGTTTTTTGGACTCCAGAAACGTTTTCGAGCGTTTCTCATGTCTGTTTCCGACGTAAAATGACGCGAGGAACACGTTGGAAGCGACAGAATTGCAATCCGACCAACAGTTGACGAGATAATAGCCGGCATTCACAGAAATTGATCTCGTGTTTTTTGGACTCCAGAAACGTTTTCGAGCGTTTCTCATGACTGTTTCCGACGTAAAATAACGCGAGGAACACGTTGGAAGCGACAGAATTGCAATCCGACTAACAGTTGACGAGATAATAGCCGGCATTCCCAGAACTTGATCTCGTGTTTTTTGGACTCCAGAAACGATTTTGAGCGTTTCTCATGACTGTTTCCGACGTAAAATGACACGAGGAAAACGTTGGAAGCGACAGAATTGCAATCCGACCAACAGTTGCCGAGATAATAGCCGGCATTCCCAGAACTTGATCTCGTGTTTTTTGGACTCCAGAAACGTTTTCGAACGTTTCTCATGACTGTTTCCGACGTAAAATGACGCGAGGAACACGTTGGAAGCGACAGAATTGAAATCCGACCATCAGTTGACGAGAAAATAGCCGGCATTCGCAGAACTTGATCTCGTGTTTTTTGGACTCCAGAAACGTTTTCGAGCGTTTCTCATGACTGTTTCCGACGTAAAATGACGCGAGGAACACGTTGGAAGCGACAGAATTGCAATCCGACCAACAGTTGACGAGATAATAGCCGGCATTCCCAGAACTTGATCTCGTGTTTTTTGGACTCCAGAAACGTTTTCGAACGTTTCTCATGACTGTTTCCGACGTAAAATGACGCGAGGAACACGTTGGAAGCGACAGAATTGCAATCCGACCAACAGTTGACGAGATAATAGCCGGCATTCCCAGAACTTGATCTCGTGTTTTTTGGACTCCAGAAACGATTTTGAGCGTTTCTCATGACTGTTTCCGACGTAAAATGACGCGAGGAACACGTTGGAAGCGACAGAATTGCAATCCGACCAGCAGTTGACGAGATAATAGCCGGCATTCCCAGAACTTGATCTCGTGTTTTTTGGACTCCAGAAACGATTTTGAGCGTTTCTCATGACAGTTTCCGACGTAAAATGACGCGAGGAACACGTTGGAAGCGACAGAATTGAAATCCGACCAACAGTTGACGAGATAATAGCCGGCATTCCCAGAACTTGATCTCGTGTTTTTTGGACTCCAGAAACAATTTTGAGTGTTTCTCATGACTGTTTCCGACGTAAAATGACGCGAGGAACACGTTGGAAGCGACAGAATTGCAATCCGACTAACAGTTGACGAGAAAATAGTCGGCATTCCCAGAACTTGAACTCGTGTTTTTTGGACTCCAGAAACGTTTTCGAGCGTTTCTCATGTCTGTTTCCGACGTAAAATGACGCGAGGAACACGTTGGAAGCGACAGAATTGCAATCCGACCAACAGTTGACGAGATAATAGCCGGCATTCGCAGAAATTGATCTCGTGTTTTTTGGACTCCAGAAACGTTTTCGAGCGTTTCTCATGACTGTTTCCGACGTAAAATAACGCGAGGAACACGTTGGAAGCGACAGAATTGCAATCCGACTAACAGTTGACGAGATAATAGCCGGCATTCCCAGAACTTGATCTCGTGTTTTTTGGACTCCAGAAACGATTTTGAGCGTTTCTCATGACTGTTTCCGACGTAAAATGACACGAGGAAAACGTTGGAAGCGACAGAATTGCAATCCGACCAACAGTTGCCGAGATAATAGCCGGCATTCCCAGAACTTGATCTCGTGTTTTTTGGACTCCAGAAACGTTTTCGAGCGTTTCTCATGACTGTTTCCGACGTAAAATGACGCGAGGAACACGTTGGAAGCGACAGAATTGCAATCCGACCAACAGTTGACGAGATAATAGCCGGCATTCCCAGAACTTGATCTCGTGTTTTTTGGACTCCAGAAACGTTTTCGAACGTTTCTCATGACTGTTTCCGACGTAAAATGACGCGAGGAACACGTTGGAAGCGACAGAATTGCAATCCGACCAACAGTTGACGAGATAATAGCCGGCATTCCCAGAACTTGATCTCGTGTTTTTTGGACTCCAGAAACGATTTTGAGCGTTTCTCATGACTGTTTCCGACGTAAAATGACGCGAGGAACACGTTGGAAGCGACAGAATTGCAATCCGACCAGCAGTTGACGAGATAATAGCCGGCATTCCCAGAACTTGATCTCGTGTTTTTTGGACTCCAGAAACGATTTTGAGCGTTTCTCATGACAGTTTCCGACGTAAAATGACGCGAGGAACACGTTGGAAGCGACAGAATTGAAATCCGACCAACAGTTGACGAGATAATAGCCGGCATTCGCAGAACTTGATCTCGTGTTTTTTGGACTCCAGAAACAATTTTGAGTGTTTCTCATGACTGTTTCCGACGTAAAATGACGCGAGGAACACGTTGGAAGCGACAGAATTGCAATCCGACTAACAGTTGACGAGAAAATAGTCGGCATTCCCAGAACTTGAACTCGTGTTTTTTGGACTCCAGAAACGTTTTCGAGCGTTTCTCATGTCTGTTTCCGACGTAAAATGACGCGAGGAACACGTTGGAAGCGACAGAATTGCAATCCGACCAACAGTTGACGAGATAATAGCCGGCATTCGCAGAACTTGATCTCGTGTTTTTTGGACTCCAGAAACGTTTTCGAGCGTTTCTCATGACTGTTTCCGACGTAAAATGACGCGAGGAACGCGTTGGAAGCGACAGAATTGCAATCCGACCAACAGTTGACGAGATAATAGCCGGCATTCCCAGAACTTGAACTCGTGTTTTTTGGACTCCAGAAACGTTTTCGAGCGTTTCTCATGACTGTTTCCGACGTAAAATGACGCGAGGAACACGTTGGAAGCGACAGAATTGAAATCCGACCATCAGTTGACGAGAAAATAGCCGGCATTCGCAGAACTTGATCTCGTGTTTTTTGGACTCCAGAAACGTTTTCGAGCGTTTCTCATGACTGTTTCCGACGTAAAATGACGCGAGGAACACGTTGGAAGCGACAGAATTGCAATCCGACTAACAGTTGACGAGAAAATAGCCGGCATTCCCAGAACTTGAACTCGTGTTTTTTGGACTCCAGAAACGTTTTCGAGCGTTTCTCATGTCTGTTTCCGACGTAAAATGACGCGAGGAACACGTTGGAAGCGACAGAATTGAAATCCGACCATCAGTTGACGAGAAAATAGCCGGCATTCCCAGAACTTTATCTCGTGTTTTTTGGACTCCAGTGTTACGACCCAGGTAAGTGGGGTTTTAGATTATGAGAAAAATTAATTAATTAGCCGAATCTAATATGAATTTCGCGAGATTTATGAAGTTAGCGTCGGACCGATCGGCCCAGTTGGGATAAGAAATAGAAATAACGAATAAGGTTGTGCAGAAGTCTAGTTTGGGAAGATGATGACGGACGGAGCGGTCGTCCAGACAACTATGGCTTCCTCTAGATCCTTCGACACTCGAAATCTGCTAGAAAATGTATTACTGTATGCGTTATTGCGCTGGGTCTAGTAACTAATCAATGTAAATTTGTCAAGGATGGCGGCGGACCAGTCAGCCGAATTGGCATAATGATTTGACTGGCGGGGCTAAAGGGTTTTAAATTGGTATAGTTATTAAGTTAGTAAGTGTATAAGATAAGTATGTAACGCTAAGATAATAATGGAATTAAGAATCTCCGAACAACAATGGCATGTCGACACGAACGGAAGGGAGATTAGTCGCGGTGAGTCGGTGCCACGGTTTACCATTGTTCCCATTCTACTACAATTCGCGGATCACAACCAGAGGAAGGAAGAGAAGAAAAATTATATTTAATCCACCAACAGGCAAGGCTTAAGGAAGGAAAAGACAGGATTGCTTCCTCAAGATCAATCCAGATTGTGCTTTCGGACAATTAAACAAATTCGGAGGAGAAGGCTAAGTGGCAAAGAAGCAACTCCGTTTCTGGTAGCACTTCAAGCCAGGATTTGTTAGGAAAAGGACAGGTATAAAGGTAGGAAGCAAAGAAGCAGCCCCTTTTATGGTGGCACTTCAATTTGCTGAAAGGATGGCGAAGCAGCCCCTTTTCTGGCGGCACTTCAAGCCAGGAATGTTAGGAAAGGACAGGTATAAAGGTAGGAAGCAAAGAAGCAGCCCCTTTTATGGTGGCACTTCAATTTGCAGAAAGGATGGCGAAGCAGC
Organism: Crossocerus cetratus; assembly: GCA_963675795.1. Taxonomy (NCBI): domain Eukaryota; kingdom Metazoa; phylum Arthropoda; class Insecta; order Hymenoptera; family Crabronidae; genus Crossocerus; species Crossocerus cetratus. The sequence goes on from OY776668.1 coordinate 4,957,764, forward strand.
CCCTTTTCTGGCGGCACTTCAAGCCAGGAATGTTAGGAAAGGACAGATATGAAGGTAGGAAGCAAAGAAGCAGCCCCTTTTATGGTGGCACTTCAATTTGCAGAAAGGATGGCGAAGCAGCCCCTTTTCTGGCGGCACTTCAAGCCAGGAATGTTAGGAAAGGACAGATATGAAGGTAGGAAGCAAAGAAGCAGCCCCTTTTATGGTGGCACTTCAATTTGCAGAAAGGATGGCGAAGCAGCCCCTTTTCTGGCGGCACTTCAAGCCAGGAATGTTAGGAAAGGACAGGTATAAAGGCAGGAAGCAAAGAAAGCAGCCCCTTTTATGGTGGCACTTCAATTTGCTGAAAGGATGGCGAAGCAGCCCCTTTTCTGGCGGCACTTCAAGCCGGGCGTGTTAGGAAAGAGGAAATCGTCTTTAGCACATGTAGGTTTGATTTCGATCGAGCTAAGGGTAAAGTATAGAAGGCGGATGGAAGATATTTTGTTTATTGATGGGGTGAATTATTTTTAAATAGTTGGAAGAGCGAAGCGGCCCCTTTTCTAGTGGCACTTCTAGCTCGGTAGGAAAGGAAGGCGAAGCAGCCCCTTTTCTGGTGGCACTTCAAGCCCTGAAGGAATAGGATCGGTAGTGTACCTGTCGGTATGGATTAGTGTACTTACCGCTGCTGTAGATGTTGCTCGAGGTGTAGACGAGACTGCCTGTCAATGGTGACAGTGTAGAATAAGGTTAAGTTTAACTGACTAATTTTATAAGAAAGTACTAATTTATTTACAAGAGTATATATGGACTGGAAATGTAGAAGGTTAAACGCTAGTGAACTACCAGCACTGGTTAATTACGTCTGGCTAAGAGTAGTACTGGTGAGCACAGGAGCTCCGGAGAGGCGATCCGACTGAGATCGAGTGCACTGGCGAACTGCTGATCCTGCGTGGCGCTCGGCCTTATATACCCGTGAGCTCTCGCTTCGGCAGTTCCCAAGACTGTGGCGCCACCACAGCGGGAAATTCAAACGGTCTGGAGGCCGGGGAATCATTACATTGAGCTTACTATGGCTATTCTAGTGCATTTTACAGGTGGCGCTGCAGTTCTAATGGGGAGTACGGGCGGGTATAGTATCCTACACTTATACTAATGTGTTTTAACGCATTTTTACAGGTGGCGCTGCGGTTCCAACGAGGAGTGCAGGTGGATAACGTGTCTTACACTTAAACTAATGTATTTTAACGCAATTTACAGGTGGTGCTGCAGTTCCAATGGGAAGTACAGGTGGGTGTAGTATCTTACACTTATACTAATGTGTTTTAACGCTTTTTACAGGTGGCGCTGCGGTTCCAATGAGGAGTGTAGGTGGATATCGTGTCTTATACTTAAACTAATGTATTTTAACGCAATTTACAGGTGGTGCTGCAGTTCCAATGGGAAGTACAGGTGGGTGTAGTATCTTACACTTATACTAATGTGTTTTAACGCTTTTTACAGGTGGCGCTGCGGTTCCAATGAGGAGTGTAGGTGGATATCGTGTCTTATACTTAAACTAATGTATTTTAACGCAATTTACAGGTGGTGCTGCAGTTCCAATGGGAAGTACAGGTGGGTGTAGTATCTTACACTTATACTAATGTGTTTTAACGCTTTTTACAGGTGGCGCTGCGGTTCCAATGAGGAGTGTAGGTGGATATCGTATCTTACACTTAAACTAATGTATTTTAACGCAATTTACAGGTGGCGTTGCAGTTCCGATGGGAAATACAGGTGGGTATAGTATCTTATAGTTATACTAATGTTTAAAATTATTAATTAATAGAATGGACTTTGGTTTCAAACGATGGGACTTTCCACATGGTTTTGGATTGTTGCTAATTTGTTTATAACAATAAAAATGTATATTGGTCTCAAATGATGCAGAAACGTCTGAAACGGAGTACTAAGTGTTTTTTTGAATTTGTTTATAACAAATAAAACAAGTTGGTCTCAGATGACGTAGAATTGTCTAAAACGGATTTCTAAGTGATTTTTAGAATTTGTTTATAATTTGTTTATAACAAATAAAAATACAAGTTGGTCTCAAATGACGTAGAATTGTCTAAAACGGATTTCTAAGTGATTTTTAGAATTTGTTTATAATTTGTTTATAACAAATAAAAATACAAGTTGGTCTCAAATGACGTAGAATTGTCTAAAACGGATTTCTAAGTGATTTTTATAATTTGTTTATAATTTGTTTATAACAAATAAAAATACAAGTTGGTCTCAAATGACGTAGAATTGTCTAAAACGGATTTCTAAGTGATTTTTGGAATTTGTTTATATTTTTGCAGCGACAAGTAAAGATGGGAATGGACGTCGAACGACGTGGAAAGCCCTCAAATGCCATTTCAAGGTAATTTTGGTTTGACAACAACTATTATTAACTAACTGTATCCTTTTAACGCAATCAAGGATTTCGCAGGTAAGTCTATATACATTCTTATTACTACTTCGTAAACTAATTTTGCTTAATTTTCAGGTCCATGCTTCGGAAGCGAAAGTGCCATGAACTGAATCGGAAATACAATCGACGTGAATTTTATAGGGAGGCGCGCTGGCTTAGTGAAAGAAGAGCGGTGACGGACAGAGATCGTTAGATAGTAAATAAAAGAATATATTCAGAGTCGGTTACGACCTCTGGACGTCACACCTCCCCCCTAGGGTGGAAAATCGAACGGGGTAAACGTGAGATTTTCTAAGATATTTACAGGGTTACTTCTGACTGGTCCTGATGCATCGGGGAAGAGAAGGAGGATGAATGTTGTGCTCGGATCATCTCGTCGCTCAGCTGGGCTTTCTTGAGTTTGTTGGGGTGCACGACCCTGTTTCGACCCTCGACACAAATGCAAATGTTCCCGTTTTCTAGGTGCTGGACAACACGATAAGGACCCTTGTATTGCGCGGCAACTTCCCTCGTCTGGGCTCTACTAACAGGAAGACGTAAGTATCCTCTGGAAATTCTTGCGGATTCGTATGCAGGTCATAGTATCCCTTTGATCTTTGTTTCGCTCGGATTAGGTTGTCGTGAGCGATATTTTGGATCACCCGGAGTTTTAGGGATAAGTCGGTTAAATAAGAATGATAAGTTTCCATGCCGACGTCACTGGAGTTTCTTGTGTCTGAAGGAACGCGCGCTGATTTACCAAAGATGAGCTCGTAAGGTGTAAATTTAGTGGCTTCGTGGACGGAGGTGTTGTAGGCAAACATGGCCAAAGGTAGCCAATCATCCCAGTCGTTTTCTTTTATCACATAGCATTTGAGGTATTCTGTGAGTACATGATGCGACCTCTCCAAAGACCCATTAGCCTGTGGATAATACGCGGTAGTGCGGAGTTGTTTGATGTGGAACTTCTTGGCTACTTGTTTCATGACGTTGCTCATGAAGTTTGCCCCTTGGTCCGTTAAAATGGCCTTAGGTGCTCCGAATATACAAATGAGGTTTCCAATGAAAGCGTGTGCTATGGCATCAGCTGTGGTTCTCTGGAGGGGAGCGGCGAGGCAGTATTTAGTTAATTGGTCCTGCATCGTTAATATGTGGGTATAGTTGTTACAGGTAGTGGGAAACGGGCCAACTACATCTAAAGCAACCTTATCGAATGAAGACGCTGGGGTGTCAGTCAGTCTCATAGGTTGGCGGGTTTTAATGCGGACTAACTTTTTTTTCTGGCACACTATGCACCGTTGCACATGGCGGTGTACGTCCGATTTTAACCCATCCCAGTAATAAAGGGAACGGATGCGCAGGTAGGTTTTAGTTACCCCTTTATGACCGGCTGCGGGATTATCATGATGATCTCTTAGGATTTCTTGCTGTTTGGATTTATCTTGTACCCTTTCCACAAGGTGCAGGCATATAGTAACAGTTATCGTGATTTCTTCTAGAGCAGATTCCAGCCAGTGGACCATCATATCCCAGGTGATTCCGTTAATATTATCGAATTTTGATATGCTGAGCGAGAATAACCTCAGTTCGGAGACCGCATCACCAAGTGAGGATAAGGCTTCTTGCATGATTTCCGGATCGAGGTGGGTATGTCTTCTTTCTTTGATAGGGAGTCCAATTACATAATGGCCCCGGTACCGGATTGGCCTTGCACGTCCGAGTGTTAGATCTTGAAACTTTGATATGAAATTACTTGTTTCTAGGTCTGTTCCGACAGGGTCTACGACGAATCCATCCATGGTTATGAAGATAACGAGGTTATCATGTCGGAGGGTTAAAGGATCCCTGGTTTCCTCAGTTTCAAATTGCTGGATATAGCGAGGCAATTCGTGGTAAACGACCTCTGGATTCTCTTCCGTATCGGTCGGAGGTGTCGCATTCTCATTATTTAGAGTGTCGAGGAGGTTATCTTCGTCAGCTAGGCTGCAGGATTCCAGTGGCCAATGCAGTACAGAATTTTCGTCGTCCTCGAGGCTGAGGTCGAGCATTTCGGAACTATTGGGGAATACATCGCGTTCTAAGGTCCTTTTCCTTTCGTGGTGTATCGAACCGGTTGAGTCACGAGCGTTGCGTTTTCTCTTTGATGATTGCCACGTAATTAATTGCTCAGGTGAAAGAGATGGTACGTCTAGAAGCGATGGTGGACATTCAAAAATGTCTTGGTCGGCCGAATTATCGCGCGTTGGTTCCTCGGGAACAGAAGTTTGTTGCGGGAAAGCATTGTGTCTAGGGTTTTCACGGGGTGCGTCGCCTCCAATATCCCTCCTCTTCGTCGGTCGTGAGAATATGGATTCGTCTGAGTCGGAAGATGATTGTGGGCGGATGGGCAGAACTTTGGTTGTTATCTCTGGTGATACGTTTCGAGACAGGGCATCGGCTACTCGGTTGGCCTTTCCCGGTTGGTATTGGATATCAAATTCGTATTCTAATAATTTTAGACGCCATCGAACTAACCTCGATGTGGGGTCTATTACGTTTTGTAACCAGACCAGCGGTCGGTGGTCAGTTCTTAGGGAGAACGTTTGCCCGTACAGATAGGGACGGAAATGATGGACGCAATGTACTACGGCTAAGAGTTCCTTTTCTATGGTAGAGTAATTCACTTCGGCTGAATTAAGGAGACGAGAACAATACGCAATAGGTAATATATTACTGGATTTGATCTGACTTAAAACTCCACCCAATGCATAGTTGGAAGCGTCTGTTGTTAAGATGAATGGTTCCGAAAAATCAGGGTATTGGAGAATCGGTTCTGAGCATAAATGGTTAACTAATGTTGCGAAAGCATTCGCTTGGAAATCACCCCAGTGGAATTTAGTTTTCTTTTTAAGAAGTTTAGATAATGGGCGCGCTGTTTTAGAAAAATCAGGAATAAAACGCCTGTAAAACCCAACTAAACCCAAGAATTGACGAACTTGTTTAACTGTTTTTGGTTGAGGAAAATTTTTGACAGCATGTACTTTCTTAGGGTCGGGCTTTACACCATGTTCCGATATAATGTGACCCAGGTAACATACTTCTCTAGTAAGGAACTTGCATTTTTTTGGTTGGAGCTTTAAATTAGCGGTTTCCAGCCGATCAGCGAGTTTAATAATTTTTCTTTCGTGCTCTTCTAATGAACCGGAGTAAACGACTATATCGTCGAGGTAGACGAACACCTCGTTTCCTTGTAATCCGACTAAGGTATTATCCATGAGCCTTTGGAAAGTTGCGGGCGCATTTTTTTAATCCGAAAGGCATTCTATTAAAGTGGTAATGGCCGAAAGGTGTGGAGAAAGCGGCTTTTTCCGCGTCCGCTGGGTTCATCGGTATTTGGTGAAAGCCTGAAGCAAGATCAAGGACGGAAAAGTATTTTGCGCCTCCGAGTTGGTCCAGGATCTCACAAATATTTGGCATAGGATAGGCATCGCCGATTGTTTTCGCGTTTAACCGACGGAAATCGACAACTATGCGCCAGCGCTTATCTCCCTCCGTGTCGGATTTCTTCGGCACGATCCACAACGGTGAATTATATGGCGATGATGACGCACGGATAATGCCGTTTTCTAATAATTCGTTTACTTGTCTGTTTAGTTCAGCTTTGTGGATCGGTGGAAATCGGTACTGCCTAGAATGCACGGGTATACTATCGGTAGTCGGAATCGAATGTGTCACTACGCTCGTGTGACCTAACGGTTCGCCAGGTAAGCGGAAAAGGTGGCTAATCCTTTTTACTAAATGTTCTACACTTTCCCTTTCAGGTACATCGAGATGATCGAAGTGAAGAAGATCTAGTATTCGCCGTTGTCGTTCATCTCGACTGGTTGGTTCGCGTTTTATGGATTTATCAAGGTTTGTACTTGGATTCTCTCGTCCCGACGCGGTTTCGCGATTAAAGGTTAGTATAAAGACTACGGAAACGGCGGAAGTGGACCGGTGTTGAATGGACTTTCTAATTATTTCAGGTTGTAAATTAAACCAGGACCAATTGGCCGTTTTCCTTAGCGCAGATTCAGGTAAGTATTTACTGGATTCTGGTGGTAATTCTGGACTGAATTTTATTGCAGGAACTGGACCAACGAACCTCGAGGTGAAATAATCGGAATAATCGGACTCATTACTTAATTGTATATGGGGTAATGACTGGGAAGGACTTCGGAAATTTGGTGCTGACTCAGGAGGACTTCGGAAATTTGATGGCGTAAGGATTACATATGGTATAGGCAATAATTTAATCATTGTCTTAAGAAGTTCACGGGAGAATGCTTCGTGCTTGATCATTATGGAGAAGCCTGTAAGATCCCCCGCGAAAATGCCCTTGGATTTGTTTCGTGAAGACTCGGGATCTCTAGGGACAGAAGAATGGAATGATCCCCGAGAGACTAGCGTAGGAATAGGACTCGAAGAGGGGACCAAGCAAGAAGTTTTTATCTGAGTATTACTGGGATTTGCACCAGGATCGAACGTGCATTCTTGTGTGACAGCAATATTTTCGGATATAGGCGAAGGAAGATTCTGATCTAAACTAGATTCGGGAGAATTGACGCAAGTAGGATTTACAGGATCTGGAATAGGGATAGACGGAAGCTCTCTCGGAACAGGATTCTCGGATATGCGCGAAGGAGGATTCTGACTTAAACTAGGTTCAGGTGAATTGACGCTAGGATCTTCTATATGAACTACAGGACTTGGAATAGGAATAGATGGAAGCTCTCGCGGAACAGAATTCTCGGATATATGAGACGAAGGATTCTGACTTAAACTATATTCGGGACAAGGATCAATGCTAGGGCCGTCTATATGATTGCTCGCAGGATTGGACGAAAACTCTCGCAGAACAGGATTCTTGGATATACGCGACGGGGGATTCAGACTTAACCTAGATTCGGGAGAAGGATTGATGCGAGGGTTGTCGGTAGGATAGCTTACAAACTTAGACGGGAACTCTAGCATATCGGGATTCTCGAATATACGCGGCGGAGAATTCAGACTTAACCTAGATTCGGACTGAGAACTGTTGCGGGATCCGTCTATACGATTATTCACTGGATTCAGAGCAGGACTAGGCGAGAGTTCTTGAAAAATGGGATCCTCGGATATACGCGGTATGGAATTTGGATGTGGTTGAATACCTGCTTGGTTCTGGATAAAGTTCGCGGTTCGTGTTAAAGGTTTTGAGTAACCGTACTCCCAATGGTCATTAATATTACTGTGTTCGAAAAATCCATTAAGAATGGGCACTTGGTAATTTCCTAAGTCTAGGGTGTTGGTTTTGTAATCGATCTTGGCGCTGAATGTGGAAAAGAATTGGCTTCCTAATAAACCGTGTGGTATTGCTCGTACGCTAGGAGATACCACTTGGAACGCGACGTAACGTCCGAATAGTTGGATCGTGACTTCTCCCATAGTGGGAACAAGTTTATCTGATATTCCTTCGAGCGACAAAGATTTGGACGAATCTATGGGAGTTCCTAACTCGAGTACATCAGATTTTACTAGATTTATGGCTGCGCCTGTGTCTATTAGAAGCCTACAAGGTTTTAGGAATGGCGGTGAAAATGCGTGGATTGTTCTCAACGTGGAAGGTTGAGGTGTTGTTATGCTAACTATTCGTTGGTATTGGTTGATGTCCCAGGTTTGGGTTCCCCACGCGCATCGTGTCCCGTGCGAACCGTCGTTCCGGCCGGGCCCTGAGGTTCGCGGTTGTTGTTGGGTGGCCGGTATCCGTTTCCCGCCGATCGTCGAGCATTATTGCTTATTCGTAACTCGCAATTAGCAATTAAATGGCCGGTCTCCTTACAGTAATTGCAGGTCGGTAAATTACGAAACTCCGCGGGTTGGTTATATTGGGGCGAGTAATTATCCTGAGTGTTCGGGCGGTTACTATAAGAGTTTGGAGGATTGTTATACGCGGTTGGAGCATGGTTAAAATTCATTGGAGAGTTATTTTGAAAATTGGGAAAATTATTACTATTATTATAATTGGGCTGAGTATTATAATTTTGTGCGCGAGGGCGGTTGAAGTCCGGGCATTGCGTCGCTACATGATTAGGCCGATAGCACAATTGGCAGACCATGTATGGTTCGGGAGGGGTTCGGAATTGCATGAATCGTTCATGATCACGTTTAACTTGTTTGTTCGCAATAATCGCTTCCTCAAAAATTACCTCTAAATCGTCGGAGGGTTTTAGCATAACAAAAGTGCGAATGTCGGGCGGTAGCCCTTTTAGGAAAGATTTCATGGTAAAGTTATCGATACCTCGCTGATATTCCCTGAAACTATGCACATCATCGTATTGATCGCGTTCTCCCTCTATAATGGATTCGCGGAGATCCTTTACCCGGGCTATGAAATCAAGAATGTCTTCCGACGGGTATTTAATAATGGAGGCTAGCTCGCCGCGATGTTGATTGGTAGAAACGGCTGGCAAGAAAACGCGCTTTAGTCGTGCGATGAAACCTTCGATTGTATCATAGTTATAATTCTCGACGGCTACGTAAGCGCGACCGTGCAATCGGTTTCGGAGTAGTTTAACTAATTGTGCTTCTGAGGTGGGTGGTAGCATGCTGCGGGCCCTTTTACACGCCCTTGAAAACTGCAGGAGTGGCATGTTCTCTCCATCGTATATGGGGACCATGCATACTGCGTCCTTGAACGTAATTTGCGGGACCGCGTATGCGGGAGGATGCGTGTCATTACTGTTATGACCACCCCGTTGACCAACATACGGAGTACTAGTAGTAAATGGCATACTGGACGTAAGGAGATCTAATCGGGCTTTAATTTCGTTCAATTGAGCTCGGATGCGTATTTCAGTGGTTGGCTCGAGATTTTGATTTCCTATATTATGAAAACCGGGGGCTGTAGATGTTTACGGGTCGGGGTAAATTGAACCTTCGTTAGGATTTGTCGCTCGGGCATCTTCTCTATTATCGCGTATGGGATCGTCGCAAACCTGTGAGCCAGTGAAACTCATTTTGCCGATTTACAAATGCGGTTTAGTGTAATTTAATCGTCTTTATTTGCAGGGTAACCAAGACCGACTACAACAAACTGCAGGTGGGGGAGGATTTGCTCGACAGGTATGGAAAGTACTAACATAGGGGTAAGTATTTTACATAGAAAGAAATATCATAGGGGTAACTAAGTGAACATTCTAGGAAAAGAAGATAGAAGGTTGCCGTTTCCTAAAGCGACATCCCACTTCTGACACCAATTTAATCTGTTACGACCCAGGTAAGTGGGGTTTTAGATTATGAGAAAAATTAATTAATTAGCCGAATCTAATATGAATTTCGCGAGATTTATGAAGTTAGCGTCGGACCGATCGGCCCAGTTGGGATAAGAAATAGAAATAACGAATAAGGTTGTGCAGAAGTCTAGTTTGGGAAGATGATGACGGACGGAGCGGTCGTCCAGACAACTATGGCTTCCTCTAGATCCTTCGACACTCGAAATCTGCTAGAAAATGTATTACTGTATGCGTTATTGCGCTGGGTCTAGTAACTAATCAATGTAAATTTGTCAAGGATGGCGGCGGACCAGTCAGCCGAATTGGCATAATGATTTGACTGGCGGGGCTAAAGGGTTTTAAATTGGTATAGTTATTAAGTTAGTAAGTGTATAAGATAAGTATGTAACGCTAAGATAATAATGGAATTAAGAATCTCCGAACAACAATGGCATGTCGACACGAACGGAAGGGAGATTAGTCGCGGTGAGTCGGTGCCACGGTTTACCATTGTTCCCATTCTACTACAATTCGCGGATCACAACCAGAGGAAGGAAGAGAAGAAAAATTATATTTAATCCACCAACAGGCAAGGCTTAAGGAAGGAAAAGACAGGATTGCTTCCTCAAGATCAATCCAGATTGTGCTTTCGGACAATTAAACAAATTCGGAGGAGAAGGCTAAGTGGCAAAGAAGCAACTCCGTTTCTGGTAGCACTTCAAGCCAGGATTTGTTAGGAAAAGGACAGGTATAAAGGTAGGAAGCAAAGAAGCAGCCCCTTTTATGGTGGCACTTCAATTTGCTGAAAGGATGGCGAAGCAGCCCCTTTTCTGGCGGCACTTCAAGCCAGGAATGTTAGGAAAGGACAGGTATAAAGGTAGGAAGCAAAGAAGCAGCCCCTTTTATGGTGGCACTTCAATTTGCAGAAAGGATGGCGAAGCAGCCCCTTTTCTGGCGGCACTTCAAGCCAGGAATGTTAGGAAAGGACAGATATGAAGGTAGGAAGCAAAGAAGCAGCCCCTTTTATGGTGGCACTTCAATTTGCAGAAAGGATGGCGAAGCAGCCCCTTTTCTGGCGGCACTTCAAGCCAGGAATGTTAGGAAAGGACAGATATGAAGGTAGGAAGCAAAGAAGCAGCCCCTTTTATGGTGGCACTTCAATTTGCAGAAAGGATGGCGAAGCAGCCCCTTTTCTGGCGGCACTTCAAGCCAGGAATGTTAGGAAAGGACAGGTATAAAGGCAGGAAGCAAAGAAAGCAGCCCCTTTTATGGTGGCACTTCAATTTGCTGAAAGGATGGCGAAGCAGCCCCTTTTCTGGCGGCACTTCAAGCCGGGCGTGTTAGGAAAGAGGAAATCGTCTTTAGCACATGTAGGTTTGATTTCGATCGAGCTAAGGGTAAAGTATAGAAGGCGGATGGAAGATATTTTGTTTATTGATGGGGTGAATTATTTTTAAATAGTTGGAAGAGCGAAGCGGCCCCTTTTCTAGTGGCACTTCTAGCTCGGTAGGAAAGGAAGGCGAAGCAGCCCCTTTTCTGGTGGCACTTCAAGCCCTGAAGGAATAGGATCGGTAGTGTACCTGTCGGTATGGATTAGTGTACTTACCGCTGCTGTAGATGTTGCTCGAGGTGTAGACGAGACTGCCTGTCAATGGTGACAGTGTAGAATAAGGTTAAGTTTAACTGACTAATTTTATAAGAAAGTACTAATTTATTTACAAGAGTATATATGGACTGGAAATGTAGAAGGTTAAACGCTAGTGAACTACCAGCACTGGTTAATTACGTCTGGCTAAGAGTAGTACTGGTGAGCACAGGAGCTCCGGAGAGGCGATCCGACTGAGATCGAGTGCACTGGCGAACTGCTGATCCTGCGTGGCGCTCGGCCTTATATACCCGTGAGCTCTCGCTTCGGCAGTTCCCAAGACTGTGGCGCCACCACAGCGGGAAATTCAAACGGTCTGGAGGCCGGGGAATCATTACATTGAGCTTACTATGGCTATTCTAGTGCATTTTACAGGTGGCGCTGCAGTTCTAATGGGGAGTACGGGCGGGTATAGTATCCTACACTTATACTAATGTGTTTTAACGCATTTTTACAGGTGGCGCTGCGGTTCCAACGAGGAGTGCAGGTGGATAACGTGTCTTACACTTAAACTAATGTATTTTAACGCAATTTACAGGTGGTGCTGCAGTTCCAATGGGAAGTACAGGTGGGTGTAGTATCTTACACTTATACTAATGTGTTTTAACGCTTTTTTCAGGTGGCGCTGCGGTTCCAATGAGGAGTGTAGGTGGATATCGTGTCTTATACTTAAACTAATGTATTTTAACGCAATTTACAGGTGGTGCTGCAGTTCCAATGGGAAGTACAGGTGGGTGTAGTATCTTACACTTATACTAATGTGTTTTAACGCTTTTTACAGGTGGCGCTGCGGTTCCAATGAGGAGTGTAGGTGGATATCGTGTCTTATACTTAAACTAATGTATTTTAACGCAATTTACAGGTGGTGCTGCAGTTCCAATGGGAAGTACAGGTGGGTGTAGTATCTTACACTTATACTAATGTGTTTTAACGCTTTTTACAGGTGGCGCTGCGGTTCCAATGAGGAGTGTAGGTGGATATCGTATCTTACACTTAAACTAATGTATTTTAACGCAATTTACAGGTGGCGTTGCAGTTCCGATGGGAAATACAGGTGGGTATAGTATCTTATAGTTATACTAATGTTTAAAATTATTAATTAATAGAATGGACTTTGGTTTCAAACGATGGGACTTTCCACATGGTTTTGGATTGTTGCTAATTTGTTTATAACAATAAAAATGTATATTGGTCTCAAATGATGCAGAAACGTCTGAAACGGAGTACTAAGTGTTTTTTTGAATTTGTTTATAACAAATAAAACAAGTTGGTCTCAGATGACGTAGAATTGTCTAAAACGGATTTCTAAGTGATTTTTAGAATTTGTTTATAATTTGTTTATAACAAATAAAAATACAAGTTGGTCTCAAATGACGTAGAATTGTCTAAAACGGATTTCTAAGTGATTTTTAGAATTTGTTTATAATTTGTTTATAACAAATAAAAATACAAGTTGGTCTCAAATGACGTAGAATTGTCTAAAACGGATTTCTAAGTGATTTTTATAATTTGTTTATAATTTGTTTATAACAAATAAAAATACAAGTTGGTCTCAAATGACGTAGAATTGTCTAAAACGGATTTCTAAGTGATTTTTGGAATTTGTTTATATTTTTGCAGCGACAAGTAAAGATGGGAATGGACGTCGAACGACGTGGAAAGCCCTCAAATGCCATTTCAAGGTAATTTTGGTTTGACAACAACTATTATTAACTAACTGTATCCTTTTAACGCAATCAAGGATTTCGCAGGTAAGTCTATATACATTCTTATTACTACTTCGTAAACTAATTTTGCTTAATTTTCAGGTCCATGCTTCGGAAGCGAAAGTGCCATGAACTGAATCGGAAATACAATCGACGTGAATTTTATAGGGAGGCGCGCTGGCTTAGTGAAAGAAGAGCGGTGACGGACAGAGATCGTTAGATAGTAAATAAAAGAATATATTCAGAGTCGGTTACGACCTCTGGACGTCACACCAGAAACGTTTTCGAACGTTTCTCATGACTGTTTCCGACGTAAAATGACGCGAGGAACACGTTGGAAGCGACAGAATTGAAATCCGACCAACAGTTGACGAGATAATAGCCGGCATTCCCAGAACTTGATCTCGTGTTTTTTGGACTCCAGAAACGATTTTGAGCGTTTTTCATTACTGTTTCCGACGTAAAATGACGCGAGGAACACGTTGGAAGCGACAGAATTGAAATCCGACCATCAGTTGACGAGAAAATAGCCGGCATTCCCAGAACTTGATCTCGTGTTTTTTGGACTCCAGAAACGTTTTCGAACGTTTCTCATGACTGTTTCCGACGTAAAATGACGCGAGGAACACGTTGGAAGCGACAGAATTGCAATCCGACCAACAGTTGACGAGAAAATAGCCGGCATTTCCAGAACTTGAACTCGTGTTTTTTGGACTCCAGAAACGTTTTCGAGCGTTTCTCATGACTGTTTCCGACGTAAAATGACGCGAGGAACACGTTGGAAGCGACAGAATTGAAATCCGACCATCAGTTGACGAGAAAATAGCCGGCATTCGCAGAACTTGATCTCGTGTTTTTTGGACTCCAGAAACGTTTTCGAGCGTTTCTCATGACTGTTTCCGACGTAAAATGACGCGAGGAACACGTTGGAAGCGACAGAATTGCAATCCGACCAACAGTTGACGAGATAATAGCCGGCATTCCCAGAACTTGATCTCGTGTTTTTGGACTCCAGAAACGTTTTCGAGCGTTTCTCATGACTGTTTCCGACGTAAAATGACGCGAGGAACACGTTGGAAGCGACAGAATTGCAATCCGACCAACAGTTGACGAGATAATAGCCGGCATTCCCAGAACTTGATCTCGTGTTTTTTGGACTCCAGAAACGTTTTCGAACGTTTCTCATGACTGTTTCCGACGTAAAATGACGCGAGGAACACGTTGGAAGCGACAGAATTGCAATCCGACCAACAGTTGACGAGATAATAGCCGGCATTCCCAGAACTTGATCTCGTGTTTTTTGGACTCCAGAAACGATTTTGAGCGTTTCTCATGACTGTTTCCGACGTAAAATGACGCGAGGAACACGTTGGAAGCGACAGAATTGCAATCCGACCAGCAGTTGACGAGATAATAGCCGGCATTCCCAGAACTTGATCTCGTGTTTTTTGGACTCCAGAAACGATTTTGAGCGTTTCTCATGACAGTTTCCGACGTAAAATGACGCGAGGAACACGTTGGAAGCGACAGAATTGAAATCCGACCAACAGTTGACGAGATAATAGCCGGCATTCCCAGAACTTGATCTCGTGTTTTTTGGACTCCAGAAACAATTTTGAGTGTTTCTCATGACTGTTTCCGACGTAAAATGACGCGAGGAACACGTTGGAAGCGACAGAATTGCAATCCGACTAACAGTTGACGAGAAAATAGTCGGCATTCCCAGAACTTGAACTCGTGTTTTTTGGACTCCAGAAACGTTTTCGAGCGTTTCTCATGTCTGTTTCCGACGTAAAATGACGCGAGGAACACGTTGGAAGCGACAGAATTGCAATCCGACCAACAGTTGACGAGATAATAGCCGGCATTCGCAGAACTTGATCTCGTGTTTTTTGGACTCCAGAAACGTTTTCGAGCGTTTCTCATGACTGTTTCCGACGTAAAATGACGCGAGGAACGCGTTGGAAGCGACAGAATTGCAATCCGACCAACAGTTGACGAGATAATAGCCGGCATTCCCAGAACTTGAACTCGTGTTTTTTGGACTCCAGAAACGTTTTCGAGCGTTTCTCATGACTGTTTCCGACGTAAAATGACGCGAGGAACACGTTGGAAGCGACAGAATTGAAATCCGACCATCAGTTGACGAGAAAATAGCCGGCATTCGCAGAACTTGATCTCGTGTTTTTTGGACTCCAGAAACGTTTTCGAGCGTTTCTCATGACTGTTTCCGACGTAAAATGACGCGAGGAACACGTTGGAAGCGACAGAATTGCAATCCGACTAACAGTTGACGAGAAAATAGCCGGCATTCCCAGAACTTGAACTCGTGTTTTTTGGACTCCAGAAACGTTTTCGAGCGTTTCTCATGTCTGTTTCCGACGTAAAATGACGCGAGGAACACGTTGGAAGCGACAGAATTGAAATCCGACCATCAGTTGACGAGAAAATAGCCGGCATTCCCAGAACTTTATCTCGTGTTTTTTGGACTCCAGAAACGTTTTCGAACGTTTCTCATGACTGTTTCCGACGTAAAATGACGCGAGGAACACGTTGGAAGCGACAGAATTGAAATCCGACCAACAGTTGACGAGATAATAGCCGGCATTCCCAGAACTTGATCTCGTGTTTTTTGGACTCCAGAAACGATTTTGAGCGTTTTTCATTACTGTTTCCGACGTAAAATGACGCGAGGAACACGTTGGAAGCGACAGAATTGAAATCCGACCATCAGTTGACGAGAAAATAGCCGGCATTCCCAGAACTTGATCTCGTGTTTTTTGGACTCCAGAAACGTTTTCGAACGTTTCTCATGACTGTTTCCGACGTAAAATGACGCGAGGAACACGTTGGAAGCGACAGAATTGCAATCCGACCAACAGTTGACGAGAAAATAGCCGGCATTTCCAGAACTTGAACTCGTGTTTTTTGGACTCCAGAAACGTTTTCGAGCGTTTCTCATGACTGTTTCCGACGTAAAATGACGCGAGGAACACGTTGGAAGCGACAGAATTGAAATCCGACCATCAGTTGACGAGAAAATAGCCGGCATTCGCAGAACTTGATCTCGTGTTTTTTGGACTCCAGAAACGTTTTCGAGCGTTTCTCATGACTGTTTCCGACGTAAAATGACGCGAGGAACACGTTGGAAGCGACAGAATTGCAATCCGACCAACAGTTGACGAGATAATAGCCGGCATTCCCAGAACTTGATCTCGTGTTTTTGGACTCCAGAAACGTTTTCGAGCGTTTCTCATGACTGTTTCCGACGTAAAATGACGCGAGGAACACGTTGGAAGCGACAGAATTGCAATCCGACCAACAGTTGACGAGATAATAGCCGGCATTCCCAGAACTTTATCTCGTGTTTTTTGGACTCCAGAAACGTTTTCGAACGTTTCTCATGACTGTTTCCGACGTAAAATGACGCGAGGAACACGTTGGAAGCGACAGAATTGCAATCCGACCAACAGTTGACGAGAAAATAGCCGGCATTTCCAGAACTTGAACTCGTGTTTTTTGGACTCCAGAAACGTTTTCGAGCGTTTCTCATGTCTGTTTCCGACGTAGAATGACGCGAGGAACACGTTGGAAGCGACAGAATTGCAATCCGACCAACAGTTGCCGAGATAATAGCCGGCATTCCCAGAACTTGATCTCGTGTTTTTTGGACTCCAGAAACGTTTTCGAACGTTTCTCATGACTGTTTCCGACGTAAAATGACGCGAGGAACACGTTGGAAGCGACAGAATTGAAATCCGACCATCAGTTGACGAGAAAATAGCCGGCATTCGCAGAACTTGATCTCGTGTTTTTTGGACTCCAGAAACGTTTTCGAGCGTTTCTCATGACTGTTTCCGACGTAAAATGACGCGAGGAACACGTTGGAAGCGACAGAATTGCAATCCGACCAACAGTTGACGAGATAATAGCCGGCATTCCCAGAACTTGATCTCGTGTTTTTTGGACTCCAGAAACGATTTTGAGCGTTTCTCATTACTGTTTCCGACGTAAAATGACGCGAGGAACACGTTGGAAGCGACAGAATTGAAATCCGACCATCAGTTGACGAGATAATAGCCGGCATTCCCAGAACTTGATCTCGTGTTTTTTGGACTCCAGAAACGATTTTGAGCGTTTCTCATTACTGTTTCCGACGTAAAATGACGCGAGGAACACGTTGGAAGCGACAGAATTGAAATCCGACCATCAGTTGACGAGAAAATAGCCGGCATTCCCAGAACTTGATCTCGTGTTTTTTGGACTCCAGAAACGTTTTCGAGCGTTTCTCATGACTGTTTCCGACGTAAAATGACGCGAGGAACACGTTGGAAGCGACAGAATTGAAATCCGACCATCAGTTGACGAGAAAATAGCCGGCATTCGCAGAACTTGATCTCGTGTTTTTTGGACTCCAGAAACGTTTTCGAGCGTTTCTCATGACTGTTTCCGACGTAAAATGGCGCGAGGAACACGTTGGAAGCGACAAAATTGCAATCCGACTAACAGTTGACGAGAAAATAGCCGGCATTCCCAGAACTTGAACTCGTGTTTTTTGGACTCCAGAAACGTTTTCGAGCGTTTCTCATGTCTGTTTCCGACGTAAAATGACGCGAGGAACACGTTGGAAGCGATAGAATTGAAATCCGACCATCAGTTGACGAGAAAATAGCCGGCATTCCCAGAACTTGATCTCGTGTTTTTTGGACTCCAGAAACGTTTTCGAACGTTTCTCATGACTGTTTCCGACGTAAAATGACGCGAGGAACACGTTGGAAGCGACAGAATTGCAATCCGACCAACAGTTGACGAGAAAATAGCCGGCATTTCCAGAACTTGAACTCGTGTTTTTTGGACTCCAGAAACGTTTTCGAGCGTTTCTCATGACTGTTTCCGACGTAAAATGACGCGAGGAACACGTTGGAAGCGACAGAATTGAAATCCGACCATCAGTTGACGAGAAAATAGCCGGCATTCCCAGAACTTGATCTCGTGTTTTTGGACTCCAGAAACGTTTTCGAACGTTTCTCATGACTGTTTCCGACGTAAAATGACGCGAGGAACACGTTGGAAGCGACAGAATTGAAATCCGACTATCAGTTGACGAGAAAATAGCCGGCATTCGCAGAACTTGATCTCGTGTTTTTTGGACTCCAGAAACGTTTTCGAGCGTTTCTCATGACTGTTTCCGACGTAAAATGACGCGAGGAACACGTTGGAAGCGACAGAATTGCAATCCGACCAACAGTTGACGAGATAATAGCCGGCATTCCCAGAACTTGATCTCGTGTTTTTTGGACTCCAGAAACGATTTTGAGCGTTTCTCATGACTGTTTCCGACGTAAAATGACGCGAGGAACACGTTGGAAGCGACAGAATTGCAATCCGACCAACAGTTGACGAGATAATAGCCGGCATTCCCAGGACTTGATCTCGTGTTTTTTGGACTCCAGAAACGATTTTGAGCGTTTCTCATGACACTTTCCGACGTAAAATGACGCGAGGAACACGTTGGAAGCGACAGAATTGAAATCCGATCATCAGTTGACGAGAAAATAGCCGGCATTCCCAGAACTTGAACTAGTGTTTTTTGGACTCCAGAAACGTTTTCGAGCGTTTCTCATGACTGTTTCCGACGTAAAATGACGCGAGGAACACGTTGGAAGCGACAGAATTGCAATCCGACCATCAGTTGACGAGAAAATAGCCGGCATTCGCAGAACTTGATCTCGTGTTTTTTGGACTCCAGAAACGTTTTCGAGCGTTTCTCATGACTGTTTCCGACGTAAAATGACGCGAGGAACACGTTGGAAGCGACAGAATTGAAATCCGACCAACAGTTGACGAGATAATTGCCGGCATTCCCAGAACTTGATCTCGTGTTTTTTGGACTCCAGAAACGATTTTGAGCGTTTCTCATTACTGTTTCCGACGTAAAATGACGCGAGGAACACGTTGGAAGCGACAGAATTGAAATCCGACCATCAGTTGACGAGAAAATAGCCGGCATTCCCAGAACTTGATCTCGTGTTTTTTGGACTCCAGAAACGTTTTCGAACGTTTCTCATGACTGTTTCCGACGTAAAATGACGCGAGGAACACGTTGGAAGCGACAGAATTGCAATCCGACCAACAGTTGACGAGATAATAGCCGGCATTCCCAGAACTTGATCTCGTGTTTTTTGGACTCCAGAAACGATTTTGAGCGTTTCTCATGACTGTTTCCGACGTAAAATGACGCGAGGAACACGTTGGAAGCGACAGAATTGCAATCCGACCAACAGTTGACGAGAAAATAGCCGGCATTTCCAGAACTTGAACTCGTGTTTTTTGGACTCCAGAAACGTTTTCGAGCGTTTCTCATGACTGTTTCCGACGTAAAATGACGCGAGGAACACGTTGGAAGCGACAGAATTGAAATCCGACCATCAGTTGACGAGAAAATAGCCGGCATTCGCAGAACTTGATCTCGTGTTTTTTGGACTCCAGAAACGTTTTCGAGCGTTTCTCATGACTGTTTTCGACGTAAAATGACGCGAGGAACACGTTGGAAGCGACAGAATTGCAATCCGACTAACAGTTGACGAGAAAATAGCCGGCATTCCCAGAACTTGAACTCGTGTTTTTTGGACTCCAGAAACGTTTTCGAGCGTTTCTCATGTCTGTTTCCGACGTAAAATGACGCGAGGAACACGTTGGAAGCGACAGAATTGCAATCCGACCAACAGTTGACGAGATAATAGCCGGCATTCACAGAAATTGATCTCGTGTTTTTTGGACTCCAGAAACGTTTTCGAGCGTTTCTCATGACTGTTTCCGACGTAAAATAACGCGAGGAACACGTTGGAAGCGACAGAATTGCAATCCGACTAACAGTTGACGAGATAATAGCCGGCATTCCCAGAACTTGATCTCGTGTTTTTTGGACTCCAGAAACGATTTTGAGCGTTTCTCATGACTGTTTCCGACGTAAAATGACACGAGGAAAACGTTGGAAGCGACAGAATTGCAATCCGACCAACAGTTGCCGAGATAATAGCCGGCATTCCCAGAACTTGATCTCGTGTTTTTTGGACTCCAGAAACGTTTTCGAACGTTTCTCATGACTGTTTCCGACGTAAAATGACGCGAGGAACACGTTGGAAGCGACAGAATTGAAATCCGACCATCAGTTGACGAGAAAATAGCCGGCATTCGCAGAACTTGATCTCGTGTTTTTTGGACTCCAGAAACGTTTTCGAGCGTTTCTCATGACTGTTTCCGACGTAAAATGACGCGAGGAACACGTTGGAAGCGACAGAATTGCAATCCGACCAACAGTTGACGAGATAATAGCCGGCATTCCCAGAACTTGATCTCGTGTTTTTTGGACTCCAGAAACGTTTTCGAACGTTTCTCATGACTGTTTCCGACGTAAAATGACGCGAGGAACACGTTGGAAGCGACAGAATTGCAATCCGACCAACAGTTGACGAGATAATAGCCGGCATTCCCAGAACTTGATCTCGTGTTTTTTGGACTCCAGAAACGATTTTGAGCGTTTCTCATGACTGTTTCCGACGTAAAATGACGCGAGGAACACGTTGGAAGCGACAGAATTGCAATCCGACCAGCAGTTGACGAGATAATAGCCGGCATTCCCAGAACTTGATCTCGTGTTTTTTGGACTCCAGAAACGATTTTGAGCGTTTCTCATGACAGTTTCCGACGTAAAATGACGCGAGGAACACGTTGGAAGCGACAGAATTGAAATCCGACCAACAGTTGACGAGATAATAGCCGGCATTCCCAGAACTTGATCTCGTGTTTTTTGGACTCCAGAAACAATTTTGAGTGTTTCTCATGACTGTTTCCGACGTAAAATGACGCGAGGAACACGTTGGAAGCGACAGAATTGCAATCCGACTAACAGTTGACGAGAAAATAGTCGGCATTCCCAGAACTTGAACTCGTGTTTTTTGGACTCCAGAAACGTTTTCGAGCGTTTCTCATGTCTGTTTCCGACGTAAAATGACGCGAGGAACACGTTGGAAGCGACAGAATTGCAATCCGACCAACAGTTGACGAGATAATAGCCGGCATTCGCAGAAATTGATCTCGTGTTTTTTGGACTCCAGAAACGTTTTCGAGCGTTTCTCATGACTGTTTCCGACGTAAAATAACGCGAGGAACACGTTGGAAGCGACAGAATTGCAATCCGACTAACAGTTGACGAGATAATAGCCGGCATTCCCAGAACTTGATCTCGTGTTTTTTGGACTCCAGAAACGATTTTGAGCGTTTCTCATGACTGTTTCCGACGTAAAATGACACGAGGAAAACGTTGGAAGCGACAGAATTGCAATCCGACCAACAGTTGCCGAGATAATAGCCGGCATTCCCAGAACTTGATCTCGTGTTTTTTGGACTCCAGAAACGTTTTCGAGCGTTTCTCATGACTGTTTCCGACGTAAAATGACGCGAGGAACACGTTGGAAGCGACAGAATTGCAATCCGACCAACAGTTGACGAGATAATAGCCGGCATTCCCAGAACTTGATCTCGTGTTTTTTGGACTCCAGAAACGTTTTCGAACGTTTCTCATGACTGTTTCCGACGTAAAATGACGCGAGGAACACGTTGGAAGCGACAGAATTGCAATCCGACCAACAGTTGACGAGATAATAGCCGGCATTCCCAGAACTTGATCTCGTGTTTTTTGGACTCCAGAAACGATTTTGAGCGTTTCTCATGACTGTTTCCGACGTAAAATGACGCGAGGAACACGTTGGAAGCGACAGAATTGCAATCCGACCAGCAGTTGACGAGATAATAGCCGGCATTCCCAGAACTTGATCTCGTGTTTTTTGGACTCCAGAAACGATTTTGAGCGTTTCTCATGACAGTTTCCGACGTAAAATGACGCGAGGAACACGTTGGAAGCGACAGAATTGAAATCCGACCAACAGTTGACGAGATAATAGCCGGCATTCCCAGAACTTGATCTCGTGTTTTTTGGACTCCAGAAACAATTTTGAGTGTTTCTCATGACTGTTTCCGACGTAAAATGACGCGAGGAACACGTTGGAAGCGACAGAATTGCAATCCGACTAACAGTTGACGAGAAAATAGTCGGCATTCCCAGAACTTGAACTCGTGTTTTTTGGACTCCAGAAACGTTTTCGAGCGTTTCTCATGTCTGTTTCCGACGTAAAATGACGCGAGGAACACGTTGGAAGCGACAGAATTGCAATCCGACCAACAGTTGACGAGATAATAGCCGGCATTCGCAGAACTTGATCTCGTGTTTTTTGGACTCCAGAAACGTTTTCGAGCGTTTCTCATGACTGTTTCCGACGTAAAATGACGCGAGGAACGCGTTGGAAGCGACAGAATTGCAATCCGACCAACAGTTGACGAGATAATAGCCGGCATTCCCAGAACTTGAACTCGTGTTTTTTGGACTCCAGAAACGTTTTCGAGCGTTTCTCATGACTGTTTCCGACGTAAAATGACGCGAGGAACACGTTGGAAGCGACAGAATTGAAATCCGACCATCAGTTGACGAGAAAATAGCCGGCATTCGCAGAACTTGATCTCGTGTTTTTTGGACTCCAGAAACGTTTTCGAGCGTTTCTCATGACTGTTTCCGACGTAAAATGACGCGAGGAACACGTTGGAAGCGACAGAATTGCAATCCGACTAACAGTTGACGAGAAAATAGCCGGCATTCCCAGAACTTGAACTCGTGTTTTTTGGACTCCAGAAACGTTTTCGAGCGTTTCTCATGTCTGTTTCCGACGTAAAATGACGCGAGGAACACGTTGGAAGCGACAGAATTGAAATCCGACCATCAGTTGACGAGAAAATAGCCGGCATTCCCAGAACTTTATCTCGTGTTTTTTGGACTCCAGAAACGTTTTCGAACGTTTCTCATGACTGTTTCCGACGTAAAATGACGCGAGGAACACGTTGGAAGCGACAGAATTGAAATCCGACCAACAGTTGACGAGATAATAGCCGGCATTCCCAGAACTTGATCTCGTGTTTTTTGGACTCCAGAAACGATTTTGAGCGTTTTTCATTACTGTTTCCGACGTAAAATGACGCGAGGAACACGTTGGAAGCGACAGAATTGAAATCCGACCATCAGTTGACGAGAAAATAGCCGGCATTCCCAGAACTTGATCTCGTGTTTTTTGGACTCCAGAAACGTTTTCGAACGTTTCTCATGACTGTTTCCGACGTAAAATGACGCGAGGAACACGTTGGAAGCGACAGAATTGCAATCCGACCAACAGTTGACGAGAAAATAGCCGGCATTTCCAGAACTTGAACTCGTGTTTTTTGGACTCCAGAAACGTTTTCGAGCGTTTCTCATGACTGTTTCCGACGTAAAATGACGCGAGGAACACGTTGGAAGCGACAGAATTGAAATCCGACCATCAGTTGACGAGAAAATAGCCGGCATTCGCAGAACTTGATCTCGTGTTTTTTGGACTCCAGAAACGTTTTCGAGCGTTTCTCATGACTGTTTCCGACGTAAAATGACGCGAGGAACACGTTGGAAGCGACAGAATTGCAATCCGACCAACAGTTGACGAGATAATAGCCGGCATTCCCAGAACTTGATCTCGTGTTTTTGGACTCCAGAAACGTTTTCGAGCGTTTCTCATGACTGTTTCCGACGTAAAATGACGCGAGGAACACGTTGGAAGCGACAGAATTGCAATCCGACCAACAGTTGACGAGATAATAGCCGGCATTCCCAGAACTTTATCTCGTGTTTTTTGGACTCCAGAAACGTTTTCGAACGTTTCTCATGACTGTTTCCGACGTAAAATGACGCGAGGAACACGTTGGAAGCGACAGAATTGCAATCCGACCAACAGTTGACGAGAAAATAGCCGGCATTCCCAGAACTTGATCTCGTGTTTTTTGGACTCCAGAAACGTTTTCGAACGTTTCTCATGACTGTTTCCGACGTAAAATGACGCGAGGAACACGTTGGAAGCGACAGAATTGAAATCCGACCATCAGTTGACGAGAAAATAGCCGGCATTCGCAGAACTTGATCTCGTGTTTTTTGGACTCCAGAAACGTTTTCGAGCGTTTCTCATGACTGTTTCCGACGTAAAATGACGCGAGGAACACGTTGGAAGCGACAGAATTGCAATCCGACCAACAGTTGACGAGATAATAGCCGGCATTCCCAGAACTTGAACTCGTGTTTTTTGGACTCCAGAAACGTTTTCGAGCGTTTCTCATGACTGTTTCCGACGTAAAATGACGCGAGGAACACGTTGGAAGCGACAGAATTGAAATCCGACCATCAGTTGACGAGAAAATAGCCGGCATTCGCAGAACTTGATCTCGTGTTTTTTGGACTCCAGAAACGTTTTCGAGCGTTTCTCATGACTGTTTCCGACGTAAAATGACGCGAGGAACACGTTGGAAGCGACAGAATTGCAATCCGACTAACAGTTGACGAGAAAATAGCCGGCATTCCCAGAACTTGAACTCGTGTTTTTTGGACTCCAGAAACGTTTTCGAGCGTTTCTCATGTCTGTTTCCGACGTAAAATGACGCGAGGAACACGTTGGAAGCGACAGAATTGAAATCCGACCATCAGTTGACGAGAAAATAGCCGGCATTCCCAGAACTTTATCTCGTGTTTTTTGGACTCCAGAAACGTTTTCGAACGTTTCTCATGACTGTTTCCGACGTAAAATGACGCGAGGAACACGTTGGAAGCGACAGAATTGAAATCCGACCAACAGTTGACGAGATAATAGCCGGCATTCCCAGAACTTGATCTCGTGTTTTTTGGACTCCAGAAACGATTTTGAGCGTTTTTCATTACTGTTTCCGACGTAAAATGACGCGAGGAACACGTTGGAAGCGACAGAATTGAAATCCGACCATCAGTTGACGAGAAAATAGCCGGCATTCCCAGAACTTGATCTCGTGTTTTTTGGACTCCAGAAACGTTTTCGAACGTTTCTCATGACTGTTTCCGACGTAAAATGACGCGAGGAACACGTTGGAAGCGACAGAATTGCAATCCGACCAACAGTTGACGAGAAAATAGCCGGCATTTCCAGAACTTGAACTCGTGTTTTTTGGACTCCAGAAACGTTTTCGAGCGTTTCTCATGACTGTTTCCGACGTAAAATGACGCGAGGAACACGTTGGAAGCGACAGAATTGAAATCCGACCATCAGTTGACGAGAAAATAGCCGGCATTCGCAGAACTTGATCTCGTGTTTTTTGGACTCCAGAAACGTTTTCGAGCGTTTCTCATGACTGTTTCCGACGTAAAATGACGCGAGGAACACGTTGGAAGCGACAGAATTGCAATCCGACCAACAGTTGACGAGATAATAGCCGGCATTCCCAGAACTTGATCTCGTGTTTTTGGACTCCAGAAACGTTTTCGAGCGTTTCTCATGACTGTTTCCGACGTAAAATGACGCGAGGAACACGTTGGAAGCGACAGAATTGCAATCCGACCAACAGTTGACGAGATAATAGCCGGCATTCCCAGAACTTTATCTCGTGTTTTTTGGACTCCAGAAACGTTTTCGAACGTTTCTCATGACTGTTTCCGACGTAAAATGACGCGAGGAACACGTTGGAAGCGACAGAATTGCAATCCGACCAACAGTTGACGAGAAAATAGCCGGCATTTCCAGAACTTGAACTCGTGTTTTTTGGACTCCAGAAACGTTTTCGAGCGTTTCTCATGTCTGTTTCCGACGTAGAATGACGCGAGGAACACGTTGGAAGCGACAGAATTGCAATCCGACCAACAGTTGCCGAGATAATAGCCGGCATTCCCAGAACTTGATCTCGTGTTTTTTGGACTCCAGAAACGTTTTCGAACGTTTCTCATGACTGTTTCCGACGTAAAATGACGCGAGGAACACGTTGGAAGCGACAGAATTGAAATCCGACCATCAGTTGACGAGAAAATAGCCGGCATTCGCAGAACTTGATCTCGTGTTTTTTGGACTCCAGAAACGTTTTCGAGCGTTTCTCATGACTGTTTCCGACGTAAAATGACGCGAGGAACACGTTGGAAGCGACAGAATTGCAATCCGACCAACAGTTGACGAGATAATAGCCGGCATTCCCAGAACTTGATCTCGTGTTTTTTGGACTCCAGAAACGTTTTCGAACGTTTCTCATGACTGTTTCCGACGTAAAATGACGCGAGGAACACGTTGGAAGCGACAGAATTGCAATCCGACCAACAGTTGACGAGATAATAGCCGGCATTCCCAGAACTTGATCTCGTGTTTTTTGGACTCCAGAAACGATTTTGAGCGTTTCTCATGACTGTTTCCGACGTAAAATGACGCGAGGAACACGTTGGAAGCGACAGAATTGCAATCCGACCAGCAGTTGACGAGATAATAGCCGGCATTCCCAGAACTTGATCTCGTGTTTTTTGGACTCCAGAAACGATTTTGAGCGTTTCTCATGACAGTTTCCGACGTAAAATGACGCGAGGAACACGTTGGAAGCGACAGAATTGAAATCCGACCAACAGTTGACGAGATAATAGCCGGCATTCCCAGAACTTGATCTCGTGTTTTTTGGACTCCAGAAACAATTTTGAGTGTTTCTCATGACTGTTTCCGACGTAAAATGACGCGAGGAACACGTTGGAAGCGACAGAATTGCAATCCGACTAACAGTTGACGAGAAAATAGTCGGCATTCCCAGAACTTGAACTCGTGTTTTTTGGACTCCAGAAACGTTTTCGAGCGTTTCTCATGTCTGTTTCCGACGTAAAATGACGCGAGGAACACGTTGGAAGCGACAGAATTGCAATCCGACCAACAGTTGACGAGATAATAGCCGGCATTCGCAGAACTTGATCTCGTGTTTTTTGGACTCCAGAAACGTTTTCGAGCGTTTCTCATGACTGTTTCCGACGTAAAATGACGCGAGGAACGCGTTGGAAGCGACAGAATTGCAATCCGACCAACAGTTGACGAGATAATAGCCGGCATTCCCAGAACTTGAACTCGTGTTTTTTGGACTCCAGAAACGTTTTCGAGCGTTTCTCATGACTGTTTCCGACGTAAAATGACGCGAGGAACACGTTGGAAGCGACAGAATTGAAATCCGACCATCAGTTGACGAGAAAATAGCCGGCATTCGCAGAACTTGATCTCGTGTTTTTTGGACTCCAGAAACGTTTTCGAGCGTTTCTCATGACTGTTTCCGACGTAAAATGACGCGAGGAACACGTTGGAAGCGACAGAATTGCAATCCGACTAACAGTTGACGAGAAAATAGCCGGCATTCCCAGAACTTGAACTCGTGTTTTTTGGACTCCAGAAACGTTTTCGAGCGTTTCTCATGTCTGTTTCCGACGTAAAATGACGCGAGGAACACGTTGGAAGCGACAGAATTGAAATCCGACCATCAGTTGACGAGAAAATAGCCGGCATTCCCAGAACTTTATCTCGTGTTTTTTGGACTCCAGAAACGTTTTCGAACGTTTCTCATGACTGTTTCCGACGTAAAATGACGCGAGGAACACGTTGGAAGCGACAGAATTGAAATCCGACCAACAGTTGACGAGATAATAGCCGGCATTCCCAGAACTTGATCTCGTGTTTTTTGGACTCCAGAAACGATTTTGAGCGTTTTTCATTACTGTTTCCGACGTAAAATGACGCGAGGAACACGTTGGAAGCGACAGAATTGAAATCCGACCATCAGTTGACGAGAAAATAGCCGGCATTCCCAGAACTTGATCTCGTGTTTTTTGGACTCCAGAAACGTTTTCGAACGTTTCTCATGACTGTTTCCGACGTAAAATGACGCGAGGAACACGTTGGAAGCGACAGAATTGCAATCCGACCAACAGTTGACGAGAAAATAGCCGGCATTTCCAGAACTTGAACTCGTGTTTTTTGGACTCCAGAAACGTTTTCGAGCGTTTCTCATGACTGTTTCCGACGTAAAATGACGCGAGGAACACGTTGGAAGCGACAGAATTGAAATCCGACCATCAGTTGACGAGAAAATAGCCGGCATTCGCAGAACTTGATCTCGTGTTTTTTGGACTCCAGAAACGTTTTCGAGCGTTTCTCATGACTGTTTCCGACGTAAAATGACGCGAGGAACACGTTGGAAGCGACAGAATTGCAATCCGACCAACAGTTGACGAGATAATAGCCGGCATTCCCAGAACTTGATCTCGTGTTTTTGGACTCCAGAAACGTTTTCGAGCGTTTCTCATGACTGTTTCCGACGTAAAATGACGCGAGGAACACGTTGGAAGCGACAGAATTGCAATCCGACCAACAGTTGACGAGATAATAGCCGGCATTCCCAGAACTTTATCTCGTGTTTTTTGGACTCCAGAAACGTTTTCGAACGTTTCTCATGACTGTTTCCGACGTAAAATGACGCGAGGAACACGTTGGAAGCGACAGAATTGCAATCCGACCAACAGTTGACGAGAAAATAGCCGGCATTTCCAGAACTTGAACTCGTGTTTTTTGGACTCCAGAAACGTTTTCGAGCGTTTCTCATGTCTGTTTCCGACGTAGAATGACGCGAGGAACACGTTGGAAGCGACAGAATTGCAATCCGACCAACAGTTGCCGAGATAATAGCCGGCATTCCCAGAACTTGATCTCGTGTTTTTTGGACTCCAGAAACGTTTTCGAACGTTTCTCATGACTGTTTCCGACGTAAAATGACGCGAGGAACACGTTGGAAGCGACAGAATTGAAATCCGACCATCAGTTGACGAGAAAATAGCCGGCATTCGCAGAACTTGATCTCGTGTTTTTTGGACTCCAGAAACGTTTTCGAGCGTTTCTCATGACTGTTTCCGACGTAAAATGACGCGAGGAACACGTTGGAAGCGACAGAATTGCAATCCGACCAACAGTTGACGAGATAATAGCCGGCATTCCCAGAACTTGATCTCGTGTTTTTTGGACTCCAGAAACGATTTTGAGCGTTTCTCATTACTGTTTCCGACGTAAAATGACGCGAGGAACACGTTGGAAGCGACAGAATTGAAATCCGACCATCAGTTGACGAGATAATAGCCGGCATTCCCAGAACTTGATCTCGTGTTTTTTGGACTCCAGAAACGATTTTGAGCGTTTCTCATTACTGTTTCCGACGTAAAATGACGCGAGGAACACGTTGGAAGCGACAGAATTGAAATCCGACCATCAGTTGACGAGAAAATAGCCGGCATTCCCAGAACTTGATCTCGTGTTTTTTGGACTCCAGAAACGTTTTCGAGCGTTTCTCATGACTGTTTCCGACGTAAAATGACGCGAGGAACACGTTGGAAGCGACAGAATTGAAATCCGACCATCAGTTGACGAGAAAATAGCCGGCATTCGCAGAACTTGATCTCGTGTTTTTTGGACTCCAGAAACGTTTTCGAGCGTTTCTCATGACTGTTTCCGACGTAAAATGGCGCGAGGAACACGTTGGAAGCGACAAAATTGCAATCCGACTAACAGTTGACGAGAAAATAGCCGGCATTCCCAGAACTTGAACTCGTGTTTTTTGGACTCCAGAAACGTTTTCGAGCGTTTCTCATGTCTGTTTCCGACGTAAAATGACGCGAGGAACACGTTGGAAGCGATAGAATTGAAATCCGACCATCAGTTGACGAGAAAATAGCCGGCATTCCCAGAACTTGATCTCGTGTTTTTTGGACTCCAGAAACGTTTTCGAACGTTTCTCATGACTGTTTCCGACGTAAAATGACGCGAGGAACACGTTGGAAGCGACAGAATTGCAATCCGACCAACAGTTGACGAGAAAATAGCCGGCATTTCCAGAACTTGAACTCGTGTTTTTTGGACTCCAGAAACGTTTTCGAGCGTTTCTCATGACTGTTTCCGACGTAAAATGACGCGAGGAACACGTTGGAAGCGACAGAATTGAAATCCGACCATCAGTTGACGAGAAAATAGCCGGCATTCCCAGAACTTGATCTCGTGTTTTTGGACTCCAGAAACGTTTTCGAACGTTTCTCATGACTGTTTCCGACGTAAAATGACGCGAGGAACACGTTGGAAGCGACAGAATTGAAATCCGACTATCAGTTGACGAGAAAATAGCCGGCATTCGCAGAACTTGATCTCGTGTTTTTTGGACTCCAGAAACGTTTTCGAGCGTTTCTCATGACTGTTTCCGACGTAAAATGACGCGAGGAACACGTTGGAAGCGACAGAATTGCAATCCGACCAACAGTTGACGAGATAATAGCCGGCATTCCCAGAACTTGATCTCGTGTTTTTTGGACTCCAGAAACGATTTTGAGCGTTTCTCATGACTGTTTCCGACGTAAAATGACGCGAGGAACACGTTGGAAGCGACAGAATTGCAATCCGACCAACAGTTGACGAGATAATAGCCGGCATTCCCAGGACTTGATCTCGTGTTTTTTGGACTCCAGAAACGATTTTGAGCGTTTCTCATGACACTTTCCGACGTAAAATGACGCGAGGAACACGTTGGAAGCGACAGAATTGAAATCCGATCATCAGTTGACGAGAAAATAGCCGGCATTCCCAGAACTTGAACTAGTGTTTTTTGGACTCCAGAAACGTTTTCGAGCGTTTCTCATGACTGTTTCCGACGTAAAATGACGCGAGGAACACGTTGGAAGCGACAGAATTGCAATCCGACCATCAGTTGACGAGAAAATAGCCGGCATTCGCAGAACTTGATCTCGTGTTTTTTGGACTCCAGAAACGTTTTCGAGCGTTTCTCATGACTGTTTCCGACGTAAAATGACGCGAGGAACACGTTGGAAGCGACAGAATTGAAATCCGACCAACAGTTGACGAGATAATTGCCGGCATTCCCAGAACTTGATCTCGTGTTTTTTGGACTCCAGAAACGATTTTGAGCGTTTCTCATTACTGTTTCCGACGTAAAATGACGCGAGGAACACGTTGGAAGCGACAGAATTGAAATCCGACCATCAGTTGACGAGAAAATAGCCGGCATTCCCAGAACTTGATCTCGTGTTTTTTGGACTCCAGAAACGTTTTCGAACGTTTCTCATGACTGTTTCCGACGTAAAATGACGCGAGGAACACGTTGGAAGCGACAGAATTGCAATCCGACCAACAGTTGACGAGATAATAGCCGGCATTCCCAGAACTTGATCTCGTGTTTTTTGGACTCCAGAAACGATTTTGAGCGTTTCTCATGACTGTTTCCGACGTAAAATGACGCGAGGAACACGTTGGAAGCGACAGAATTGCAATCCGACCAACAGTTGACGAGAAAATAGCCGGCATTTCCAGAACTTGAACTCGTGTTTTTTGGACTCCAGAAACGTTTTCGAGCGTTTCTCATGACTGTTTCCGACGTAAAATGACGCGAGGAACACGTTGGAAGCGACAGAATTGAAATCCGACCATCAGTTGACGAGAAAATAGCCGGCATTCGCAGAACTTGATCTCGTGTTTTTTGGACTCCAGAAACGTTTTCGAGCGTTTCTCATGACTGTTTCCGACGTAAAATGACGCGAGGAACACGTTGGAAGCGACAGAATTGCAATCCGACTAACAGTTGACGAGAAAATAGCCGGCATTCCCAGAACTTGAACTCGTGTTTTTTGGACTCCAGAAACGTTTTCGAGCGTTTCTCATGTCTGTTTCCGACGTAAAATGACGCGAGGAACACGTTGGAAGCGACAGAATTGCAATCCGACCAACAGTTGACGAGATAATAGCCGGCATTCACAGAAATTGATCTCGTGTTTTTTGGACTCCAGAAACGTTTTCGAGCGTTTCTCATGACTGTTTCCGACGTAAAATAACGCGAGGAACACGTTGGAAGCGACAGAATTGCAATCCGACTAACAGTTGACGAGATAATAGCCGGCATTCCCAGAACTTGATCTCGTGTTTTTTGGACTCCAGAAACGATTTTGAGCGTTTCTCATGACTGTTTCCGACGTAAAATGACACGAGGAAAACGTTGGAAGCGACAGAATTGCAATCCGACCAACAGTTGCCGAGATAATAGCCGGCATTCCCAGAACTTGATCTCGTGTTTTTTGGACTCCAGAAACGTTTTCGAACGTTTCTCATGACTGTTTCCGACGTAAAATGACGCGAGGAACACGTTGGAAGCGACAGAATTGAAATCCGACCATCAGTTGACGAGAAAATAGCCGGCATTCGCAGAACTTGATCTCGTGTTTTTTGGACTCCAGAAACGTTTTCGAGCGTTTCTCATGACTGTTTCCGACGTAAAATGACGCGAGGAACACGTTGGAAGCGACAGAATTGCAATCCGACCAACAGTTGACGAGATAATAGCCGGCATTCCCAGAACTTGATCTCGTGTTTTTTGGACTCCAGAAACGTTTTCGAACGTTTCTCATGACTGTTTCCGACGTAAAATGACGCGAGGAACACGTTGGAAGCGACAGAATTGCAATCCGACCAACAGTTGACGAGATAATAGCCGGCATTCCCAGAACTTGATCTCGTGTTTTTTGGACTCCAGAAACGATTTTGAGCGTTTCTCATGACTGTTTCCGACGTAAAATGACGCGAGGAACACGTTGGAAGCGACAGAATTGCAATCCGACCAGCAGTTGACGAGATAATAGCCGGCATTCCCAGAACTTGATCTCGTGTTTTTTGGACTCCAGAAACGATTTTGAGCGTTTCTCATGACAGTTTCCGACGTAAAATGACGCGAGGAACACGTTGGAAGCGACAGAATTGAAATCCGACCAACAGTTGACGAGATAATAGCCGGCATTCCCAGAACTTGATCTCGTGTTTTTTGGACTCCAGAAACAATTTTGAGTGTTTCTCATGACTGTTTCCGACGTAAAATGACGCGAGGAACACGTTGGAAGCGACAGAATTGCAATCCGACTAACAGTTGACGAGAAAATAGTCGGCATTCCCAGAACTTGAACTCGTGTTTTTTGGACTCCAGAAACGTTTTCGAGCGTTTCTCATGTCTGTTTCCGACGTAAAATGACGCGAGGAACACGTTGGAAGCGACAGAATTGCAATCCGACCAACAGTTGACGAGATAATAGCCGGCATTCGCAGAAATTGATCTCGTGTTTTTTGGACTCCAGAAACGTTTTCGAGCGTTTCTCATGACTGTTTCCGACGTAAAATAACGCGAGGAACACGTTGGAAGCGACAGAATTGCAATCCGACTAACAGTTGACGAGATAATAGCCGGCATTCCCAGAACTTGATCTCGTGTTTTTTGGACTCCAGAAACGATTTTGAGCGTTTCTCATGACTGTTTCCGACGTAAAATGACACGAGGAAAACGTTGGAAGCGACAGAATTGCAATCCGACCAACAGTTGCCGAGATAATAGCCGGCATTCCCAGAACTTGATCTCGTGTTTTTTGGACTCCAGAAACGTTTTCGAGCGTTTCTCATGACTGTTTCCGACGTAAAATGACGCGAGGAACACGTTGGAAGCGACAGAATTGCAATCCGACCA
The DNA here is from genome assembly GCA_963675795.1 of Crossocerus cetratus. Lineage (NCBI taxonomy): Eukaryota > Metazoa > Arthropoda > Insecta > Hymenoptera > Crabronidae > Crossocerus > Crossocerus cetratus. The sequence continues at coordinate 4,991,283 of OY776668.1, forward strand.
ACAGTTGACGAGATAATAGCCGGCATTCCCAGAACTTGATCTCGTGTTTTTTGGACTCCAGAAACGTTTTCGAACGTTTCTCATGACTGTTTCCGACGTAAAATGACGCGAGGAACACGTTGGAAGCGACAGAATTGCAATCCGACCAACAGTTGACGAGATAATAGCCGGCATTCCCAGAACTTGATCTCGTGTTTTTTGGACTCCAGAAACGATTTTGAGCGTTTCTCATGACTGTTTCCGACGTAAAATGACGCGAGGAACACGTTGGAAGCGACAGAATTGCAATCCGACCAGCAGTTGACGAGATAATAGCCGGCATTCCCAGAACTTGATCTCGTGTTTTTTGGACTCCAGAAACGATTTTGAGCGTTTCTCATGACAGTTTCCGACGTAAAATGACGCGAGGAACACGTTGGAAGCGACAGAATTGAAATCCGACCAACAGTTGACGAGATAATAGCCGGCATTCCCAGAACTTGATCTCGTGTTTTTTGGACTCCAGAAACAATTTTGAGTGTTTCTCATGACTGTTTCCGACGTAAAATGACGCGAGGAACACGTTGGAAGCGACAGAATTGCAATCCGACTAACAGTTGACGAGAAAATAGCCGGCATTCCCAGAACTTGAACTCGTGTTTTTTGGACTCCAGAAACGTTTTCGAGCGTTTCTCATGTCTGTTTCCGACGTAAAATGACGCGAGGAACACGTTGGAAGCGACAGAATTGCAATCCGACCAACAGTTGACGAGATAATAGCCGGCATTCGCAGAAATTGATCTCGTGTTTTTTGGACTCCAGAAACGTTTTCGAGCGTTTCTCATGACTGTTTCCGACGTAAAATGACGCGAGGAACGCGTTGGAAGCGACAGAATTGCAATCCGACCAACAGTTGACGAGATAATAGCCGGCATTCCCAGAACTTGAACTCGTGTTTTTTGGACTCCAGAAACGTTTTCGAGCGTTTCTCATGACTGTTTCCGACGTAAAATGACGCGAGGAACACGTTGGAAGCGACAGAATTGAAATCCGACCATCAGTTGACGAGAAAATAGCCGGCATTCGCAGAACTTGATCTCGTGTTTTTTGGACTCCAGAAACGTTTTCGAGCGTTTCTCATGACTGTTTCCGACGTAAAATGACGCGAGGAACACGTTGGAAGCGACAGAATTGCAATCCGACTAACAGTTGACGAGAAAATAGCCGGCATTCCCAGAACTTGAACTCGTGTTTTTTGGACTCCAGAAACGTTTTCGAGCGTTTCTCATGTCTGTTTCCGACGTAAAATGACGCGAGGAACACGTTGGAAGCGACAGAATTGAAATCCGACCATCAGTTGACGAGAAAATAGCCGGCATTCCCAGAACTTTATCTCGTGTTTTTTGGACTCCAGAAACGTTTTCGAACGTTTCTCATGACTGTTTCCGACGTAAAATGACGCGAGGAACACGTTGGAAGCGACAGAATTGAAATCCGACCAACAGTTGACGAGATAATAGCCGGCATTCCCAGAACTTGATCTCGTGTTTTTTGGACTCCAGAAACGATTTTGAGCGTTTTTCATTACTGTTTCCGACGTAAAATGACGCGAGGAACACGTTGGAAGCGACAGAATTGAAATCCGACCATCAGTTGACGAGAAAATAGCCGGCATTCCCAGAACTTGATCTCGTGTTTTTTGGACTCCAGAAACGTTTTCGAACGTTTCTCATGACTGTTTCCGACGTAAAATGACGCGAGGAACACGTTGGAAGCGACAGAATTGCAATCCGACCAACAGTTGACGAGAAAATAGCCGGCATTTCCAGAACTTGAACTCGTGTTTTTTGGACTCCAGAAACGTTTTCGAGCGTTTCTCATGACTGTTTCCGACGTAAAATGACGCGAGGAACACGTTGGAAGCGACAGAATTGAAATCCGACCATCAGTTGACGAGAAAATAGCCGGCATTCGCAGAACTTGATCTCGTGTTTTTTGGACTCCAGAAACGTTTTCGAGCGTTTCTCATGACTGTTTCCGACGTAAAATGACGCGAGGAACACGTTGGAAGCGACAGAATTGCAATCCGACCAACAGTTGACGAGATAATAGCCGGCATTCCCAGAACTTGATCTCGTGTTTTTGGACTCCAGAAACGTTTTCGAGCGTTTCTCATGACTGTTTCCGACGTAAAATGACGCGAGGAACACGTTGGAAGCGACAGAATTGCAATCCGACCAACAGTTGACGAGATAATAGCCGGCATTCCCAGAACTTTATCTCGTGTTTTTTGGACTCCAGAAACGTTTTCGAACGTTTCTCATGACTGTTTCCGACGTAAAATGACGCGAGGAACACGTTGGAAGCGACAGAATTGCAATCCGACCAACAGTTGACGAGAAAATAGCCGGCATTTCCAGAACTTGAACTCGTGTTTTTTGGACTCCAGAAACGTTTTCGAGCGTTTCTCATGTCTGTTTCCGACGTAGAATGACGCGAGGAACACGTTGGAAGCGACAGAATTGCAATCCGACCAACAGTTGCCGAGATAATAGCCGGCATTCCCAGAACTTGATCTCGTGTTTTTTGGACTCCAGAAACGTTTTCGAACGTTTCTCATGACTGTTTCCGACGTAAAATGACGCGAGGAACACGTTGGAAGCGACAGAATTGAAATCCGACCATCAGTTGACGAGAAAATAGCCGGCATTCGCAGAACTTGATCTCGTGTTTTTTGGACTCCAGAAACGTTTTCGAGCGTTTCTCATGACTGTTTCCGACGTAAAATGACGCGAGGAACACGTTGGAAGCGACAGAATTGCAATCCGACCAACAGTTGACGAGATAATAGCCGGCATTCCCAGAACTTGATCTCGTGTTTTTTGGACTCCAGAAACGATTTTGAGCGTTTCTCATTACTGTTTCCGACGTAAAATGACGCGAGGAACACGTTGGAAGCGACAGAATTGAAATCCGACCATCAGTTGACGAGATAATAGCCGGCATTCCCAGAACTTGATCTCGTGTTTTTTGGACTCCAGAAACGATTTTGAGCGTTTCTCATTACTGTTTCCGACGTAAAATGACGCGAGGAACACGTTGGAAGCGACAGAATTGAAATCCGACCATCAGTTGACGAGAAAATAGCCGGCATTCCCAGAACTTGATCTCGTGTTTTTTGGACTCCAGAAACGTTTTCGAGCGTTTCTCATGACTGTTTCCGACGTAAAATGACGCGAGGAACACGTTGGAAGCGACAGAATTGAAATCCGACCATCAGTTGACGAGAAAATAGCCGGCATTCGCAGAACTTGATCTCGTGTTTTTTGGACTCCAGAAACGTTTTCGAGCGTTTCTCATGACTGTTTCCGACGTAAAATGGCGCGAGGAACACGTTGGAAGCGACAAAATTGCAATCCGACTAACAGTTGACGAGAAAATAGCCGGCATTCCCAGAACTTGAACTCGTGTTTTTTGGACTCCAGAAACGTTTTCGAGCGTTTCTCATGTCTGTTTCCGACGTAAAATGACGCGAGGAACACGTTGGAAGCGATAGAATTGAAATCCGACCATCAGTTGACGAGAAAATAGCCGGCATTCCCAGAACTTGATCTCGTGTTTTTTGGACTCCAGAAACGTTTTCGAACGTTTCTCATGACTGTTTCCGACGTAAAATGACGCGAGGAACACGTTGGAAGCGACAGAATTGCAATCCGACCAACAGTTGACGAGAAAATAGCCGGCATTTCCAGAACTTGAACTCGTGTTTTTTGGACTCCAGAAACGTTTTCGAGCGTTTCTCATGACTGTTTCCGACGTAAAATGACGCGAGGAACACGTTGGAAGCGACAGAATTGAAATCCGACCATCAGTTGACGAGAAAATAGCCGGCATTCCCAGAACTTGATCTCGTGTTTTTGGACTCCAGAAACGTTTTCGAACGTTTCTCATGACTGTTTCCGACGTAAAATGACGCGAGGAACACGTTGGAAGCGACAGAATTGAAATCCGACTATCAGTTGACGAGAAAATAGCCGGCATTCGCAGAACTTGATCTCGTGTTTTTTGGACTCCAGAAACGTTTTCGAGCGTTTCTCATGACTGTTTCCGACGTAAAATGACGCGAGGAACACGTTGGAAGCGACAGAATTGCAATCCGACCAACAGTTGACGAGATAATAGCCGGCATTCCCAGAACTTGATCTCGTGTTTTTTGGACTCCAGAAACGATTTTGAGCGTTTCTCATGACACTTTCCGACGTAAAATGACGCGAGGAACACGTTGGAAGCGACAGAATTGAAATCCGATCATCAGTTGACGAGAAAATAGCCGGCATTCCCAGAACTTGATCTCGTGTTTTTTGGACTCCAGAAACGTTTTCGAGCGTTTCTCATGATTGTTTCCGACGTAAAATGACGCGAGGAACACGTTGGAAGCGACAGAATTGAAATCCGACCATCAGTTGACGAGAAAATAGCCGGCATTTCCAGAACTTGAACTCGTGTTTTTTGGACTCCAGAAACGTTTTCGAGCGTTTCTCATGTCTGTTTCCGACGTAGAATGACGCGAGGAACACGTTGGAAGCGACAGAATTGCAATCCGACCAACAGTTGACGAGATAATAGCCGGCATTCCCAGAACTTGATCTCGTGTTTTTTGGACTCCAGAAACGATTTTGAGCGTTTCTCATTACTGTTTCCGACGTAAAATGACGCGAGGAACACGTTGGAAGCGACAGAATTGAAATCCGACCATCAGTTGACGAGATAATAGCCGGCATTCCCAGAACTTGATCTCGTGTTTTTTGGACTCCAGAAACGATTTTGAGCGTTTCTCATTACTGTTTCCGACGTAAAATGACGCGAGGAACACGTTGGAAGCGACAGAATTGAAATCCGACCATCAGTTGACGAGAAAATAGCCGGCATTCCCAGAACTTGATCTCGTGTTTTTTGGACTCCAGAAACGTTTTCGAGCGTTTCTCATGACTGTTTCCGACGTAAAATGACGCGAGGAACACGTTGGAAGCGACAGAATTGAAATCCGACCATCAGTTGACGAGATAATAGCCGGCATTCGCAGAACTTGATCTCGTGTTTTTTGGACTCCAGAAACGTTTTCGAGCGTTTCTCATGACTGTTTCCGACGTAAAATGGCGCGAGGAACACGTTGGAAGCGACAAAATTGCAATCCGACTAACAGTTGACGAGAAAATAGCCGGCATTCCCAGAACTTGAACTCGTGTTTTTTGGACTCCAGAAACGTTTTCGAGCGTTTCTCATGTCTGTTTCCGACGTAAAATGACGCGAGGAACACGTTGGAAGCGATAGAATTGAAATCCGACCATCAGTTGACGAGAAAATAGCCGGCATTCCCAGAACTTGATCTCGTGTTTTTTGGACTCCAGAAACGTTTTCGAACGTTTCTCATGACTGTGTTACGTCCAGAGATTGTACCTGGTTGTAATTTATTTCTCTTCGTCACTTCTTTCGCAAGATTTTCTCTTTCTTTTTTTTTCTCCCTAAATAAATACAATCTCTGTCCGCCACCACTTCTCTCCTACCAACCTAAGTAAATAATCATGAATTCGAAGAATTATTAAGTTCTAAGTTAAGAATCTTATATCCTATAGGGATGAATACGATCTCACCATTACTCTGGTTCCTGTGAAAATCCTAGGGTGTCTCCTCGTGGTACCTAGAAATAAGAGGTGTTTATTAACACTACGGCGATCTAGAAAATAAGTTGTGATTGAAATAAGGTTAGTCCGATTATATTTCCTTTAATCCGTCGGTGATAACGACGGTCGTACTGAGTTTCAGTATTTGTGGTTGTGCAAAAGTTGCAATCGAATTGTTAAATAGGGTCAAATTTATTCTATGTCGAAATTATTCTAAGTTCCAATTCCCCAATTTTCGGCTAAGTCCCACGTTGTCGAAATTCTTCTAAGTTCCAATCCTCCGATTTTCGGCTAAGTCCCACGTTGTCGAAATTCTTCTAAGTTCCAATCCTCCGATTTTCGGCTAAGTCCCACGTTGTCGAAATTCTTCTAAGTTCCAATCCTCCGATTTTCGGCTAAGTCCCACGCTGTCGAAATTCTTCTAAGTTCCAATCCTCCGATTTTCGGCTAAGTCCCACGATGCCGAAATTCTTCTAAGTCCTTGGTCACTCTGGTGGTCCTCCGGTTGGCCCCTGGTCACACGGCTGTCCATCCTGGCGATCCTCCTCCATCGGTTGCTGTCCAGAAAATCTGAAAATAAAGTTCCCCGCACCGGGCTCGAACCCGGGTACTCCACCTCGCTGGTCGGGCGCCTTGCCGCCCGAGCCATCGGGCATAGTTACCAGTACTCCCCTCCCCAGCGCCTCTTGGCTACCACAGTGCGCTGGCCAAGTACGTCTAGAGACTGGAAAGGGAATTCCGACATGAGACACTAGCGCCACAGTTCGGGTGGGTAGGCTGCTCACCCGCTTTCAGTCAGTCGACGTTCCCGAGCTCTACCGAGCAGTCCTCTCTGAATTAACTCCCGAAATCGAGTCTCAGGACTTAGAATTATTTCCTTTCACTTCGGACTTAGAATTATTTCCTTTCATTTTGGACTTAGAATTATTTCCTTTCATTTCGGACTTAGAATTATTTCCTTTCGTTTCGGACTTAGAATTATTTCCTTTCATTTCGGACTTAGAATTATTTCCTTTCGTTTCGGACTTAGAATTATTTCCTTTCATTTCGGACTTAGAATTATTTCCTTTCATTTTGGACTTAGAATTATTTCCTTTCATTTCGGACTTAGAATTATTTCCTTTCGTTTCGGACTTAGAATTATTTCCTTCATTCGGAACTTAGGATTTTGTATGGATACTTAATCACTACATCTGTGGTACTTGAACATTTCCTTTATCTGGGAGAATCCCTCGCTGGTAATATTTATTCATTGTAATCTAGAATATACTAAGAATTCTTGAATAAACATCAGTTACTTAGAGTTGTCTCTTATAATTAATCATCGAGTACCCTGCTACCAACTCAACTACAACGCTCATCGGAATCAGGTAAGTATAAACCCACTGGCAGATTTACCTCACTTACCCTCCTTCATGGGCTTGAAGTGCCACCAGACAAGGGGCTGCTTCGCTCTCCTTCCATTCCAAGCTTGAAGTGCCACCACATAAGGGGCTGCTTCGCTGTCCCTCTGTAAATAAATAATTAGTTCGCGTTAATCTTTATTATAAAATATTATCCAATGATTACCATCTACTCTTACCTTACCCCTTACTTGCGACGGAACTACTATCGGAGAATGTCTTTTGAGTAGCCTACCTTATTCCTCACCTGGCTTGAAGTGCCACCAGAAAAGGGGCTGCTTCGCCTTCCTCTTGCGGCAAATTGAAGTGCCACCATACAAGGGGCCGCTTCTTTGTCTCCTTCCCCTTATCACTTCCATTTCTTACCTGGCTTGAAGTGCCACCAGAAAAGGGGCTGCTTCGCCTTCCTCTTGCGGCAAATTGAAGTGCCACCATACAAGGGGCCGCTTCTTTGTCTCCTTCCCCTTATCACTTCCATTTCTTACCTGGTTAGAAGTGCCACCAGAAAAGGGGCTGCTTCACCAACCCATAAAACGAATCGAAGTGCCACCAAACAAGGGGCTGCTTCTTCGTTATCCTTCTTTCCACATTCATAAGCTACTCAGGACATAACCGACTAGTCTAGTGAAGCGCAAGTCTACTTTATTTCTCCATCCTTCTCATCTGCCTGTGGGATACGCAGTTTATTTGTCATTTTTCTTCTCTTACGCGATAATTATCGGAAGTTCATGGCTAGGAAGCGACAAAAGCACCACCGTGCTGGAGCTGTTAAGCAGGCGAAGCGCCTGAAGAAGCAGTTCCTCGCTGGTGGCGAGTTCAACCCCTCCGTATTCAACGCCACTAGACCTAAACCAGTAATTCGAAGCAATTATTTAATACAGGATCCCAATTTCCATATTAGGGTACTGTGTCGCGCTGACCTCGCGAAATTGCCCGTGTCACAGAACTTGGTGCTTTCGCAGCAACGTGCATCTACGGCCGCTCTTCCTGCCGCGCAACCGCAAGTCACCGTCGCTCCACCAGCTCCTTCCAGCCACCAACCAGTCGTGGTCCCTCGCATTACCGAGACTCCCTTCGCTCCAACGCGCGCTCCTACTCGTGCGCTCCCTCCGGTTCGCCCCAAGGGTCTTCCTGAAAGGATTGGGAATCTTAAACCCATAGTTTTTGTCCCTGAGGGGAGCAACCTTGCTGTGATGCCTGGTACATCCAGCCAACCTTCTCTAGATTAAGTCATCTATTCTTTCTTCCCTTATTCTCTATTTAAGGTCAATCCTCTAGCCCTATCGGCCATCCATTTGGTTTAACCTCCCTAGATTAAGTCACTTATTCTCGATCCTAGTCATACATACTCCCATCCAACAGCATACGGTCCCCGGGTCGTAACAACTGGTGTCAGAAGTGGGATTTTCCCTAATAAATACCCGGAACCGATGCTCCTTTCCTTAGTATAACATTTTCGTTCCTTGTAGTAATACGCTTTATAATTCTATACTAACTTACCCTATACCTACCTGACGTTGTCCGGATCTCCTCGTTGTCGTCCGTGACGTGTAGTACCGGTGACAGCTCTGAAACAAATTTCGTATGATGTATTCTTCGGGCGCAAATAATAATGGGGAACCTCCCCCAACCGAGTTCGCCAATAATACGCAAGTTACACCGTCAAAAACCGACGATTCCTTACCACCAAATTATGCTACCTCTGGATATCAGTCTACGTCGGCGTCAAACCTTGAACCTAACACCGAAACCCGTCTTAGAGCTCAATTAAACGAGATAAAAGCCAGGTTGGACTTACTCACGTCCAGTATGCACACTAGTACGCCCATCAGTGGGCCGCGATTTGATTCGACTTGTACCAATGCGACACCACACTCGCCCCCGCCCCCTCAGATTACATTCAAGGATGCCGTTTATATGGTTCCGATGTACGATGGCACTAATATACCGCTCTTACAATTCTCCAGAGCGTGCAAACGGGCCCGAGATATGCTACCGCCTAGTTCCGAACAGAACCTAGTGAAATTACTCCGGAATCGGTTACAGGGCACTGCGTACGTTGCCGTCGAAGATTTCAGTTTCAATACGATCAAGGAACTCATTGACAGACTAAAATTAGTTTTCCTCCCTGAAATCTCTACAAACCAATGCCGTGGCGAATTAGCAAACATTATTAAGCATCCAGCGGAAGACATGATAAATTATATAGCTCGAATAAAGGATCTCCGCGATAATATTATAGAAGGAGAACAAGACCAGTACGATGAGCAGAGTTGTATAGGATTTCGACACGGTATTGATAAGTTTACAATAAGATCATTTCTTAACGGGCTGCCGCCTGATATTCGTGTTCTCGTTAAACTTCAACCCTCCTATGATCTAGAGAGCGTATTCGATAGCGCGATAATCGCAAGCAAACAAGTGGAACGCGACCACCAACGATTCAATACATATCCAAGCCCCTCGCATCCCCACACAATATGCCAATTGTGCAATAGGACAGATCATATAGCGCCGCAATGTCCACAATTAAATCGTGCAATACCGCAGAACTATTCTAATCCTCCGGCGACAACGCAACGTAATTACCAACCTAATTCTAGTCAAGGTACCGGATCCCCCAATATCAAGTGTAATTATTGTAAGCAACTTGGGCATTTAATTGCGCAATGCCAACTCAGAGAATATAATAACGCTCGACGTACTTCGGGAAACGCTCCCCGGCCGCCCGACAACAACCGCGAACCCATGGGTCCGGCCGTAGCAGTAGTTCGCACATTGCATGCGGAAACCAACCTCGAACCGCCTTCGGAAACCAACGAATCGTTAGCATAAAGTCATCCCAATCAAGTACATTGCGTACACTCCTTGCATGCTCTCCGCAATTCCTGAATCCATGTTATTTGCTAATAGACACCGGTGCCGAGATAAACCTAGTAAAACTAAACGCCCTTAAATCGGGGACCCCCGTGGACGCGTCAAGATCCTTACTCCTCGAAGGTATATCGGATAAACTTGTCCCCACCATGGGAGAAGCAAGTATTGAACTATTTGGACGCAAAGTTTCTTTCCAAGTAGTACATTCTGACCTGCGAATAATACCCCAAGGGTTATTAGGCAATGAATTTCTTTCCAATTTCCGCGCTAAGATCAACTACGATTCCGACATTATCGAACTAGGAAACCTCCGACTCCCCATTCTTAATACGAACCATGAGGTATCTAACCCCGAGAGTCTGTCTGTACAAGAGCCTTTGCCTCAATCCTGTCCAGATTCTCCATGCGATCGCACAGACATTCCTCACGTCACTCAATCCGCTAATTTTAAGTATCCTCCGAACGAGTCTGAGTCTCCGACTGTACGAGAGCTATCGTCTCAATCCATTTCAGTTACTCCATGCGATCGTACAGACACTTCCTTCGTCGTTCAATCCTTTAGTCTTAAGTCTCCTCCGAGTAATCCTGAGTGTCTGACTGTGCGAGAGCTTCCGTCTCGATCTAACCCAACTCCTTTAACCAACCGTACAGACTTTCCTCCCGCACCTTCTTTTCCTATGCCTAGTTCGTCAATGTCGCCTCATTCCTCCAATTCCTCCCTACATCTCGAACTTTCACAGAACGATTCCAGGAATGTTATCGTGCGGGAAAATTTGACTTCCTCTACGTCAAAAATCTGCACGAATGAAACTTCCTATCCACATACCATGCCCACTGTTCCCAACTTCCGAAGTCCTTCCGAATCTCCTGCAGTGGCACGGTTAAACCATGAAGGCGATCCTGTTACAAATATTAATCCAGAATTATTACCAAACCCTTCTCAATACTTACCTAAACTTCTTCTACCAATACGGTCCGATCCGTCTAGCGCCGACTCGCAACCTGAAATTAACAAACCTGTTAGCAACAATAACCAAAATCCATCTAATTCTCTAGTCCCTAATCCTTTACTAATGACACCGCATCACGACAGAAACGCGGAAGAGAAAAACGCAAATATAAATCTAAAAGAATCCTCCGGGCACGAGCCCATGCAACCCGTTCAAAACGAGCGACAATCGCGGTTACTAGACCTTCTTCACTTCGATCATCTCGATGTAACCGAAAGAGAATGTGCAGAACGTTTAGTGAAAAGGTTCATTAACCTTTTCCATTTACCCGGCGAACCACTAGGCCACACGAATGTTATCACGCATTCGATCCCGACCGTCGATAGCATACCCGTACATTCGAAGCAATACCGGTTTCCGCCGATCCACAGAGCTGAAGTGCATAAACAAGTAAACGAACTATTAGAGAATGGCATTATTCAGCCATCCACGTCGCCATACAATTCACCCTTGTGGATCGTGCCAAAAAAATCTGATCAGGAAGGAAATAAACGTTGGAGACTGGTTGTTGATTTCCGCCAACTAAACGCAAAGACTATTGGCGATGCGTATCCACTACCCAATATTTCTGAAATCCTTGACCAACTCGGAGGTGCAAAATATTTTTCAGTACTCGACCTTGCTTCTGGATTCCACCAAATACCGATGGATCCGCCGGACGCCGGAAAAACCGCGTTTTCCACACCTTTCGGACACTATCACTTCGATCGTATGCCTTTTGGATTGCGAAATGCACCTGCCACTTTCCAACGACTCATGGATAACACGTTAGTAGGGCTTCAAGGGAACGAGATATTTGTTTATCTCGACGATATTGTTATTTACTCCGGCTCGTTAGAGGAACACGAAACCAAATTTACAAAACTCGCCCATCGACTGGAATCCGCCAACTTAAAACTCCAGCCCGAGAAATGTAAATTCCTGAATAGAGAAGTTTGTTACTTAGGGCATATTATATCCGAGCATGGTGTGAAACCCGACCCAGCGAAAATACACGCGGTTAAAAACTTCCCTCGACCAAAAACCGTTAGACAAGTGCGGCAATTTCTGGGTTTGGTAGGATTTTACCGGCGATTCATACCCAATTTCTCTAGCACCGCACGCCCGCTATCAAATCTCCTAAAAAAGAAAACGAAATTTCATTGGGGCGAGTTCCAAACCGCTGCTCTAAGTACGTTAACCGACCGTCTCTGTTCGCATCCGATTCTGCAGTACCCCGACTTCTCAAAGGCTTTCGTTTTGACCACCGACGCTTCTAACTACGCATTGGGCGGAGTCTTGAGTCAAGTACAAACCTGTGAACTATTACCCATCGCATACTGTTCACGCCTCCTTAATGCGGCCGAGATAAATTATTCAACGATAGAGAAGGAACTCCTAGCCGTAGTACATTGCGTCAATTACTTTCGTCCTTATCTGTACGGGCGTAAATTCACCTTGGTAACCGATCATCGCCCCTTGGTGTGGTTAAAAAGCGTTAAGGACCCTACTTCGAGGTTAGTTCGTTGGCGCCTGAAATTGTTAGAATATGAGTTCGATATACAGTATCAACCAGGAAAAGCGAACCGCGTAGCCGACGCATTATCCAGGAATATTCCGCTATCTCCAGTATCCAAGGCTCTCCCCGTCCGACCACGTTCAACGTCTGATTCGGATGAATCAATATTTTCACGCCCAGTAAAGAAGAGCCACAGGTGCGATGCACCATGCGACGACCCGAGACACAAAGCATTTCCCCATCGACCACCGCTTACCGACGATGCGACGCCCAATATCTCTTCATACCAAGATGATGCTCCCAATGAACCACCCGAACCGTTGACTGAACAAGTATCGTTTCACGACAACCCGGAACGCAGCAGTCTCACCACCAGTCCGCACATAGATTTGACCGATCTCAGCCACGCAACCGAACCAATATCTTGGCCTTTGGATCCGAGGCATTCTGACGAACCGAGCAGAAACAACTCCCTCGATTGGACTGATGCGAGCGATAGTTTCCCCGACAACTTGGGTGAAGAACCAAACCTGTACTCTTTCGAACTTCCTAGATACGTACACCAGTTAGAAACCCAGGAAACTCGGGATCCATTATCTCTCCGCCGGGACAACCTCCTTGTTTTCATCACCAAGGACGGACAGTTTATAGACCCCGGGGGAACAGACCTGCAACTGGATAAGATTATCCCCGAACTCCAAGACCTTATGCTCGGCCGTGCAAGACCTATACGTTACAATGGTCACTACGTGATAGGGTTGCCTATTAAGGAAAGTCGAAATACGCACCTCGATCCCGATATAATACGAGAGTCCATATCGTCACTTTCTGACGTGGTTTCCGAGCTAGAGCTATTCACATTAAGCGTCTCAAAATTTGATAACATCGATGGAGTCACATGGGACATGGTTATCTCCTGGATAAAATCAGCACTAGGTGACGTTGCGATAACCTTAACGGTGTGTCTTCATCTCGTGGAACTAGTACGTGATAAGAACAAACAGCAACAGATTCTGAAAGAAAACCACGATAACCCCTCAGCAGGCCATAAAGGGGTGACTAAAACTTACCAACGCATACGTGCCCTCTACTATTGGGATGGGTTGAAACTGGATGTTCATCAACATGTACAACAGTGCCTAGAGTGCCAGAGACAAAAGCTATCACGCATCAAGACACGTCAACCGATGAGACTTACTGACACCCCCGGATCATCCTTTGACAAGGTAGCGCTTGACATAGTAGGACCATTGCCCATCACCCGTAACGATCATACGCATATATTAACAATGCAAGACCTACTCACTAAGTTCTGCCTCGCTGCACCTCTGAAAATAACCACGGCCGCTGCTGTTGCACACGCTTTCGTCAAGGATCTTATCTGCACATTCGGAGCTCCCAAGGCAATCCTAACAGATCAAGGTACAAACTTTATGAGCGATCTCATGAAGCAAGTAGCAAAAAAGTTCCGCATCAAACAATTTCGCACCACTGCCTACCATCCACAGGCAAATGGTTCATTGGAAAGGTCGCACCACGTACTTATAGAATACCTGAAATGCTATATCCAAAAAGAAGAAGACTGGGACGAATGGCTACCCTTGGCTATGTTGGCTTATAATACATCCGTACACGAAGCTACTAAATTCACACCTCACGAGTTGATATTTGGTAAACCTGCCCACGTTCCATCCGATATAAGACAGTCCAGCGATTCCGAGGTGGAAACGTACCATTCTTATCTCACTCAACTGTCAATGAAGTTGCGCTCGACTCAGAATATAGCACGGGAACACCTAGTCCAAGCGAAGGAACGATCAAAAGGATTTTACGACCGCCACGTAAACCCTCGAGATTTCCCAGAAGGCACCTACGTTTTCCGATTAGCCGAACCAAGAAAAGGCAAACTGGCTGCACAATATAAAGGACCGTACCGCGTCATCCAGCAGCTAGAGAACGGGAACATATGCATTTGTGTCGAAGGTCGGAACATGGTCGTCCACCCCAACAAACTGAAGAAAGCCCAGCTGAGCGATACCACGGTCCAAGCGCTGCAATCTTCGCCCTCCCGGTTGTCATGATTGTATCCATAGCGAATGTCTTGTAACATAGAAAATTCCACATTACGTTCCATTTTCTACTCCCAGGGGGGAGGTGTTACGTCCAGAGATTGTACCTGGTTGTAATTTATTTCTCTTCGTCACTTCTTTCGCAAGATTTTCTCTTTCTTTTTTTTTTCTCCCTAAATAAATACAATCTCTGTCCGCCACCACTTCTCTCCTACCAACCTAAGTAAATAATCATGAATTCGAAGAATTATTAAGTTCTAAGTTAAGAATCTTATATCCTATAGGGATGAATACGATCTCACCATTACTCTGGTTCCTGTGAAAATCCTAGGGTGTCTCCTCGTGGTACCTAGAAATAAGAGGTGTTTATTAACACTACGGCGATCTAGAAAATAAGTTGTGATTGAAATAAGGTTAGTCCGATTATATTTCCTTTAATCCGTCGGTGATAACGACGGTCGTACTGAGTTTCAGTATTTGTGGTTGTGCAAAAGTTGCAATCGAATTGTTAAATAGGGTCAAATTTATTCTATGTCGAAATTATTCTAAGTTCCAATTCCCCAATTTTCGGCTAAGTCCCACGTTGTCGAAATTCTTCTAAGTTCCAATCCTCCGATTTTCGGCTAAGTCCCACGTTGTCGAAATTCTTCTAAGTTCCAATCCTCCGATTTTCGGCTAAGTCCCACGTTGTCGAAATTCTTCTAAGTTCCAATCCTCCGATTTTCGGCTAAGTCCCACGCTGTCGAAATTCTTCTAAGTTCCAATCCTCCGATTTTCGGCTAAGTCCCACGATGCCGAAATTCTTCTAAGTCCTTGGTCACTCTGGTGGTCCTCCGGTTGGCCCCTGGTCACACGGCTGTCCATCCTGGCGATCCTCCTCCATCGGTTGCTGTCCAGAAAATCTGAAAATAAAGTTCCCCGCACCGGGCTCGAACCCGGGTACTCCACCTCGCTGGTCGGGCGCCTTGCCGCCCGAGCCATCGGGCATAGTTACCAGTACTCCCCTCCCCAGCGCCTCTTGGCTACCACAGTGCGCTGGCCAAGTACGTCTAGAGACTGGAAAGGGAATTCCGACATGAGACACTAGCGCCACAGTTCGGGTGGGTAGGCTGCTCACCCGCTTTCAGTCAGTCGACGTTCCCGAGCTCTACCGAGCAGTCCTCTCTGAATTAACTCCCGAAATCGAGTCTCAGGACTTAGAATTATTTCCTTTCACTTCGGACTTAGAATTATTTCCTTTCATTTTGGACTTAGAATTATTTCCTTTCATTTCGGACTTAGAATTATTTCCTTTCGTTTCGGACTTAGAATTATTTCCTTTCATTTCGGACTTAGAATTATTTCCTTTCGTTTCGGACTTAGAATTATTTCCTTTCATTTCGGACTTAGAATTATTTCCTTTCATTTTGGACTTAGAATTATTTCCTTTCATTTCGGACTTAGAATTATTTCCTTTCGTTTCGGACTTAGAATTATTTCCTTCATTCGGAACTTAGGATTTTGTATGGATACTTAATCACTACATCTGTGGTACTTGAACATTTCCTTTATCTGGGAGAATCCCTCGCTGGTAATATTTATTCATTGTAATCTAGAATATACTAAGAATTCTTGAATAAACATCAGTTACTTAGAGTTGTCTCTTATAATTAATCATCGAGTACCCTGCTACCAACTCAACTACAACGCTCATCGGAATCAGGTAAGTATAAACCCACTGGCAGATTTACCTCACTTACCCTCCTTCATGGGCTTGAAGTGCCACCAGACAAGGGGCTGCTTCGCTCTCCTTCCATTCCAAGCTTGAAGTGCCACCACATAAGGGGCTGCTTCGCTGTCCCTCTGTAAATAAATAATTAGTTCGCGTTAATCTTTATTATAAAATATTATCCAATGATTACCATCTACTCTTACCTTACCCCTTACTTGCGACGGAACTACTATCGGAGAATGTCTTTTGAGTAGCCTACCTTATTCCTCACCTGGCTTGAAGTGCCACCAGAAAAGGGGCTGCTTCGCCTTCCTCTTGCGGCAAATTGAAGTGCCACCATACAAGGGGCCGCTTCTTTGTCTCCTTCCCCTTATCACTTCCATTTCTTACCTGGCTTGAAGTGCCACCAGAAAAGGGGCTGCTTCGCCTTCCTCTTGCGGCAAATTGAAGTGCCACCATACAAGGGGCCGCTTCTTTGTCTCCTTCCCCTTATCACTTCCATTTCTTACCTGGTTAGAAGTGCCACCAGAAAAGGGGCTGCTTCACCAACCCATAAAACGAATCGAAGTGCCACCAAACAAGGGGCTGCTTCTTCGTTATCCTTCTTTCCACATTCATAAGCTACTCAGGACATAACCGACTAGTCTAGTGAAGCGCAAGTCTACTTTATTTCTCCATCCTTCTCATCTGCCTGTGGGATACGCAGTTTATTTGTCATTTTTCTTCTCTTACGCGATAATTATCGGAAGTTCATGGCTAGGAAGCGACAAAAGCACCACCGTGCTGGAGCTGTTAAGCAGGCGAAGCGCCTGAAGAAGCAGTTCCTCGCTGGTGGCGAGTTCAACCCCTCCGTATTCAACGCCACTAGACCTAAACCAGTAATTCGAAGCAATTATTTAATACAGGATCCCAATTTCCATATTAGGGTACTGTGTCGCGCTGACCTCGCGAAATTGCCCGTGTCACAGAACTTGGTGCTTTCGCAGCAACGTGCATCTACGGCCGCTCTTCCTGCCGCGCAACCGCAAGTCACCGTCGCTCCACCAGCTCCTTCCAGCCACCAACCAGTCGTGGTCCCTCGCATTACCGAGACTCCCTTCGCTCCAACGCGCGCTCCTACTCGTGCGCTCCCTCCGGTTCGCCCCAAGGGTCTTCCTGAAAGGATTGGGAATCTTAAACCCATAGTTTTTGTCCCTGAGGGGAGCAACCTTGCTGTGATGCCTGGTACATCCAGCCAACCTTCTCTAGATTAAGTCATCTATTCTTTCTTCCCTTATTCTCTATTTAAGGTCAATCCTCTAGCCCTATCGGCCATCCATTTGGTTTAACCTCCCTAGATTAAGTCACTTATTCTCGATCCTAGTCATACATACTCCCATCCAACAGCATACGGTCCCCGGGTCGTAACAACTGTTTCCGACGTAAAATGACGCGAGGAACACGTTGGAAGCGACAGAATTGCAATCCGACCAACAGTTGACGAGAAAATAGCCGGCATTTCCAGAACTTGAACTCGTGTTTTTTGGACTCCAGAAACGTTTTCGAGCGTTTCTCATGACTGTTTCCGACGTAAAATGACGCGAGGAACACGTTGGAAGCGACAGAATTGAAATCCGACCATCAGTTGACGAGAAAATAGCCGGCATTCCCAGAACTTGAACTCGTGTTTTTTGGACTCCAGAAACGTTTTCGAGCGTTTCTCATGTCTGTTTCCGACGTAAAATGACGCGAGGAACACGTTGGAAGCGATAGAATTGAAATCCGACCATCAGTTGACGAGAAAATAGCCGGCATTCCCAGAACTTGATCTCGTGTTTTTTGGACTCCAGAAACGTTTTCGAACGTTTCTCATGACTGTTTCCGACGTAAAATGACGCGAGGAACACGTTGGAAGCGACAGAATTGCAATCCGACCAACAGTTGACGAGAAAATAGCCGGCATTTCCAGAACTTGAACTCGTGTTTTTTGGACTCCAGAAACGTTTTCGAGCGTTTCTCATGACTGTTTCCGACGTAAAATGACGCGAGGAACACGTTGGAAGCGACAGAATTGAAATCCGACCATCAGTTGACGAGAAAATAGCCGGCATTCCCAGAACTTGATCTCGTGTTTTTGGACTCCAGAAACGTTTTCGAACGTTTCTCATGACTGTTTCCGACGTAAAATGACGCGAGGAACACGTTGGAAGCGACAGAATTGAAATCCGACTATCAGTTGACGAGAAAATAGCCGGCATTCGCAGAACTTGATCTCGTGTTTTTTGGACTCCAGAAACGTTTTCGAGCGTTTCTCATGACTGTTTCCGACGTAAAATGACGCGAGGAACACGTTGGAAGCGACAGAATTGCAATCCGACCAACAGTTGACGAGATAATAGCCGGCATTCCCAGAACTTGATCTCGTGTTTTTTGGACTCCAGAAACGATTTTGAGCGTTTCTCATGACACTTTCCGACGTAAAATGACGCGAGGAACACGTTGGAAGCGACAGAATTGAAATCCGATCATCAGTTGACGAGAAAATAGCCGGCATTCCCAGAACTTGATCTCGTGTTTTTTGGACTCTAGAAACGTTTTCGAGCGTTTCTCATGATTGTTTCCGACGTAAAATGACGCGAGGAACACGTTGGAAGCGACAGAATTGAAATCCGACCATCAGTTGACGAGAAAATAGCCGGCATTTCCAGAACTTGAACTCGTGTTTTTTGGACTCCAGAAACGTTTTCGAGCGTTTCTCATGTCTGTTTCCGACGTAGAATGACGCGAGGAACACGTTGGAAGCGACAGAATTGCAATCCGACCAACAGTTGACGAGATAATAGCCGGCATTCCCAGAACTTGATCTCGTGTTTTTTGGACTCCAGAAACGATTTTGAGCGTTTCTCATTACTGTTTCCGACGTAAAATGACGCGAGGAACACGTTGGAAGCGACAGAATTGAAATCCGACCATCAGTTGACGAGATAATAGCCGGCATTCCCAGAACTTGATCTCGTGTTTTTTGGACTCCAGAAACGATTTTGAGCGTTTCTCATTACTGTTTCCGACGTAAAATGACGCGAGGAACACGTTGGAAGCGACAGAATTGAAATCCGACCATCAGTTGACGAGAAAATAGCCGGCATTCCCAGAACTTGATCTCGTGTTTTTTGGACTCCAGAAACGTTTTCGAGCGTTTCTCATGACTGTTTCCGACGTAAAATGACGCGAGGAACACGTTGGAAGCGACAGAATTGAAATCCGACCATCAGTTGACGAGAAAATAGCCGGCATTCGCAGAACTTGATCTCGTGTTTTTTGGACTCCAGAAACGTTTTCGAGCGTTTCTCATGACTGTTTCCGACGTAAAATGGCGCGAGGAACACGTTGGAAGCGACAAAATTGCAATCCGACTAACAGTTGACGAGAAAATAGCCGGCATTCCCAGAACTTGAACTCGTGTTTTTTGGACTCCAGAAACGTTTTCGAGCGTTTCTCATGTCTGTTTCCGACGTAAAATGACGCGAGGAACACGTTGGAAGCGATAGAATTGAAATCCGACCATCAGTTGACGAGAAAATAGCCGGCATTCCCAGAACTTGATCTCGTGTTTTTTGGACTCCAGAAACGTTTTCGAGCGTTTCTCATGACTGTTTCCGACGTAAAATGACGCGAGGAACACGTTGGAAGCGACAGAATTGCAATCCGACTAACAGTTGACGAGAAAATAGCCGGCATTCCCAGAACTTGATCTCGTGTTTTTGGACTCCAGAAACGTTTTCGAACGTTTCTCATGACTGTTTCCGACGTAAAATGACGCGAGGAACACGTTGGAAGCGACAGAATTGAAATCCGACTATCAGTTGACGAGAAAATAGCCGGCATTCGCAGAACTTGATCTCGTGTTTTTTGGACTCCAGAAACGTTTTCGAGCGTTTCTCATGACTGTTTCCGACGTAAAATGACGCGAGGAACACGTTGGAAGCGACAGAATTGCAATCCGACCAACAGTTGACGAGATAATAGCCGGCATTCCCAGAACTTGATCTCGTGTTTTTTGGACTCCAGAAACGATTTTGAGCGTTTCTCATGACACTTTCCGACGTAAAATGACGCGAGGAACACGTTGGAAGCGACAGAATTGAAATCCGATCATCAGTTGACGAGAAAATAGCCGGCATTCCCAGAACTTGATCTCGTGTTTTTTGGACTCTAGAAACGTTTTCGAGCGTTTCTCATGATTGTTTCCGACGTAAAATGACGCGAGGAACACGTTGGAAGCGACAGAATTGAAATCCGACCATCAGTTGACGAGAAAATAGCCGGCATTTCCAGAACTTGAACTCGTGTTTTTTGGACTCCAGAAACGTTTTCGAGCGTTTCTCATGTCTGTTTCCGACGTAGAATGACGCGAGGAACACGTTGGAAGCGACAGAATTGCAATCCGACCAACAGTTGACGAGATAATAGCCGGCATTCCCAGAACTTGATCTCGTGTTTTTTGGACTCCAGAAACGATTTTGAGCGTTTCTCATTACTGTTTCCGACGTAAAATGACGCGAGGAACACGTTGGAAGCGACAGAATTGAAATCCGACCATCAGTTGACGAGATAATAGCCGGCATTCCCAGAACTTGATCTCGTGTTTTTTGGACTCCAGAAACGATTTTGAGCGTTTCTCATTACTGTTTCCGACGTAAAATGACGCGAGGAACACGTTGGAAGCGACAGAATTGAAATCCGACCATCAGTTGACGAGAAAATAGCCGGCATTCCCAGAACTTGATCTCGTGTTTTTTGGACTCCAGAAACGTTTTCGAGCGTTTCTCATGACTGTTTCCGACGTAAAATGACGCGAGGAACACGTTGGAAGCGACAGAATTGAAATCCGACCATCAGTTGACGAGAAAATAGCCGGCATTCGCAGAACTTGATCTCGTGTTTTTTGGACTCCAGAAACGTTTTCGAGCGTTTCTCATGACTGTTTCCGACGTAAAATGGCGCGAGGAACACGTTGGAAGCGACAAAATTGCAATCCGACTAACAGTTGACGAGAAAATAGCCGGCATTCCCAGAACTTGAACTCGTGTTTTTTGGACTCCAGAAACGTTTTCGAGCGTTTCTCATGTCTGTTTCCGACGTAAAATGACGCGAGGAACACGTTGGAAGCGATAGAATTGAAATCCGACCATCAGTTGACGAGAAAATAGCCGGCATTCCCAGAACTTGATCTCGTGTTTTTTGGACTCCAGAAACGTTTTCGAACGTTTCTCATGACTGTTTCCGACGTAAAATGACGCGAGGAACACGTTGGAAGCGACAGAATTGCAATCCGACCAACAGTTGACGAGAAAATAGCCGGCATTTCCAGAACTTGAACTCGTGTTTTTTGGACTCCAGAAACGTTTTCGAGCGTTTCTCATGACTGTTTCCGACGTAAAATGACGCGAGGAACACGTTGGAAGCGACAGAATTGAAATCCGACCATCAGTTGACGAGAAAATAGCCGGCATTCCCAGAACTTGATCTCGTGTTTTTGGACTCCAGAAACGTTTTCGAACGTTTCTCATGACTGTTTCCGACGTAAAATGACGCGAGGAACACGTTGGAAGCGACAGAATTGAAATCCGACTATCAGTTGACGAGAAAATAGCCGGCATTCGCAGAACTTGATCTCGTGTTTTTTGGACTCCAGAAACGTTTTCGAGCGTTTCTCATGACTGTTTCCGACGTAAAATGACGCGAGGAACACGTTGGAAGCGACAGAATTGCAATCCGACCAACAGTTGACGAGATAATAGCCGGCATTCCCAGAACTTGATCTCGTGTTTTTTGGACTCCAGAAACGATTTTGAGCGTTTCTCATGACACTTTCCGACGTAAAATGACGCGAGGAACACGTTGGAAGCGACAGAATTGAAATCCGATCATCAGTTGACGAGAAAATAGCCGGCATTCCCAGAACTTGATCTCGTGTTTTTTGGACTCCAGAAACGTTTTCGAGCGTTTCTCATGACTGTTTCCGACGTAAAATGACGCGAGGAACACGTTGGAAGCGACAGAATTGCAATCCGACCATCAGTTGACGAGAAAATAGCCGGCATTCGCAGAACTTGATCTCGTGTTTTTTGGACTCCAGAAACGTTTTCGAGCGTTTCTCATGACTGTTTCCGACGTAAAATGACGCGAGGAACACGTTGGAAGCGACAGAATTGCAATCCGACCAACAGTTGACGAGAAAATAGCCGGCATTTCCAGAACTTGAACTCGTGTTTTTTGGACTCCAGAAACGTTTTCGAGCGTTTCTCATGACTGTTTCCGACGTAAAATGACGCGAGGAACACGTTGGAAGCGACAGAATTGAAATCCGACCATCAGTTGACGAGAAAATAGCCGGCATTCGCAGAACTTGATCTCGTGTTTTTTGGACTCCAGAAACGTTTTCGAGCGTTTCTCATGACTGTTTCCGACGTAAAATGACGCGAGGAACACGTTGGAAGCGACAGAATTGCAATCCGACTAACAGTTGACGAGAAAATAGCCGGCATTCCCAGAACTTGAACTCGTGTTTTTTGGACTCCAGAAACGTTTTCGAGCGTTTCTCATGTCTGTTTCCGACGTAAAATGACGCGAGGAACACGTTGGAAGCGACAGAATTGCAATCCGACCAACAGTTGACGAGATAATAGCCGGCATTCGCAGAAATTGATCTCGTGTTTTTTGGACTCCAGAAACGTTTTCGAGCGTTTCTCATGACTGTTTCCGACGTAAAATAACGCGAGGAACACGTTGGAAGCGACAGAATTGCAATCCGACTAACAGTTGACGAGATAATAGCCGGCATTCCCAGAACTTGATCTCGTGTTTTTTGGACTCCAGAAACGATTTTGAGCGTTTCTCATGACTGTTTCCGACGTAAAATGACACGAGGAAAACGTTGGAAGCGACAGAATTGCAATCCGACCAACAGTTGACGAGATAATAGCCGGCATTCCCAGAACTTGATCTCGTGTTTTTTGGACTCCAGAAACGATTTTGAGCGTTTCTCATGACTGTTTCCGACGTAAAATGACGCGAGGAACACGTTGGAAGCGACAGAATTGCAATCCGACCAACAGTTGACGAGATAATAGCCGGCATTCCCAGAACTTGATCTCGTGTTTTTTGGACTCCAGAAACGTTTTCGAGCGTTTCTCATGACTGTTTCCGACGTAAAATGACGCGAGGAACACGTTGGAAGCGACAGAATTGAAATCCGACTATCAGTTGACGAGAAAATAGCCGGCATTCGCAGAACTTGATCTCGTGTTTTTTGGACTCCAGAAACGTTTTCGAGCGTTTCTCATGACTGTTTCCGACGTAAAATGACGCGAGGAACACGTTGGAAGCGACAGAATTGAAATCCGACCATCAGTTGACGAGAAAATAGCCGGCATTCGCAGAACTTGATCTCGTGTTTTTTGGACTCCAGAAACGTTTTCGAGCGTTTCTCATGACTGTTTCCGACGTAAAATGACGCGAGGAACACGTTGGAAGCGACAGAATTGCAATCCGACTAACAGTTGACGAGAAAATAGCCGGCATTCCCAGAACTTGAACTCGTGTTTTTTGGACTCCAGAAACGTTTTCGAGCGTTTCTCATGTCTGTTTCCGACGTAAAATGACGCGAGGAACACGTTGGAAGCGACAGAATTGCAATCCGACCAACAGTTGACGAGATAATAGCCGGCATTCGCAGAAATTGATCTCGTGTTTTTTGGACTCCAGAAACGTTTTCGAGCGTTTCTCATGACTGTTTCCGACGTAAAATAACGCGAGGAACACGTTGGAAGCGACAGAATTGCAATCCGACTAACAGTTGACGAGATAATAGCCGGCATTCCCAGAACTTGATCTCGTGTTTTTTGGACTCCAGAAACGATTTTGAGCGTTTCTCATGACTGTTTCCGACGTAAAATGACACGAGGAAAACGTTGGAAGCGACAGAATTGCAATCCGACCAACAGTTGACGAGATAATAGCCGGCATTCCCAGAACTTGATCTCGTGTTTTTTGGACTCCAGAAACGATTTTGAGCGTTTCTCATGACTGTTTCCGACGTAAAATGACGCGAGGAACACGTTGGAAGCGACAGAATTGCAATCCGACCAACAGTTGACGAGATAATAGCCGGCATTCCCAGAACTTGATCTCGTGTTTTTTGGACTCCAGAAACGTTTTCGAGCGTTTCTCATGACTGTTTCCGACGTAAAATGACGCGAGGAACACGTTGGAAGCGACAGAATTGAAATCCGACCATCAGTTGACGAGAAAATAGCCGGCATTCCCAGAACTTGATCTCGTGTTTTTGGACTCCAGAAACGTTTTCGAACGTTTCTCATGACTGTTTCCGACGTAAAATGACGCGAGGAACACGTTGGAAGCGACAGAATTGCAATCCGACCAACAGTTGACGAGATAATAGCCGGCATTCCCAGAACTTGATCTCGTGTTTTTTGGACTCCAGAAACGATTTTGAGCGTTTCTCATGACTGTTTCCGACGTAAAATGACGCGAGGAACACGTTGGAAGCGACAGAATTGCAATCCGACCATCAGTTGACGAGAAAATAGCCGGCATTCGCAGAACTTGATCTCGTGTTTTTTGGACTCCAGAAACGTTTTCGAGCGTTTCTCATGACTGTTTCCGACGTAAAATGACGCGAGGAACACGTTGGAAGCGACAGAATTGAAATCCGACCAACAGTTGACGAGATAATTGCCGGCATTCCCAGAACTTGATCTCGTGTTTTTTGGACTCCAGAAACGATTTTGAGCGTTTCTCATTACTGTTTCCGACGTAAAATGACGCGAGGAACACGTTGGAAGCGACAGAATTGAAATCCGACCATCAGTTGACGAGAAAATAGCCGGCATTCCCAGAACTTGATCTCGTGTTTTTTGGACTCCAGAAACGTTTTCGAACGTTTCTCATGACTGTTTCCGACGTAAAATGACGCGAGGAACACGTTGGAAGCGACAGAATTGCAATCCGACCAACAGTTGACGAGATAATAGCCGGCATTCCCAGAACTTGATCTCGTGTTTTTTGGACTCCAGAAACGATTTTGAGCGTTTCTCATGACTGTTTCCGACGTAAAATGACACGAGGAAAACGTTGGAAGCGACAGAATTGCAATCCGACCAACAGTTGACGAGATAATAGCCGGCATTCCCAGAACTTGATCTCGTGTTTTTTGGACTCCAGAAACGATTTTGAGCGTTTCTCATGACTGTTTCCGACGTAAAATGACGCGAGGAACACGTTGGAAGCGACAGAATTGCAATCCGACCAACAGTTGACGAGATAATAGCCGGCATTCCCAGAACTTGATCTCGTGTTTTTTGGACTCCAGAAACGTTTTCGAGCGTTTCTCATGACTGTTTCCGACGTAAAATGACGCGAGGAACACGTTGGAAGCGACAGAATTGCAATCCGACCAACAGTTGACGAGATAATAGCCGGCATTCCCAGAACTTGATCTCGTGTTTTTTGGACTCCAGAAACGATTTTGAGCGTTTCTCATGACTGTTTCCGACGTAAAATGACGCGAGGAACACGTTGGAAGCGACAGAATTGCAATCCGACCAACAGTTGACGAGATAATAGCCGGCATTCCCAGGACTTGATCTCGTGTTTTTTGGACTCCAGAAACGATTTTGAGCGTTTCTCATGACACTTTCCGACGTAAAATGACGCGAGGAACACGTTGGAAGCGACAGAATTGAAATCTGATCATCAGTTGACGAGAAAATAGCCGGCATTCCCAGAACTTGAACTAGTGTTTTTTGGACTCCAGAAACGTTTTCGAGCGTTTCTCATGACTGTTTCCGACGTAAAATGACGCGAGGAACACGTTGGAAGCGACAGAATTGCAATCCGACCAACAGTTGACGAGATAATAGCCGGCATTCCCAGAACTTGATCTCGTGTTTTTTGGACTCCAGAAACGATTTTGAGCGTTTCTCATGACTGTTTCCGACGTAAAATGACGCGAGGAACACGTTGGAAGCGACAGAATTGCAATCCGACCATCAGTTGACGAGAAAATAGCCGGCATTCGCAGAACTTGATCTCGTGTTTTTTGGACTCCAGAAACGTTTTCGAGCGTTTCTCATGACTGTTTCCGACGTAAAATGACGCGAGGAACACGTTGGAAGCGACAGAATTGAAATCCGACCAACAGTTGACGAGATAATTGCCGGCATTCCCAGAACTTGATCTCGTGTTTTTTGGACTCCAGAAACGATTTTGAGCGTTTCTCATTACTGTTTCCGACGTAAAATGACGCGAGGAACACGTTGGAAGCGACAGAATTGAAATCCGACCATCAGTTGACGAGAAAATAGCCGGCATTCCCAGAACTTGATCTCGTGTTTTTTGGACTCCAGAAACGTTTTCGAACGTTTCTCATGACTGTTTCCGACGTAAAATGACGCGAGGAACACGTTGGAAGCGACAGAATTGCAATCCGACCAACAGTTGACGAGATAATAGCCGGCATTCCCAGAACTTGATCTCGTGTTTTTTGGACTCCAGAAACGATTTTGAGCGTTTCTCATGACTGTTTCCGACGTAAAATGACACGAGGAAAACGTTGGAAGCGACAGAATTGCAATCCGACCAACAGTTGACGAGATAATAGCCGGCATTCCCAGAACTTGATCTCGTGTTTTTTGGACTCCAGAAACGATTTTGAGCGTTTCTCATGACTGTTTCCGACGTAAAATGACGCGAGGAACACGTTGGAAGCGACAGAATTGCAATCCGACCAACAGTTGACGAGATAATAGCCGGCATTCCCAGAACTTGATCTCGTGTTTTTTGGACTCCAGAAACGTTTTCGAGCGTTTCTCATGACTGTTTCCGACGTAAAATGACGCGAGGAACACGTTGGAAGCGACAGAATTGAAATCCGACCATCAGTTGACGAGAAAATAGCCGGCATTCCCAGAACTTGATCTCGTGTTTTTGGACTCCAGAAACGTTTTCGAACGTTTCTCATGACTGTTTCCGACGTAAAATGACGCGAGGAACACGTTGGAAGCGACAGAATTGAAATCCGACTATCAGTTGACGAGAAAATAGCCGGCATTCGCAGAACTTGATCTCGTGTTTTTTGGACTCCAGAAACGTTTTCGAGCGTTTCTCATGACTGTTTCCGACGTAAAATGACGCGAGGAACACGTTGGAAGCGACAGAATTGCAATCCGACCAACAGTTGACGAGATAATAGCCGGCATTCCCAGAACTTGATCTCGTGTTTTTTGGACTCCAGAAACGATTTTGAGCGTTTCTCATGACTGTTTCCGACGTAAAATGACGCGAGGAACACGTTGGAAGCGACAGAATTGCAATCCGACCAACAGTTGACGAGATAATAGCCGGCATTCCCAGGACTTGATCTCGTGTTTTTTGGACTCCAGAAACGATTTTGAGCGTTTCTCATGACACTTTCCGACGTAAAATGACGCGAGGAACACGTTGGAAGCGACAGAATTGAAATCTGATCATCAGTTGACGAGAAAATAGCCGGCATTCCCAGAACTTGAACTAGTGTTTTTTGGACTCCAGAAACGTTTTCGAGCGTTTCTCATGACTGTTTCCGACGTAAAATGACGCGAGGAACACGTTGGAAGCGACAGAATTGCAATCCGACCAACAGTTGACGAGATAATAGCCGGCATTCCCAGAACTTGATCTCGTGTTTTTTGGACTCCAGAAACGATTTTGAGCGTTTCTCATGACTGTTTCCGACGTAAAATGACGCGAGGAACACGTTGGAAGCGACAGAATTGCAATCCGACCATCAGTTGACGAGAAAATAGCCGGCATTCGCAGAACTTGATCTCGTGTTTTTTGGACTCCAGAAACGTTTTCGAGCGTTTCTCATGACTGTTTCCGACGTAAAATGACGCGAGGAACACGTTGGAAGCGACAGAATTGAAATCCGACCAACAGTTGACGAGATAATTGCCGGCATTCCCAGAACTTGATCTCGTGTTTTTTGGACTCCAGAAACGATTTTGAGCGTTTCTCATTACTGTTTCCGACGTAAAATGACGCGAGGAACACGTTGGAAGCGACAGAATTGAAATCCGACCATCAGTTGACGAGAAAATAGCCGGCATTCCCAGAACTTGATCTCGTGTTTTTTGGACTCCAGAAACGTTTTCGAACGTTTCTCATGACTGTTTCCGACGTAAAATGACGCGAGGAACACGTTGGAAGCGACAGAATTGCAATCCGACCAACAGTTGACGAGATAATAGCCGGCATTCCCAGAACTTGATCTCGTGTTTTTTGGACTCCAGAAACGATTTTGAGCGTTTCTCATGACTGTTTCCGACGTAAAATGACGCGAGGAACACGTTGGAAGCGACAGAATTGCAATCCGACCAACAGTTGACGAGAAAATAGCCGGCATTTCCAGAACTTGAACTCGTGTTTTTTGGACTCCAGAAACGTTTTCGAGCGTTTCTCATGACTGTTTCCGACGTAAAATGACGCGAGGAACACGTTGGAAGCGACAGAATTGAAATCCGACCATCAGTTGACGAGAAAATAGCCGGCATTCGCAGAACTTGATCTCGTGTTTTTTGGACTCCAGAAACGTTTTCGAGCGTTTCTCATGACTGTTTCCGACGTAAAATGACGCGAGGAACACGTTCGAAGCGACAGAATTGCAATCCGACCAACAGTTGACGAGATAATAGCCGGCATTCCCAGGACTTGATCTCGTGTTTTTTGGACTCCAGAAACGATTTTGAGCGTTTCTCATGACACTTTCCGACGTAAAATGACGCGAGGAACACGTTGGAAGCGACAGAATTGAAATCCGATCATCAGTTGACGAGAAAATAGCCGGCATTCCCAGAACTTGAACTAGTGTTTTTTGGACTCCAGAAACGTTTTCGAGCGTTTCTCATGACTGTTTCCGACGTAAAATGACGCGAGGAACACGTTGGAAGCGACAGAATTGCAATCCGACCAACAGTTGACGAGATAATAGCCGGCATTCCCAGAACTTGATCTCGTGTTTTTTGGACTCCAGAAACGATTTTGAGCGTTTCTCATGACTGTTTCCGACGTAAAATGACGCGAGGAACACGTTGGAAGCGACAGAATTGCAATCCGACCATCAGTTGACGAGAAAATAGCCGGCATTCGCAGAACTTGATCTCGTGTTTTTTGGACTCCAGAAACGTTTTCGAGCGTTTCTCATGACTGTTTCCGACGTAAAATGACGCGAGGAACACGTTGGAAGCGACAGAATTGAAATCCGACCAACAGTTGACGAGATAATTGCCGGCATTCCCAGAACTTGATCTCGTGTTTTTTGGACTCCAGAAACGATTTTGAGCGTTTCTCATTACTGTTTCCGACGTAAAATGACGCGAGGAACACGTTGGAAGCGACAGAATTGAAATCCGACCATCAGTTGACGAGAAAATAGCCGGCATTCCCAGAACTTGATCTCGTGTTTTTTGGACTCCAGAAACGTTTTCGAACGTTTCTCATGACTGTTTCCGACGTAAAATGACGCGAGGAACACGTTGGAAGCGACAGAATTGCAATCCGACCAACAGTTGACGAGATAATAGCCGGCATTCCCAGAACTTGATCTCGTGTTTTTTGGACTCCAGAAACGATTTTGAGCGTTTCTCATGACTGTTTCCGACGTAAAATGACGCGAGGAACACGTTGGAAGCGACAGAATTGCAATCCGACCAACAGTTGACGAGAAAATAGCCGGCATTTCCAGAACTTGAACTCGTGTTTTTTGGACTCCAGAAACGTTTTCGAGCGTTTCTCATGACTGTTTCCGACGTAAAATGACGCGAGGAACACGTTGGAAGCGACAGAATTGAAATCCGACCATCAGTTGACGAGAAAATAGCCGGCATTCGCAGAACTTGATCTCGTGTTTTTTGGACTCCAGAAACGTTTTCGAGCGTTTCTCATGACTGTTTCCGACGTAAAATGACGCGAGGAACACGTTCGAAGCGACAGAATTGCAATCCGACTAACAGTTGACGAGAAAATAGCCGGCATTCCCAGAACTTGAACTCGTGTTTTTTGGACTCCAGAAACGTTTTCGAGCGTTTCTCATGTCTGTTTCCGACGTAAAATGACGCGAGGAACACGTTGGAAGCGACAGAATTGCAATCCGACCAACAGTTGACGAGATAATAGCCGGCATTCGCAGAAATTGATCTCGTGTTTTTTGGACTCCAGAAACGTTTTCGAGCGTTTCTCATGACTGTTTCCGACGTAAAATAACGCGAGGAACACGTTGGAAGCGACAGAATTGCAATCCGACTAACAGTTGACGAGATAATAGCCGGCATTCCCAGAACTTGATCTCGTGTTTTTTGGACTCCAGAAACGATTTTGAGCGTTTCTCATGACTGTTTCCGACGTAAAATGACACGAGGAAAACGTTGGAAGCGACAGAATTGCAATCCGACCAACAGTTGACGAGATAATAGCCGGCATTCCCAGAACTTGATCTCGTGTTTTTTGGACTCCAGAAACGATTTTGAGCGTTTCTCATGACTGTTTCCGACGTAAAATGACGCGAGGAACACGTTGGAAGCGACAGAATTGCAATCCGACCAACAGTTGACGAGATAATAGCCGGCATTCCCAGAACTTGATCTCGTGTTTTTTGGACTCCAGAAACGATTTTGAGCGTTTCTCATGACAGTTTCCGACGTAAAATGACGCGAGGAACACGTTGGAAGCGACAGAATTGAAATCTGATCATCAGTTGACGAGAAAATAGCCGGCATTCCCAGAACTTGAACTCGTGTTTTTTGGACTCCAGAAACGTTTTCGAGCGTTTCTCATGACTGTTTCCGACGTAAAATGACGCGAGGAACACGTTGGAAGCGACAGAATTACAATCCGACCAACAGTTGACGAGATAATAGCCGGCATTCCCAGAACTTGATCTCGTGTTTTTTGGACTCCAGAAACGTTTTCGAACGTTTCTCATGACTGTTTCCGACGTAAAATGACGCGAGGAACACGTTGGAAGCGACAGAATTGCAATCCGACCAACAGTTGACGAGATAATAGCCGGCATTCCCAGAACTTGATCTCGTGTTTTTTGGACTCCAGAAACGATTTTGAGCGTTTCTCATGACACTTTCCGACGTAAAATGACGCGAGGAACACGTTGGAAGCGACAGAATTGAACTCCGATCATCAGTTGACGAGAAAATAGCCGGCATTCCCAGAACTTGAACTAGTGTTTTTTGGACTCCAGAAACGTTTTCGAGCGTTTCTCATGACTGTTTCCGACGTAAAATGACGCGAGGAACACGTTGGAAGCGACAGAATTGCAATCCGACCAACAGTTGACGAGATAATAGCCGGCATTCCCAGAACTTGATCTCGTGTTTTTTGGACTCCAGAAACGATTTTGAGCGTTTCTCATGACTGTTTCCGACGTAAAATGACGCGAGGAACACGTTGGAAGCGACAGAATTGCAATCCGACCATCAGTTGACGAGAAAATAGCCGGCATTCGCAGAACTTGATCTCGTGTTTTTTGGACTCCAGAAACGTTTTCGAGCGTTTCTCATGACTGTTTCCGACGTAAAATGACGCGAGGAACACGTTGGAAGCGACAGAATTGAAATCCGACCAACAGTTGACGAGATAATAGCCGGCATTCCCAGAACTTGATCTCGTGTTTTTTGGACTCCAGAAACGATTTTGAGCGTTTCTCATGACTGTTTCCGACGTAAAATGACACGAGGAAAACGTTGGAAGCGACAGAATTGCAATCCGACCAACAGTTGACGAGATAATAGCCGGCATTCCCAGAACTTGATCTCGTGTTTTTTGGACTCCAGAAACGATTTTGAGCGTTTCTCATGACTGTTTCCGACGTAAAATGACGCGAGGAACACGTTGGAAGCGACAGAATTGCAATCCGACCAACAGTTGACGAGAAAATAGCCGGCATTCCCAGAACTTGAACTCGTGTTTTTTGGACTCCAGAAACGTTTTCGAGCGTTTCTCATGACTGTTTCCGACGTAAAATGACGCGAGGAACACGTTGGAAGCGACAGAATTGCAATCCGACCAACAGTTGACGAGATAATAGCCGGCATTCCCAGAACTTGATCTCGTGTTTTTTGGACTCCAGAAACGTTTTCGAACGTTTCTCATGACT
This sequence comes from Crossocerus cetratus, assembly GCA_963675795.1. Taxonomy (NCBI): domain Eukaryota; kingdom Metazoa; phylum Arthropoda; class Insecta; order Hymenoptera; family Crabronidae; genus Crossocerus; species Crossocerus cetratus. The sequence goes on from OY776668.1 coordinate 5,023,718, forward strand.
GTTTCCGACGTAAAATGACGCGAGGAACACGTTGGAAGCGACAGAATTGCAATCCGACCAACAGTTGACGAGATAATAGCCGGCATTCCCAGAACTTGATCTCGTGTTTTTTGGACTCCAGAAACGATTTTGAGCGTTTCTCATGACACTTTCCGACGTAAAATGACGCGAGGAACACGTTGGAAGCGACAGAATTGAAATCCGATCATCAGTTGACGAGAAAATAGCCGGCATTCCCAGAACTTGAACTAGTGTTTTTTGGACTCCAGAAACGTTTTCGAGCGTTTCTCATGACTGTTTCCGACGTAAAATGACGCGAGGAACACGTTGGAAGCGACAGAATTGCAATCCGACCAACAGTTGACGAGATAATAGCCGGCATTCCCAGAACTTGATCTCGTGTTTTTTGGACTCCAGAAACGATTTTGAGCGTTTCTCATGACTGTTTCCGACGTAAAATGACGCGAGGAACACGTTGGAAGCGACAGAATTGCAATCCGACCATCAGTTGACGAGAAAATAGCCGGCATTCGCAGAACTTGATCTCGTGTTTTTTGGACTCCAGAAACGTTTTCGAGCGTTTCTCATGACTGTTTCCGACGTAAAATGACGCGAGGAACACGTTGGAAGCGACAGAATTGAAATCCGACCAACAGTTGACGAGATAATTGCCGGCATTCCCAGAACTTGATCTCGTGTTTTTTGGACTCCAGAAACGATTTTGAGCGTTTCTCATTACTGTTTCCGACGTAAAATGACGCGAGGAACACGTTGGAAGCGACAGAATTGAAATCCGACCATCAGTTGACGAGAAAATAGCCGGCATTCCCAGAACTTGATCTCGTGTTTTTTGGACTCCAGAAACGTTTTCGAACGTTTCTCATGACTGTTTCCGACGTAAAATGACGCGAGGAACACGTTGGAAGCGACAGAATTGCAATCCGACCAACAGTTGACGAGATAATAGCCGGCATTCCCAGAACTTGATCTCGTGTTTTTTGGACTCCAGAAACGATTTTGAGCGTTTCTCATGACTGTTTCCGACGTAAAATGACGCGAGGAACACGTTGGAAGCGACAGAATTGCAATCCGACCAACAGTTGACGAGAAAATAGCCGGCATTTCCAGAACTTGAACTCGTGTTTTTTGGACTCCAGAAACGTTTTCGAGCGTTTCTCATGACTGTTTCCGACGTAAAATGACGCGAGGAACACGTTGGAAGCGACAGAATTGAAATCCGACCATCAGTTGACGAGAAAATAGCCGGCATTCGCAGAACTTGATCTCGTGTTTTTTGGACTCCAGAAACGTTTTCGAGCGTTTCTCATGACTGTTTCCGACGTAAAATGACGCGAGGAACACGTTGGAAGCGACAGAATTGCAATCCGACTAACAGTTGACGAGAAAATAGCCGGCATTCCCAGAACTTGAACTCGTGTTTTTTGGACTCCAGAAACGTTTTCGAGCGTTTCTCATGTCTGTTTCCGACGTAAAATGACGCGAGGAACACGTTGGAAGCGACAGAATTGCAATCCGACCAACAGTTGACGAGATAATAGCCGGCATTCGCAGAAATTGATCTCGTGTTTTTTGGACTCCAGAAACGTTTTCGAGCGTTTCTCATGACTGTTTCCGACGTAAAATAACGCGAGGAACACGTTGGAAGCGACAGAATTGCAATCCGACTAACAGTTGACGAGATAATAGCCGGCATTCCCAGAACTTGATCTCGTGTTTTTTGGACTCCAGAAACGATTTTGAGCGTTTCTCATGACTGTTTCCGACGTAAAATGACACGAGGAAAACGTTGGAAGCGACAGAATTGCAATCCGACCAACAGTTGACGAGAAAATAGCCGGCATTCCCAGAACTTGAACTCGTGTTTTTTGGACTCCAGAAACGTTTTCGAGCGTTTCTCATGTCTGTTTCCGACGTAAAATGACGCGAGGAACACGTTGGAAGCGACAGAATTGCAATCCGACCAACAGTTGACGAGATAATAGCCGGCATTCGCAGAAATTGATCTCGTGTTTTTTGGACTCCAGAAACGTTTTCGAGCGTTTCTCATGACTGTTTCCGACGTAAAATAACGCGAGGAACACGTTGGAAGCGACAGAATTGCAATCCGACTAACAGTTGACGAGATAATAGCCGGCATTCCCAGAACTTGATCTCGTGTTTTTTGGACTCCAGAAACGATTTTGAGCGTTTCTCATGACTGTTTCCGACGTAAAATGACACGAGGAAAACGTTGGAAGCGACAGAATTGCAATCCGACCAACAGTTGACGAGATAATAGCCGGCATTCCCAGAACTTGATCTCGTGTTTTTTGGACTCCAGAAACGATTTTGAGCGTTTCTCATGACTGTTTCCGACGTAAAATGACGCGAGGAACACGTTGGAAGCGACAGAATTGCAATCCGACCAACAGTTGACGAGATAATAGCCGGCATTCCCAGAACTTGATCTCGTGTTTTTTGGACTCCAGAAACGATTTTGAGCGTTTCTCATGACAGTTTCCGACGTAAAATGACGCGAGGAACACGTTGGAAGCGACAGAATTGAAATCTGATCATCAGTTGACGAGAAAATAGCCGGCATTCCCAGAACTTGAACTCGTGTTTTTTGGACTCCAGAAACGTTTTCGAGCGTTTCTCATGACTGTTTCCGACGTAAAATGACGCGAGGAACACGTTGGAAGCGACAGAATTACAATCCGACCAACAGTTGACGAGATAATAGCCGGCATTCCCAGAACTTGATCTCGTGTTTTTTGGACTCCAGAAACGTTTTCGAACGTTTCTCATGACTGTTTCCGACGTAAAATGACGCGAGGAACACGTTGGAAGCGACAGAATTGCAATCCGACCAACAGTTGACGAGATAATAGCCGGCATTCCCAGAACTTGATCTCGTGTTTTTTGGACTCCAGAAACGATTTTGAGCGTTTCTCATGACACTTTCCGACGTAAAATGACGCGAGGAACACGTTGGAAGCGACAGAATTGAAATCCGATCATCAGTTGACGAGAAAATAGCCGGCATTCCCAGAACTTGAACTAGTGTTTTTTGGACTCCAGAAACGTTTTCGAGCGTTTCTCATGACTGTTTCCGACGTAAAATGACGCGAGGAACACGTTGGAAGCGACAGAATTGCAATCCGACCAACAGTTGACGAGATAATAGCCGGCATTCCCAGAACTTGATCTCGTGTTTTTTGGACTCCAGAAACGATTTTGAGCGTTTCTCATGACTGTTTCCGACGTAAAATGACGCGAGGAACACGTTGGAAGCGACAGAATTGCAATCCGACCATCAGTTGACGAGAAAATAGCCGGCATTCGCAGAACTTGATCTCGTGTTTTTTGGACTCCAGAAACGTTTTCGAGCGTTTCTCATGACTGTTTCCGACGTAAAATGACGCGAGGAACACGTTGGAAGCGACAGAATTGAAATCCGACCAACAGTTGACGAGATAATAGCCGGCATTCCCAGAACTTGATCTCGTGTTTTTTGGACTCCAGAAACGATTTTGAGCGTTTCTCATGACTGTTTCCGACGTAAAATGACACGAGGAAAACGTTGGAAGCGACAGAATTGCAATCCGACCAACAGTTGACGAGATAATAGCCGGCATTCCCAGAACTTGATCTCGTGTTTTTTGGACTCCAGAAACGATTTTGAGCGTTTCTCATGACTGTTTCCGACGTAAAATGACGCGAGGAACACGTTGGAAGCGACAGAATTGCAATCCGACCAACAGTTGACGAGATAATAGCCGGCATTCCCAGAACTTGATCTCGTGTTTTTTGGACTCCAGAAACGATTTTGAGCGTTTCTCATGACAGTTTCCGACGTAAAATGACGCGAGGAACACGTTGGAAGCGACAGAATTGCAATCCGACCAACAGTTGACGAGAAAATAGCCGGCATTCCCAGAACTTGAACTCGTGTTTTTTGGACTCCAGAAACGTTTTCGAGCGTTTCTCATGACTGTTTCCGACGTAAAATGACGCGAGGAACACGTTGGAAGCGACAGAATTGCAATCCGACCAACAGTTGACGAGATAATAGCCGGCATTCCCAGAACTTGATCTCGTGTTTTTTGGACTCCAGAAACGTTTTCGAACGTTTCTCATGACTGTTTCCGACGTAAAATGACGCGAGGAACACGTTGGAAGCGACAGAATTGCAATCCGACCAACAGTTGACGAGATAATAGCCGGCATTCCCAGAACTTGATCTCGTGTTTTTTGGACTCCAGAAACGATTTTGAGCGTTTCTCATGACACTTTCCGACGTAAAATGACGCGAGGAACACGTTGGAAGCGACAGAATTGAAATCCGATCATCAGTTGACGAGAAAATAGCCGGCATTCCCAGAACTTGAACTAGTGTTTTTTGGACTCCAGAAACGTTTTCGAGCGTTTCTCATGACTGTTTCCGACGTAAAATGACGCGAGGAACACGTTGGAAGCGACAGAATTGCAATCCGACCAACAGTTGACGAGATAATAGCCGGCATTCCCAGAACTTGATCTCGTGTTTTTTGGACTCCAGAAACGATTTTGAGCGTTTCTCATGACTGTTTCCGACGTAAAATGACGCGAGGAACACGTTGGAAGCGACAGAATTGCAATCCGACCATCAGTTGACGAGAAAATAGCCGGCATTCGCAGAACTTGATCTCGTGTTTTTTGGACTCCAGAAACGTTTTCGAGCGTTTCTCATGACTGTTTCCGACGTAAAATGACGCGAGGAACACGTTGGAAGCGACAGAATTGAAATCCGACCAACAGTTGACGAGATAATTGCCGGCATTCCCAGAACTTGATCTCGTGTTTTTTGGACTCCAGAAACGATTTTGAGCGTTTCTCATTACTGTTTCCGACGTAAAATGACGCGAGGAACACGTTGGAAGCGACAGAATTGAAATCCGACCATCAGTTGACGAGAAAATAGCCGGCATTCCCAGAACTTGATCTCGTGTTTTTTGGACTCCAGAAACGTTTTCGAACGTTTCTCATGACTGTTTCCGACGTAAAATGACGCGAGGAACACGTTGGAAGCGACAGAATTGCAATCCGACCAACAGTTGACGAGATAATAGCCGGCATTCCCAGAACTTGATCTCGTGTTTTTTGGACTCCAGAAACGATTTTGAGCGTTTCTCATGACTGTTTCCGACGTAAAATGACGCGAGGAACACGTTGGAAGCGACAGAATTGCAATCCGACCAACAGTTGACGAGAAAATAGCCGGCATTTCCAGAACTTGAACTCGTGTTTTTTGGACTCCAGAAACGTTTTCGAGCGTTTCTCATGACTGTTTCCGACGTAAAATGACGCGAGGAACACGTTGGAAGCGACAGAATTGAAATCCGACCATCAGTTGACGAGAAAATAGCCGGCATTCGCAGAACTTGATCTCGTGTTTTTTGGACTCCAGAAACGTTTTCGAGCGTTTCTCATGACTGTTTCCGACGTAAAATGACGCGAGGAACACGTTGGAAGCGACAGAATTGCAATCCGACTAACAGTTGACGAGAAAATAGCCGGCATTCCCAGAACTTGAACTCGTGTTTTTTGGACTCCAGAAACGTTTTCGAGCGTTTCTCATGTCTGTTTCCGACGTAAAATGACGCGAGGAACACGTTGGAAGCGACAGAATTGCAATCCGACCAACAGTTGACGAGATAATAGCCGGCATTCGCAGAAATTGATCTCGTGTTTTTTGGACTCCAGAAACGTTTTCGAGCGTTTCTCATGACTGTTTCCGACGTAAAATAACGCGAGGAACACGTTGGAAGCGACAGAATTGCAATCCGACTAACAGTTGACGAGATAATAGCCGGCATTCCCAGAACTTGATCTCGTGTTTTTTGGACTCCAGAAACGATTTTGAGCGTTTCTCATGACTGTTTCCGACGTAAAATGACACGAGGAAAACGTTGGAAGCGACAGAATTGCAATTGTTACGTCCCGGGTTCGTTGTTGACGGATCGCGGTCACCCGCTACCGGCCTATCGAATCTAACTGTTGTGTCAATAGGACACAACCCTTGGGGCGAGTAATTTTCAATATTTTGCCTCCTTTTCGGGTCAGTCGCATACACTGAACTATACCCTGGGGACGAGGCACTGTTGCAGGGGGTCGGAATGGCACGACTTACTCGGGGGCACTACTCTGCTTTTGCCTTACTTAGATCCGTGCTTGCTAATAGGATGCGCCTTATGCGCCTTAAATGCGTCTCGATTTACTTGTTAGGATTACGTGATGAGACTTACGGATATTTATATCCATTATTATTTGTATCCATTGCTTCAAGGTTATCTAAATAGAATGCGATGATTCAGGAAGTAGGATATATTTATTATAGATCTTGCATTTATATGATAAAAGAATAGAGAAAAGTGAATACATATTTGATAACGGAGGGGTTTGAATGATTCAGAATGGCGGTGTTGGAAATTGAAGATGGTGGTGAAGGAATGAACGATAGTGCGTAGGAATTCAGTACGGAACTCGTGTGGAAAATTGACGTGTTGTCCATCGAGTGGTGACGCGCTTCTGTCCGTGCCTGCTCCTAGGAACGGGCTGGCTTTTGGAACCGCCGACGTTCTCGATTATCACCGTTCCGCGATTTTCTAACGCGGGCGCTCCGAGCCGTTCTCGAACGCCTATTCTCGACGCGGGTGCTCCGAACCGTTTTCGAACGCCTGTTCTTGGCGCGGGCGCTCCGAACCGTTTTCGAACGCCTGTTCTCGACGCGGGCGCTCCGAACCGTTTTCGAACGTTTGTTCTCGACGCGGGCGCTCCGAACCGTTTTCGAACGCCTGTTCTCGACGCGGGCGCTCCGAACCGTTTTCGAACGCCTGTTCTCGACGCGGGCGCTCCGAACCATTTTCGAACGCCTGTTCTCGACGCGGGGGCTCTTAGTTGTACCCGATCGCTTTCGTTCGACGCGACATGGACGGGACGCGATTGGTAGTTGATGTAAAATACGTATTGTAGCACCTGTGTATATAATCGCGCACTGAATATCGTTGTGGCATGCAGATGGGATAGGTTCAGTGGGAATAAATTGGAACACATAATAGAATAGTAAGATATCACTCGCGTTTCATTATGGTAATCGAGTATGAGAGGGTATAGAAATGTCACTCACGTTTTAATTAAAACACTGAAGAATTATTATTGATTGAAGACACAATGAATTAATACAGTAAACGGTAGTACAATTTAGGAATTACACGCTTGAAACAATGGGTGCTTATATTTACCGTGGATGCGGTTCCACGGAGTCGTCCCGGTATTATAGAGTCCTAGTCAACTTACAGTTAGTAGTAGGCAGATGGCAATTGTATCGGTAATTGTTCGCAGATTGGATCGTCCCAAATGGTGAGCTTCGTAATGATGATGGTTGCACAATTGCACGCACTCGGATCGCGAAAGTCAGTAGTAGGCAGTTACTACAGTCTCTAAGTTCCCGTTGTAGAACTGTGCGCTAGTTAATTCTGAATGCTTGCGGTAGACTGCGAAGAGTGTACAATTCTTAAGTCGTTTCACTATGAACTCCCAGGCCAGACTGTTACAAGTACTAGCTAATTGTTCACGAGTGTTGCGGAGTTGCTGCCGTTGAGGTCGAGCGCACGAAGTTGACTTGGTATACCGGTGTACTTGGAAGCTACGCGGAGTTGCGACCGGATAGTTGAAGCGCGCGGTGTCGACTGAAGACTCGACTGACGCTCCGGGACCTCCTTCGGTCGTTCGGCGGCTCGAGTAGCGGCGGGCGAACGGTGGGGAGCCAATCGGAGCGCTCGGACGCGGTCAGGTGACCGAGTCCGCGCGGACTTATAAAGTGCTGACGTCGGCAGTCCCACGCTCGGGAGCTGCACGTGCACTGCTACGCAAGCGATCTCACGGTGGACCGAGCTTATCTTATCGCGAGTAGACGAGCTGGAGCCTCGCGCGTTATCTAACACCTCGAGCGTTACTCTAACCGATTCACTGGTGAGAACGGAATGCGGCTCCGGTATTATTGTCGACTGGCGAGCGGATGTCGGTTGGATATCCGAAACCTCGGACTGCTAACCGGGTGTCTTAGTTAATACATTTTAATGCTTGGCGCGAGCTCATCCACTCGGTGTCTCGTGAAGTATTATTACTTATTTATATATATCGTTATTAATTACCGATTATTAATCAAGGCGGTTACGGCTAATATTCCCAGATGCTCTCTGTTGTCCTTTGGCAATGTTAATAGAAAATGTTAATTGTCGCTTCGCCTAGAGTGTCCATTGTCCTTTGACAATGTTAATGGACAATGTTATTCGTTGGTTCGTAGGAGGTTGTTTAAGCATTGCCAGAGGTCGAAAAACAATGTTAAAAGGAGAAAGTTAAAAGACAAACGTCAAAAGACAAAAGTTAAAAGACAAAACTCCAAAAAAGGATCTAGGAATAGTAGTCACTAATGTGAAGCGTGTTAAAGTTTTAAACTGATCCGGCGCTTAAAATACTAACGCGGATTATCGGTGGAGAGGATGGCGTGGGACGTCACACCTCCCCCCTTATTCAGAACGAACATGATACTTTACATGTTTGTTCGTTGAGAGTGGTGGCGGTAAGTCGCTGATGTAATTTCTGCATAGACCTGTTGATTTCGTTATGTGTAGTGGTCCCTGTGTAGGCTGGTTCATCATTGGCCGCATATTCAGCTCCTTCAGTGTCAAATGTCCTGGAGTGTGCTTCCATCTTCCAGATGAGGTGATGAGTGATCGAAGACCAGAGTGCTGCATCCGCGATTTGTAGATGGATTTGCTATTGTGGACAATCCTTTCTACTGTGCAGGTACTGCAAGAAGTTCTGTATGCTTCTAGGATATTTGATTATTTGGGATTGTTGATTGGTTTGCTGGATGACGAAGTTTTCGTCCGAACACGAGTTCTAGTGGTGTACCCGTTGCTGTTTTACCTATACCAGTATTAGAAGTGAACAGGCAAGGATCTATCATCTCGTACCACTGGGTATTATTGTTGACGAGGTTCTTGATGAATTCGGTGAGTGCTTGGAGGTTGGGACTCGAAGGACCGCCTTGCGAGTGTAGGCTGGTCAGTTACAGTTGTTTCATCCCAAAGTGCTGGATTAGTTCTCCCATAGCGGGGTCGACAAAGTTCGTGCTCCGGGGAGTAACAACACATATTGTTATCAAATACCGGTTACCCTTCTTGGTCACTGGTAGTGGTCCGACAAGGTCGATGGCAACCTTGCGGAATGACTCTTCGCCTTTAATTCTTGGCTGGGTAGACCTTGATTTCATGCATACGGAACATTTCTTGATGTGTTTACTTACATCCTTCCATGCTCCTGTCCAACAGTACCTTTCTTTGATGCACACAAAAGTTCTCCATAGGCCTGTATGATTTACGAACGGCGGGTCATGGCATAATAATATCGTGCCAGGAATTTCTTCCGTGGTGGGAACGATGATCTCGTTTTTGCATATGTAAATGTCGGTGCCTTCTCGTAACAGTACGGTAAGCACTTCCCAAATTTGGCTCCAGGACAGTGTCTGGATTCCATGAGGAGTTTCGGAGAGCGCTACCTTGGTGCATTTGTCTTCTGTAAGCAACTTTAGGAGATGTGTATTTCGGCTTCGGTGCTATCCGCTGAAGGTACCGTCAATATGTAATAGGAGCATTTCCGATGAGTTTGTTTGGAAACGCTTCACGGGAGGGTTTGATCCTCGTGATGTATCAACTTTCGGGATTGCAGTAAGGCGTTTCCCGTAACAAATGGTACGTTATCAGCACCCATAAAGCATATTACTGCTCCGGATTTCATGAGAATATTTTCTCTAGTATGCGGGTAGGCGGGATGGCCATCTTGACAAGGCATAGGGGCTTCTTCGTGGTCGAATTCCTCGTGGGAATTATCTTCTTCCTTCCACTCGAGCGATTCTTCTGGCTGGCAAGTCCCGGATAGTTTGCCAATGGACAATTCTTCCAGGTAGGTTTCTTCCGTCGGTTGAACGTAACACGTTGGCGTTCAACGCAATCGAGGGTGCTCGACGGTAATGGAGTTTCAAAGATGTCTATCTTCGCCCGTGAACATTGTGTTGACAGTGTTGTACAAATTGGAATTCGGTATTACCTGTCATCCTCTTGCGGATTTGGGCGTGTAGATACGCGACCGCTTTCCTGCGATAATCTACTTCAGTTTGTGGCTTAACATGCTAGTGAAAAAATACCTATGCTATCTTATATCTAGAGCTCATAACATCGCGACGGTGTTCGTTGGAGTGTCGACTCCGTTTAAGCCGTGTGGTGTCAGGCGTATAATCGGTTACTACTGTTTCTTGCTTATTATGCTATTTAAGAGACACCTACGCTAGTTTATATCTAGAGCTAAGCTCCTTGCGACGGCATCTTTGGCGGATCGGCTCCGTTTTCTGCCATTCTTGCGACTGGCGATTGTCTCTTGTTTATGTATGTAGTAGTGTTATATTATATTTAAATTGATGGCTTGCATCTCTCGAGAAGGTACTCGCGCAAGTCAAATTCGTCTTCGAAATCGCTAGGGGGAGTTGGTTCGAGATCTATAATTTGTGCGTTGTCCATTTTATAATTCCTAAGCCATTTTGCTGGTATAGGGAGGTCCGATGTTGTTCGTAAGCGATTCCGCGATACTCGGAGATGTGACTAGTGCGAGGCTGTCTAACGAGTACTTGTTTACATACAGGATATTAGATCCTAGATTATATACAGGGCTCATTGTAGTGCGTAAGTCATTTGTCGCATATAGAATGAACGTATTTGATTCATGCACGGGATGTTCGACGCTTCGTCTTACATGAGCGTTCTCGTGATCGAGGCATCGAAGGTCTAGTGCTTGGAACGTGCACTTTAAAATCGATCGATATCGGAAAATGGTACTTGTGCGCGCTTGAAATTATAATCGTTTCTGGAAGTGATAATTTATATGCGCTTCCATTTGTCAACAAGTTTACTTGCGATTGCATATCGTGGAATCTGAGATTGTTAGTGCTGCAATTGGTTTCAGTGTCGAAGACTTGGGAATGGACGATCGAAGTAGTAGTATTGTGTAATACTAAGGATGCAGAGTATTAGGATTGGACAGAGTGTCCGAGCTTTTTGAAGTAGGAGATTCTAATTGTTCAATGATTTAAAAGATCTGGTTGCTATTGACGCTGAACTGCAAGGAGACGGGGGCCCTCCGTACATCCTGCAGTACACGACAAAGCTACTTTCTTTACTCTCAGTGGGTTCTGTATCAGAATACAGCAGAGTGATATATTTAAAAGATCATTGTTAAAAGATAGGAGCTCGGGTGGGAGCTAGTGAGAATGACAGAAAGTTTCGTCCATTATTTTAATGGCGAAGAACCATTAAATATTCAGGCGAATATCACCGTAGGATGGTAGTCTGTCATTGCCTCTGGATAGGCAATTTTTACGGCTACAGAAATCAGTGTACGAGTTTGAATTTACTGTACAGTAAGCACATTGAATAGTGCATATGCTTAGAGACGGACGTGAAGAACAGTCCGTTATGAAAATTGGTAGGGCGTCCCCTGGGAGTGTGTATATGCGTTATGTGCGCGAATTGGTCCGTGTTCACCCGCTTCTGGGCGGTAACAGAACCTTGTGAAACGTTGAACGTAGTAGACTCGTAGAATGGCGCGTACATATTCTATGAGCGCAGGTGGCGATTCTCGCAATCGAGCTCGGCCGCGTGTCACCAATTCTTTAGTGGTGACCAGTGTTGGGTATATACCCTGTAACAATATTATCTTCGCATTTCATTGTATTGTTGCCTCTGCTATGCTTATCTAGACAAACGATTGCGACACGGTGGCCCTCGGTACCGGTCTTCCGTCGTTTGTTAATATGTTGTGCATTTTGTGCACTGCTACGAGGAATCTGCTCCTCGTTTGTTTGCTTGCAGTTAGCTACGCTGCAGCATTCTTTATGGTTGTTGAAGATCTCCTTGCATTTGGATGAGTCGTTGCTCTTTATGTATTTATCTGAGCAACCGGTCGTGACACGGTGGCCCTCGGTACCGGCAGACCGTTGCTCGCTAGGTTGGTGTACTTCCTGTACACCGTTACGAGGAACCCTTTCCCCGTTTATTTTCTTGTAATTAGTATATTGTGCGTCCTTCGCACTGCTTTGGGGAATCTTCGACCCATTTGAATTAGTAAAATGTGCGTTCTGAGCACTGCTTTGGGGAAACTTCGACCCGTTTGAATTAGTAGAAAGTTGCATCGCACCGTGCGGTTCGGTGATGCTCATACGCTGGCTGTTGCAGCATGCTTGTCCTCTCGATTGGACTAATCTCTACACCGACGACGGCAATACGGTGGCCCTCGGTACCGTTTGCTCGGCGCTCGTCGTTGCTTTACGTCGCGTTTATAATCGCGATATCCGCCGTGCACTGCACTGTCTCGTGTGCATGAACTTGCGGCTTGTATTCATCATCGCGGTTGCCGTGCGGCTGCTATCTACGTTCTCCTTGGCGCGGACGATTTGCGTCCTGCTGCCTGTAACGCGCGGGATAACCGTTCCCTCGGCTGCGCTCATCGTGGCGGTTGTATTCGCGCTCGTGTTTGTTACCGGGACGCGTTTTTGAATAACCGCATGATTCGCTCCGTGGATAGAAAGTTCTTTCTTTTGTTAGCGGTAGATCTAGAGTCGGGCATGCCTTTTATGCCAATCTCCGGTCTCGACGCCACTGGAATTCACCAGTAAACTTCCTTTCGGCTGCAACAGCTTTTATCCCACCGCTGCCACCAGAAAATTTATTACTAACTGTTACGTCCCGGGTTCGTTGTTGACGGATCGCGGTCACCCGCTACCGGCCTATCGAATCTAACTGTTGTGTCAATAGGACACAACCCTTGGGGCGAGTAATTTTCAATATTTTGCCTCCTTTTCGGGTCAGTCGCATACACTGAACTATACCCTGGGGACGAGGCACTGTTGCAGGGGGTCGGAATGGCACGACTTACTCGGGGGCACTACTCTGCTTTTGCCTTACTTAGATCCGTGCTTGCTAATAGGATGCGCCTTATGCGCCTTAAATGCGTCTCGATTTACTTGTTAGGATTACGTGATGAGACTTACGGATATTTATATCCATTATTATTTGTATCCATTGCTTCAAGGTTATCTAAATAGAATGCGATGATTCAGGAAGTAGGATATATTTATTATAGATCTTGCATTTATATGATAAAAGAATAGAGAAAAGTGAATACATATTTGATAACGGAGGGGTTTGAATGATTCAGAATGGCGGTGTTGGAAATTGAAGATGGTGGTGAAGGAATGAACGATAGTGCGTAGGAATTCAGTACGGAACTCGTGTGGAAAATTGACGTGTTGTCCATCGAGTGGTGACGCGCTTCTGTCCGTGCCTGCTCCTAGGAACGGGCTGGCTTTTGGAACCGCCGACGTTCTCGATTATCACCGTTCCGCGATTTTCTAACGCGGGCGCTCCGAGCCGTTCTCGAACGCCTATTCTCGACGCGGGTGCTCCGAACCGTTTTCGAACGCCTGTTCTTGGCGCGGGCGCTCCGAACCGTTTTCGAACGCCTGTTCTCGACGCGGGCGCTCCGAACCGTTTTCGAACGTTTGTTCTCGACGCGGGCGCTCCGAACCGTTTTCGAACGCCTGTTCTCGACGCGGGCGCTCCGAACCGTTTTCGAACGCCTGTTCTCGACGCGGGCGCTCCGAACCATTTTCGAACGCCTGTTCTCGACGCGGGGGCTCTTAGTTGTACCCGATCGCTTTCGTTCGACGCGACATGGACGGGACGCGATTGGTAGTTGATGTAAAATACGTATTGTAGCACCTGTGTATATAATCGCGCACTGAATATCGTTGTGGCATGCAGATGGGATAGGTTCAGTGGGAATAAATTGGAACACATAATAGAATAGTAAGATATCACTCGCGTTTCATTATGGTAATCGAGTATGAGAGGGTATAGAAATGTCACTCACGTTTTAATTAAAACACTGAAGAATTATTATTGATTGAAGACACAATGAATTAATACAGTAAACGGTAGTACAATTTAGGAATTACACGCTTGAAACAATGGGTGCTTATATTTACCGTGGATGCGGTTCCACGGAGTCGTCCCGGTATTATAGAGTCCTAGTCAACTTACAGTTAGTAGTAGGCAGATGGCAATTGTATCGGTAATTGTTCGCAGATTGGATCGTCCCAAATGGTGAGCTTCGTAATGATGATGGTTGCACAATTGCACGCACTCGGATCGCGAAAGTCAGTAGTAGGCAGTTACTACAGTCTCTAAGTTCCCGTTGTAGAACTGTGCGCTAGTTAATTCTGAATGCTTGCGGTAGACTGCGAAGAGTGTACAATTCTTAAGTCGTTTCACTATGAACTCCCAGGCCAGACTGTTACAAGTACTAGCTAATTGTTCACGAGTGTTGCGGAGTTGCTGCCGTTGAGGTCGAGCGCACGAAGTTGACTTGGTATACCGGTGTACTTGGAAGCTACGCGGAGTTGCGACCGGATAGTTGAAGCGCGCGGTGTCGACTGAAGACTCGACTGACGCTCCGGGACCTCCTTCGGTCGTTCGGCGGCTCGAGTAGCGGCGGGCGAACGGTGGGGAGCCAATCGGAGCGCTCGGACGCGGTCAGGTGACCGAGTCCGCGCGGACTTATAAAGTGCTGACGTCGGCAGTCCCACGCTCGGGAGCTGCACGTGCACTGCTACGCAAGCGATCTCACGGTGGACCGAGCTTATCTTATCGCGAGTAGACGAGCTGGAGCCTCGCGCGTTATCTAACACCTCGAGCGTTACTCTAACCGATTCACTGGTGAGAACGGAATGCGGCTCCGGTATTATTGTCGACTGGCGAGCGGATGTCGGTTGGATATCCGAAACCTCGGACTGCTAACCGGGTGTCTTAGTTAATACATTTTAATGCTTGGCGCGAGCTCATCCACTCGGTGTCTCGTGAAGTATTATTACTTATTTATATATATCGTTATTAATTACCGATTATTAATCAAGGCGGTTACGGCTAATATTCCCAGATGCTCTCTGTTGTCCTTTGGCAATGTTAATAGAAAATGTTAATTGTCGCTTCGCCTAGAGTGTCCATTGTCCTTTGACAATGTTAATGGACAATGTTATTCGTTGGTTCGTAGGAGGTTGTTTAAGCATTGCCAGAGGTCGAAAAACAATGTTAAAAGGAGAAAGTTAAAAGACAAACGTCAAAAGACAAAAGTTAAAAGACAAAACTCCAAAAAAGGATCTAGGAATAGTAGTCACTAATGTGAAGCGTGTTAAAGTTTTAAACTGATCCGGCGCTTAAAATACTAACGCGGATTATCGGTGGAGAGGATGGCGTGGGACGTCACACAATCCGACCAACAGTTGACGAGATAATAGCCGGCATTCCCAGAACTTGATCTCGTGTTTTTTGGACTCCAGAAACGATTTTGAGCGTTTCTCATGACTGTTTCCGACGTAAAATGACGCGAGGAACACGTTGGAAGCGACAGAATTGCAATCCGACCAACAGTTGACGAGATAATAGCCGGCATTCCCAGAACTTGATCTCGTGTTTTTTGGACTCCAGAAACGATTTTGAGCGTTTCTCATGACAGTTTCCGACGTAAAATGACGCGAGGAACACGTTGGAAGCGACAGAATTGAAATCCGATCATCAGTTGACGAGAAAATAGCCGGCATTCCCAGAACTTGAACTCGTGTTTTTTGGACTCCAGAAACGTTTTCGAGCGTTTCTCATGACTGTTTCCGACGTAAAATGACGCGAGGAACACGTTGGAAGCGACAGAATTGCAATCCGACCAACAGTTGACGAGATAATAGCCGGCATTCCCAGAACTTGATCTCGTGTTTTTTGGACTCCAGAAACGTTTTCGAACGTTTCTCATGACTGTTTCCGACGTAAAATGACGCGAGGAACACGTTGGAAGCGACAGAATTGCAATCCGACCAACAGTTGACGAGATAATAGCCGGCATTCCCAGAACTTGATCTCGTGTTTTTTGGACTCCAGAAACGATTTTGAGCGTTTCTCATGACTGTTTCCGACGTAAAATGACACGAGGAACACGTTGGAAGCGACAGAATTGCAATCCGACCAACAGTTGACGAGATAATAGCCGGCATTCCCAGAACTTGATCTCGTGTTTTTTGGACTCCAGAAACGATTTTGAGCGTTTCTCATGACAGTTTCCGACGTAAAATGACGCGAGGAACACGTTGGAAGCGACAGAATTGCGATTCGAGCAACCGCTGACGAGCAAATAGCCGGCATTCCCAGAACTTGAACTCGTGTTTTTTGGACTCCAGAAGCGTTTTCGAGCGTTTCTCATGACTGTTTCCGACGTAAAATGACGCGAGGAACACGTTGGAAGCGACAGAATTGCAATCCGACCAACAGTTGACGAGAAAATAGCCGGCATTTCCAGAACTTGAACTCGTGTTTTTTGTACTCCAGAAACGTTTTCGAGCGTTTCTCATGACTGTTTCCGACGTAAAATGACGCGAGGAACACGTTGGAAGCGACAGAATTGAAATCCGACCATCAGTTGACGAGAAAATAGCCGGCATTCGCAGAACTTGATCTCGTGTTTTTTGGACTCCAGAAACGTTTTCGAGCGTTTCTCATGACTGTTTCCGACGTAAAATGACGCGAGGAACACGTTGGAAGCGACAGAATTGCAATCCGACCAACAGTTGACGAGAAAATAGCCGGCATTTCCAGAACTTGAACTCGTGTTTTTTGGACTCCAGAAACGTTTTCGAGCGTTTCTCATGACTGTTTCCGACGTAAAATGACGCGAGGAACACGTTGGAAGCGACAGAATTGCAATCCGACTAACAGTTGACGAGAAAATAGCCGGCATTCCCAGAACTTGAACTCGTGTTTTTTGGACTCCAGAAACGTTTTCGAGCGTTTCTCATGTCTGTTTCCGACGTAAAATGACGCGAGGAACACGTTGCAAGCGACAGAATTGCAATCCGGCCAACAGTTGACGAGATAATAGCCGGCATTCGCAGAACTTGATCTCGTGTTTTTTGGACTCCAGAAACGTTTTCGAGCGTTTCTCATGACTGTTTCCGACGTAAAATGACGCGAGGAACGCGTTGGAAGCGACAGAATTGCAATCCGACCAACAGTTGACGAGATAATAGCCGGCATTCGCAGAACTTGATCTCGTGTTTTTTGGACTCCAGAAACGTTTTCGAGCGTTTCTCATGACTGTTTCCGACGTAAAATGACGCGAGGAACACGTTGGAAGCGACAGAATTGCAATCCGACCAACAGTTGACGAGAAAATAGCCGGCATTTCCAGAACTTGAACTCGTGTTTTTTGGACTCCAGAAACGTTTTCGAGCGTTTCTCATGACTGTTTCCGACGTAAAATGACGCGAGGAACACGTTGGAAGCGACAGAATTGCAATCCGACTAACAGTTGACGAGAAAATAGCCGGCATTCCCAGAACTTGAACTCGTGTTTTTTGGACTCCAGAAACGTTTTCGAGCGTTTCTCATGACTGTTTCCGACGTAAAATGACGCGAGGAACACGTTGGAAGCGACAGAATTGCAATCCGACCAACAGTTGACGAGAAAATAGCCGGCATTCCCAGAACTTGAACTCGTGTTTTTTGGACTCCAGAAACGTTTTCGAGCGTTTCTCATGTCTGTTTCCGACGTAAAATGACGCGAGGAACACGTTGGAAGCGACAGAATTGCAATCCGACTAACAGTTGACGAGATAATAGCCGGCATTCCCAGAACTTGATCTCGTGTTTTTTGGACTCCAGAAACGATTTTGAGCGTTTCTCATGACTGTTTCCGACGTAAAATGACACGAGGAAAACGTTGGAAGCGACAGAATTGCAATCCGACCAACAGTTGACGAGATAATAGCCGGCATTCCCAGAACTTGATCTCGTGTTTTTTGGACTCCAGAAACGATTTCGAGCGTTTCTCATGACTGTTTCCGACGTAAAATGACGCGAGGAACACGTTGGAAGCGACAGAATTGCAATCCGACCAACAGTTGACGAGAAAATAGCCGGCATTTCCAGAACTTGAACTCGTGTTTTTTGTACTCCAGAAACGTTTTCGAGCGTTTCTCATGACTGTTTCCGACGTAAAATGACGCGAGGAACACGTTGGAAGCGACAGAATTGAAATCCGACCATCAGTTGACGAGAAAATAGCCGGCATTCGCAGAACTTGATCTCGTGTTTTTTGGACTCCAGAAACGTTTTCGAGCGTTTCTCATGACTGTTTCCGACGTAAAATGACGCGAGGAACACGTTGGAAGCGACAGAATTGCAATCCGACCAACAGTTGACGAGAAAATAGCCGGCATTTCCAGAACTTGAACTCGTGTTTTTTGGACTCCAGAAACGTTTTCGAGCGTTTCTCATGACTGTTTCCGACGTAAAATGACGCGAGGAACACGTTGGAAGCGACAGAATTGCAATCCGACTAACAGTTGACGAGAAAATAGCCGGCATTCCCAGAACTTGAACTCGTGTTTTTTGGACTCCAGAAACGTTTTCGAGCGTTTCTCATGTCTGTTTCCGACGTAAAATGACGCGAGGAACACGTTGCAAGCGACAGAATTGCAATCCGGCCAACAGTTGACGAGATAATAGCCGGCATTCGCAGAACTTGATCTCGTGTTTTTTGGACTCCAGAAACGTTTTCGAGCGTTTCTCATGACTGTTTCCGACGTAAAATGACGCGAGGAACGCGTTGGAAGCGACAGAATTGCAATCCGACCAACAGTTGACGAGAAAATAGCCGGCATTTCCAGAACTTGAACTCGTGTTTTTTGGACTCCAGAAACGTTTTCGAGCGTTTCTCATGACTGTTTCCGACGTAAAATGACGCGAGGAACACGTTGGAAGCGACAGAATTGCAATCCGACTAACAGTTGACGAGAAAATAGCCGGCATTCCCAGAACTTGAACTCGTGTTTTTTGGACTCCAGAAACGTTTTCGAGCGTTTCTCATGACTGTTTCCGACGTAAAATGACGCGAGGAACACGTTGGAAGCGACAGAATTGCAATCCGACTAACAGTTGACGAGAAAATAGCCGGCATTCCCAGAACTTGAACTCGTGTTTTTTGGACTCCAGAAACGTTTTCGAGCGTTTCTCATGTCTGTTTCCGACGTAAAATGACGCGAGGAACACGTTGGAAGCGACAGAATTGCAATCCGGCCAACAGTTGACGAGATAATAGCCGGCATTCGCAGAACTTGATCTCGTGTTTTTTGGACTCCAGAAACGTTTTCGAGCGTTTCTCATGACTGTTTCCGACGTAAAATGACGCGAGGAACGCGTTGGAAGCGACAGAATTGCAATCCGACCAACAGTTGACGAGAAAATAGCCGGCATTTCCAGAACTTGATCTCGTGTTTTTTGGACTCCAGAAACGATTTTGAGTGTTTCTCATGACTGTTTCCGACGTAAAATGACGCGAGGAACACGTTGGAAGCGACAGAATTGAAATCCGACCATCAGTTGACGAGAAAATAGTCGGCATTCCCAGAACTTTATCTCGTGTTTTTTGGACTCCAGAAACGTTTTCGAACGTTTCTCATGACTGTTTCCGACGTAAAATGACGCGAGGAACACGTTGGAAGCGACAGAATTGCAATCCGGCCAACAGTTGACGAGATAATAGCCGGCATTCGCAGAACTTGATCTCGTGTTTTTTGGACTCCAGAAACGTTTTCGAGCGTTTCTCATGACTGTTTCCGACGTAAAATGACGCGAGGAACGCGTTGGAAGCGACAGAATTGCAATCCGACCAACAGTTGACGAGAAAATAGCCGGCATTTCCAGAACTTGAACTCGTGTTTTTTGGACTCCAGAAACGTTTTCGAGCGTTTCTCATGACTGTTTCCGACGTAAAATGACGCGAGGAACACGTTGGAAGCGACAGAATTGCAATCCGACTAACAGTTGACGAGAAAATAGCCGGCATTCCCAGAACTTGAACTCGTGTTTTTTGGACTCCAGAAACGTTTTCGAGCGTTTCTCATGACTGTTTCCGACGTAAAATGACGCGAGGAACACGTTGGAAGCGACAGAATTGCAATCCGACTAACAGTTGACGAGAAAATAGCCGGCATTCCCAGAACTTGAACTCGTGTTTTTTGGACTCCAGAAACGTTTTCGAGCGTTTCTCATGTCTGTTTCCGACGTAAAATGACGCGAGGAACACGTTGGAAGCGACAGAATTGCAATCCGACCAACAGTTGACGAGATAATAGCCGGCATTCGCAGAAATTGATCTCGTGTTTTTTGGACTCCAGAAACGTTTTCGAGCGTTTCTCATGACTGTTTCCGACGTAAAATAACGCGTGGAACACGTTGGAAGCGACAGAATTGCAATCCGACTAACAGTTGACGAGATAATAGCCGGCATTCCCAGAACTTGATCTCGTGTTTTTTGGACTCCAGAAACGTTTTCGAGCGTTTCTCATGACTGTTTCCGACGTAAAATGACGCGAGGAACACGTTGGAAGCGACAGAATTGCAATCCGACCAACAGTTGACGAGAAAATAGCCGGCATTTCCAGAACTTGAACTCGTGTTTTTTGGACTCCAGAAACGTTTTCGAGCGTTTCTCATGACTGTTTCCGACGTAAAATGACGCGAGGAACACGTTGGAAGCGACAGAATTGCAATCCGACTAACAGTTGACGAGAAAATAGCCGGCATTCCCAGAACTTGAACTCGTGTTTTTTGGACTCCAGAAACGTTTTCGAGCGTTTCTCATGTCTGTTTCCGACGTAAAATGACGCGAGGAACACGTTGGAAGCGACAGAATTGCAATCCGGCCAACAGTTGACGAGATAATAGCCGGCATTCGCAGAACTTGATCTCGTGTTTTTTGGACTCCAGAAACGTTTTCGAGCGTTTCTCATGACTGTTTCCGACGTAAAATGACGCGAGGAACGCGTTGGAAGCGACAGAATTGCAATCCGACCAACAGTTGACGAGAAAATAGCCGGCATTTCCAGAACTTGATCTCGTGTTTTTTGGACTCCAGAAACGATTTTGAGTGTTTCTCATGACTGTTTCCGACGTAAAATGACGCGAGGAACACGTTGGAAGCGACAGAATTGAAATCCGACCATCAGTTGACGAGAAAATAGTCGGCATTCCCAGAACTTTATCTCGTGTTTTTTGGACTCCAGAAACGTTTTCGAACGTTTCTCATGACTGTTTCCGACGTAAAATGACGCGAGGAACACGTTGGAAGCGACAGAATTGCAATCCGACCAACAGTTGACGAGAAAATAGCCGGCATTTCCAGAACTTGAACTCGTGTTTTTTGGACTCCAGAAACGTTTTCGAGCGTTTCTCATGACTGTTTCCGACGTAAAACGACGCGAGGAACACGTTGGAAGCGACAGAATTGAAATCCGACCAACAGTTGACGAGATAATAGCCGGCATTCGCAGAACTTGATCTCGTGTTTTTTGGACTCCAGAAACGTTTTCGAGCGTTTCTCATGACTGTTTCCGACGTAAAATGACGCGAGGAACACGTTGGAAGCGACAGAATTGCAATCCGACCAACAGTTGACGAGAAAATAGCCGGCATTTCCAGAACTTGAACTCGTGTTTTTTGGACTCCAGAAACGTTTTCGAGCGTTTCTCATGACTGTTTCCGACGTAAAATGACGCGAGGAACACGTTGGAAGCGACAGAATTGCAATCCGACTAACAGTTGACGAGAAAATAGCCGGCATTCCCAGAACTTGAACTCGTGTTTTTTGGACTCCAGAAACGTTTTCGAGCGTTTCTCATGTCTGTTTCCGACGTAAAATGACGCGAGGAACACGTTGCAAGCGACAGAATTGCAATCCGGCCAACAGTTGACGAGATAATAGCCGGCATTCGCAGAACTTGATCTCGTGTTTTTTGGACTCCAGAAACGTTTTCGAGCGTTTCTCATGACTGTTTCCGACGTAAAATGACGCGAGGAACGCGTTGGAAGCGACAGAATTGCAATCCGACCAACAGTTGACGAGATAATAGCCGGCATTCGCAGAACTTGATCTCGTGTTTTTTGGACTCCAGAAACGTTTTCGAGCGTTTCTCATGACTGTTTCCGACGTAAAATGACGCGAGGAACACGTTGGAAGCGACAGAATTGCAATCCGACCAACAGTTGACGAGAAAATAGCCGGCATTTCCAGAACTTGAACTCGTGTTTTTTGGACTCCAGAAACGTTTTCGAGCGTTTCTCATGACTGTTTCCGACGTAAAATGACGCGAGGAACACGTTGGAAGCGACAGAATTGCAATCCGACTAACAGTTGACGAGAAAATAGCCGGCATTCCCAGAACTTGAACTCGTGTTTTTTGGACTCCAGAAACGTTTTCGAGCGTTTCTCATGACTGTTTCCGACGTAAAATGACGCGAGGAACACGTTGGAAGCGACAGAATTGCAATCCGACTAACAGTTGACGAGAAAATAGCCGGCATTCCCAGAACTTGAACTCGTGTTTTTTGGACTCCAGAAACGTTTTCGAGCGTTTCTCATGTCTGTTTCCGACGTAAAATGACGCGAGGAACACGTTGGAAGCGACAGAATTGCAATCCGACCAACAGTTGACGAGATAATAGCCGGCATTCGCAGAAATTGATCTCGTGTTTTTTGGACTCCAGAAACGTTTTCGAGCGTTTCTCATGACTGTTTCCGACGTAAAATAACGCGAGGAACACGTTGGAAGCGACAGAATTGCAATCCGACTAACAGTTGACGAGATAATAGCCGGCATTCCCAGAACTTGATCTCGTGTTTTTTGGACTCCAGAAACGTTTTCGAGCGTTTCTCATGACTGTTTCCGACGTAAAATGACGCGAGGAACACGTTGGAAGCGACAGAATTGCAATCCGACCAACAGTTGACGAGAAAATAGCCGGCATTTCCAGAACTTGAACTCGTGTTTTTTGGACTCCAGAAACGTTTTCGAGCGTTTCTCATGACTGTTTCCGACGTAAAATGACGCGAGGAACACGTTGGAAGCGACAGAATTGCAATCCGACTAACAGTTGACGAGAAAATAGCCGGCATTCCCAGAACTTGAACTCGTGTTTTTTGGACTCCAGAAACGTTTTCGAGCGTTTCTCATGTCTGTTTCCGACGTAAAATGACGCGAGGAACACGTTGCAAGCGACAGAATTGCAATCCGGCCAACAGTTGACGAGATAATAGCCGGCATTCGCAGAACTTGATCTCGTGTTTTTTGGACTCCAGAAACGTTTTCGAGCGTTTCTCATGACTGTTTCCGACGTAAAATGACGCGAGGAACGCGTTGGAAGCGACAGAATTGCAATCCGACCAACAGTTGACGAGATAATAGCCGGCATTCGCAGAACTTGATCTCGTGTTTTTTGGACTCCAGAAACGTTTTCGAGCGTTTCTCATGATTGTTTCCGACGTAAAATGACGCGAGGAACACGTTGGAAGCGTCAGAATTGCAATCCGACCAACAGTTGACGAGAAAATAGCCGGCATTTCCAGAACTTGAACTCGTGTTTTTTGGACTCCAGAAACGTTTTCGAGCGTTTCTCATGACTGTTTCCGACGTAAAATGACGCGAGGAACACGTTGGAAGCGACAGAATTGCAATCCGACTAACAGTTGACGAGAAAATAGCCGGCATTCCCAGAACTTGAACTCGTGTTTTTTGGACTCCAGAAACGTTTTCGAGCGTTTCTCATGTCTGTTTCCGACGTAAAATGACGCGAGGAACACGTTGGAAGCGACAGAATTGCAATCCGGCCAACAGTTGACGAGATAATAGCCGGCATTCGCAGAACTTGATCTCGTGTTTTTTGGACTCCAGAAACGTTTTCGAGCGTTTCTCATGTCTGTTTCCGACGTAAAATGACGCGAGGAACACGTTGGAAGCGACAGAATTGCAATCCGGCCAACAGTTGACGAGATAATAGCCGGCATTCGCAGAACTTGATCTCGTGTTTTTTGGACTCCAGAAACGTTTTCGAGCGTTTCTCATGACTGTTTCCGACGTAAAATGACGCGAGGAACGCGTTGGAAGCGACAGAATTGCAATCCGACCAACAGTTGACGAGAAAATAGCCGGCATTTCCAGAACTTGATCTCGTGTTTTTTGGACTCCAGAAACGATTTTGAGTGTTTCTCATGACTGTTTCCGACGTAAAATGACGCGAGGAACACGTTGGAAGCGACAGAATTGAAATCCGACCATCAGTTGACGAGAAAATAGTCGGCATTCCCAGAACTTTATCTCGTGTTTTTTGGACTCCAGAAACGTTTTCGAACGTTTCTCATGACTGTTTCCGACGTAAAATGACGCGAGGAACACGTTGGAAGCGACAGAATTGCAATCCGACCAACAGTTGACGAGAAACTAGCCGGCATTTCCAGAACTTGAACTCGTGTTTTTTGGACTCCAGAAACGTTTTCGAGCGTTTCTCATGACTGTTTCCGACGTAAAACGACGCGAGGAACACGTTGGAAGCGACAGAATTGAAATCCGACCAACAGTTGACGAGATAATAGCCGGCATTCGCAGAACTTGATCTCGTGTTTTTTGGACTCCAGAAACGTTTTCGAGCGTTTCTCATGACTGTTTCCGACGTAAAATGACGCGAGGAACACGTTGGAAGCGACAGAATTGCAATCCGACCAACAGTTGACGAGAAAATAGCCGGCATTTCCAGAACTTGAACTCGTGTTTTTTGGACTCCAGAAACGTTTTCGAGCGTTTCTCATGACTGTTTCCGACGTAAAATGACGCGAGGAACACGTTGGAAGCGACAGAATTGCAATCCGACTAACAGTTGACGAGAAAATAGCCGGCATTCCCAGAACTTGAACTCGTGTTTTTTGGACTCCAGAAACGTTTTCGAGCGTTTCTCATGTCTGTTTCCGACGTAAAATGACGCGAGGAACACGTTGCAAGCGACAGAATTGCAATCCGGCCAACAGTTGACGAGATAATAGCCGGCATTCGCAGAACTTGATCTCGTGTTTTTTGGACTCCAGAAACGTTTTCGAGCGTTTCTCATGACTGTTTCCGACGTAAAATGACGCGAGGAACGCGTTGGAAGCGACAGAATTGCAATCCGACCAACAGTTGACGAGATAATAGCCGGCATTCGCAGAACTTGATCTCGTGTTTTTTGGACTCCAGAAACGTTTTCGAGCGTTTCTCATGACTGTTTCCGACGTAAAATGACGCGAGGAACACGTTGGAAGCGACAGAATTGCAATCCGACCAACAGTTGACGAGAAAATAGCCGGCATTTCCAGAACTTGAACTCGTGTTTTTTGGACTCCAGAAACGTTTTCGAGCGTTTCTCATGACTGTTTCCGACGTAAAATGACGCGAGGAACACGTTGGAAGCGACAGAATTGCAATCCGACTAACAGTTGACGAGAAAATAGCCGGCATTCCCAGAACTTGAACTCGTGTTTTTTGGACTCCAGAAACGTTTTCGAGCGTTTCTCATGTCTGTTTCCGACGTAAAATGACGCGAGGAACACGTTGGAAGCGACAGAATTGCAATCCGGCCAACAGTTGACGAGATAATAGCCGGCATTCGCAGAACTTGATCTCGTGTTTTTTGGACTCCAGAAACGTTTTCGAGCGTTTCTCATGTCTGTTTCCGACGTAAAATGACGCGAGGAACACGTTCGAAGCGACAGAATTGCAATCCGGCCAACAGTTGACGAGATAATAGCCGGCATTCGCAGAACTTGATCTCGTGTTTTTTGGACTCCAGAAACGTTTTCGAGCGTTTCTCATGACTGTTTCCGACGTAAAATGACGCGAGGAAC
This sequence comes from Crossocerus cetratus, assembly GCA_963675795.1. Lineage (NCBI taxonomy): Eukaryota > Metazoa > Arthropoda > Insecta > Hymenoptera > Crabronidae > Crossocerus > Crossocerus cetratus. The sequence goes on from OY776668.1 coordinate 5,049,623, forward strand.
GCGTTGGAAGCGACAGAATTGCAATCCGACCAACAGTTGACGAGAAAATAGCCGGCATTTCCAGAACTTGATCTCGTGTTTTTTGGACTCCAGAAACGATTTTGAGTGTTTCTCATGACTGTTTCCGACGTAAAATGACGCGAGGAACACGTTGGAAGCGACAGAATTGAAATCCGACCATCAGTTGACGAGAAAATAGTCGGCATTCCCAGAACTTTATCTCGTGTTTTTTGGACTCCAGAAACGTTTTCGAACGTTTCTCATGACTGTTTCCGACGTAAAATGACGCGAGGAACACGTTGGAAGCGACAGAATTGCAATCCGACCAACAGTTGACGAGAAACTAGCCGGCATTTCCAGAACTTGAACTCGTGTTTTTTGGACTCCAGAAACGTTTTCGAGCGTTTCTCATGACTGTTTCCGACGTAAAACGACGCGAGGAACACGTTGGAAGCGACAGAATTGAAATCCGACCAACAGTTGACGAGATAATAGCCGGCATTCGCAGAACTTGATCTCGTGTTTTTTGGACTCCAGAAACGTTTTCGAGCGTTTCTCATGACTGTTTCCGACGTAAAATGACGCGAGGAACACGTTGGAAGCGACAGAATTGCAATCCGACCAACAGTTGACGAGAAAATAGCAGGCATTTCCAGAACTTGAACTCGTGTTTTTTGGACTCCAGAAACGTTTTCGAGCGTTTCTCATGACTGTTTCCGACGTAAAATGACGCGAGGAACACGTTGGAAGCGACAGAATTGCAATCCGACTAAC
>OY776668.1:8050596-8246596 GCA_963675795.1 Crossocerus cetratus
TTCTGTTGGCTTCGATATACGTGGAGAAATTCCAATCTATAAGTACATCTAATGTTGTTGATAATGGCCGTCAAATATCTGTCAGTGTCATCAAAGGGTAGAACAAATTGCAGCACCATTTATGTTCACGCTCTTACTGTACAAATAGTTTTGTCCCTTAGTGTATTTTGTATATGTTTAGCTGCTTAAGACGGCTGGTAAGCTAAATAATACTAGTTATCTCGGACCAAAATTTATACACATTGGTAATCAATAGTTAATCAAGCAATCAAAATGTCACTTTATTCATGTGTATAGTTTTTGAGTAATCAATGTCCAAAGTGTCTTATGGATGAAAATTATCCTCTGGGACTTACAATCCTATGATAAAATAATTATACTTGGGTAAAAAAACCGTTAGTGTGACAAACATGATATTGAGGAATACTGGAGCCAATAAGTCTTGAAAGGATCAAAATAAGGCATCTTATTCAAGCAAATGTAACATAAGTGTCTTATGGATGACATTAGATGTTGGAGACAAAAATTTGTTTCCTCGCAGGTGACAAAAGCTTTAGAATCCTGTGTGCGAGTAGCAGCTCTCCCCTCTTAGCCCTGCACCGAAACGACGGTTACCAACAACGTTCAACAAACACAAATGAATCACCCTGCATATGGGCCTTTCCATGCTAGACCATCACACTCCCATACAAATGATTTTTCCAAATCGGGCTGGGATTTCTTTGAAAAATTCTAGCGCCACAAATTAAAGTGATATCAACAAACGGAAAACGGCATGTTGTTCTCAAAGGCTCCAATTTTCATAAAATAAAGGTGTCAACCAACCAAAAGTTGTTTAAACATTAAATAATTTAGACTGAATTATTTATCGGCAAAGATCTTCAATCGCGCACAGTTTTTTGTATCGATATTTTGTCAGAAGATTCCGTGGAGTCTCCCCAAGATACCATGTAAAAGTCCTTCTGGGCAATTCATAATTTTTGTAGAAACGCAATAAAATCCCTTTCGTTCCATGCCATTTCGAGCACATTTTACCGAGTCAACTTTGCTTTCAAAAATCATAACTTTGCAATCGCGACAGATATCGGCAATCAATCGGGACATTATCTTTTTATAACTCGAATAGTCCGGGGAATACCGAAACGAAATAAAGAGAGTCTGTAGAGGACAGTCGAATGTGCCCACTAAGTTAATTTAAGAAAAATTAAAATTAGTATAACGGAGATATTGACTGTTAAATAATTATATCTGAAATTGGATCCTTCGCGTATTTTTTGTTTAATAGCTTACTCCTTTGTGAATATCTGCCGTGATTGCAAAGTTACGACATTGTAAAGCAAAGTTGACTGGGTAAAATGTGCTCGAAATGGCATGGTACGACAGGGATTTTATTGCGTCCCTACAAAAATTATGAATTGCCCAGAACGAATTTTACATGGTGTCTTGGAGACACTCCAAGGAATCTTCTGACAAAATTCCAAGGAAAAACAAAGTGTGCTGTTGAAGATATTTGCAGATAAATAATTCATTCTAAATTATTTAATGTTTGAGCAACTATTGGTTGGTTGACATATTTGTTTTATAAAAAATGGGCCTCTTGTAGATAATTCGCCGTTTTCCGTTTGTTGATATCACTCTTCTTTGTGGTGCTAGGATTTTTCAAAGAAAGCCCGATTTGGAAAAATCTTGTGTATGAAGTGTGATGGCCTAGCATGCAATGGCCCATATACAAGACCCTCACACTTTAACAACATTCTTGGCAAGTGCAAGCAACAATGGAAGAAGCAATTCTAATGAAAGATATGCGGATTCTAGACTTGATTCCATGCATTTCCTGGCACACGTATCCCTGGCATAGCCGGTGCCTTCGCATGGGCAGGTATTTAAATGTTAAATCTTCTTATCGCTTGAGCAAACGAATCGACTGAAGACTTCTTGCAGCAGGGTTTCTTACAGCCTGACGGCGACAGTAATTGTGGAACACAGATTTAGCCGGACTATTAGGCCACTGGTTCGCCGATAAGACGGTACTTTTTGGTGCCAGCGTTACTGCGAGCTTTGTATATCAGCTTGTAAACTTGTAGGCGGTTTCTTGTGAATTGCCTAACATTTTTATAAGCTTGCTGGGTTCCAGTAATCTTTGTTTTTGTCAGAATCTAAACGTCTGATTAAAATATGTGCAAAATCCGGTCACAAATTCTTGTTCGCTCGGATTTTTTTTGTCTAATTCACAGGGTTAGTCAGTTTCAGTTTATCTAGTATTTTTAATTACACATAAATGGTCTTCAGTACTTGTCCACTGTTCTATGTGGAATGCAATGCACACACGTCTAATAAAACGGTAAATGGCACAGTTCTCCAATTAAGAATTCGATAGCTTCCATCAGACATTGTAGATTTGTTAGCATTAAAATTTTCCCACCCATGAATACAAATCCGCAGTATAGAAAGGAGTTACCGACATCGGAAAAATAACTTTGTACTGCAGATGACTTAATTTTCTTGTGTAAAAAATGTCAGCCTTTTTGGAACCTCGAAGCTACCGCCATTTTTGAGTTACGACGCCAAAAAGGTAACTTTTAATATTTAGAGGGTTGCTTGGAACCCTTTAAAATAAAATTTAGCAAGAAAAAAAAATAGGTTTGTATCTGGGATGTTGTTTGTTCTAATATATTTATTGTTATATATATTGTTCCTTGTTAATACAATTTCTAATACCGCCATCCGCCATTTACATGCCTTTGTAATCTTCAACACAATACTGCCAAACCTAAATCTAACGGATGTGTTTTTATCATTCTAAAAGTAGGCTTATGTTCGGAAAATCTCGTAAATCATTGAAAAATTGCTATTCGCTTCTGTTGGCAAAGAAAGTTCAGTTAAGCTAACTATACATTTAGGAATAAAAATATCAAGAGTTACTGTCCGGATTTTTGTTCCCAAATGAACACTTACAATTAGTTTTACATATTTGGCCAGCGAGAACGATAATTCGCAACGGTATTAGAAAATCATTGGTGACATAAGCAGTACTTGCGATATTGGGGGGGGGGGATGATTTTTCAGTTCACCCTTCTGCATAGACAGGATGCGCTTGTTCTATTATTCTACGTACGGTGTGTATGTACACCACTTAGAAATGAGCAGTGTCAGCTATTATAATGTACATACATATGTATCGCAATTTTCAATATCATTTTCAGGAAGTTCTATTCTCAGGTTAAGGTAGCTCCTTTTCGGCAGGAAAACTGTAAAGGCTTTTCTTCACTTGCATTTTAACGACCACTGCCGAGTTTATTAACCTGCTACATACAAGATCATTATAAACTATAGAAAGTCAGCTTAATTATACTCGAATGTTTTTTAAACTTTTTACTGCGTTATATGCTTTGCATCTTCTCTTATCGTTCCACAGATATAATTCTGTAGTATTTTTTTCTATGTTTGTTTGTTCTTACATAATGGGAAACCTACTGAACCGATTCCAACGGGATTGTCACTGTTAGAATAATAGATTGCACAAAGTCGTGTAGTCCACGGAAAGAAATCTTCTGAAACTCTAGTGATGGACAGTAGGATTTTATGAGGTCTTTGTGAGTTTAGGTGCTAACTGAGCGGTGTGTACTATAGTGCAGTAACGTTAGGGAACCAAGCGATAATTATCCTATTAGTGTATCACCTGGGTGGAATCGGGTAGGTCTATTAGTATTTGCATTATACAATTGTGGGTGTAATGCATGGGCTCTAATAAAGCAAAATAGTTTTTGCAGCATAATAAATTAAACACGTGTATGATATATTGTGTTATTTAACACATTATACCAGTGATGCAAGTGTATAACTGTATACATGTCTGATAAAAAATGGGTCACACAACAGCCTTGATGCAAAGACAAGTGAATCACTCTGTACAAGATAATCAAGGCGTTGGCTGACCTACGAAACTTGATGATGCAAAAACCTATGTGTGGGATAATGAACACTGATTCATTTCACGCTCGGAAACTGATGAATGGAATATTCAAGTTGCTGTGGGGTATTCATACAACACTGCTTTATTCTATGAGGTATTACACGTGGATCATGGCTAACTGCATTGCTTGTATGTACTAAAGACGCATAGGTCTTTGTTTCGGTATGAGACGGTTACCGGTCCCGATTGATGGAGGCAGAATTGCTTCTCTATGTTAAGAGGAACTGCTTAAAAGACACTTGCCTTATTATTAAAAGTTGATATTGTGTTTTTAATAATAAATATCCGATTAAAAGTGAAGAATGTTATCAACATCAAGTATAGTAATGTACGTCATACTTTCCAAAATTGTGTTCGAAAGGGTCTAAATATAGGTTAGAGTAGCTCCATTTCAAGAGGCAAATAGCATGAAACAAACATGGCGTTGAGCAACGAACCTTGGCGGTGCAAGAAGCTCCGTGAGATAATAAAAACTTATTTATGCCATACTCGGAAACTATTACAAAACAGGTTTATCTTATTATGAAAAGCACAGTAGACGCCGCGATTAAAAGTGACAAATATCAAGCCCATCTGGCAGCAGTACACTCTCCAATGTCAGCCTAATACCATTTAAACACTCGTGAGCGTCACACTTTGTAACAGCATTATCGAAACGATCAATCTTTATCGTAGGTTAATGTAGCACCAGTTCGGGAGGAAGACTGTATATAGTCAAACGAGGCGTTGCCTGACTTACGAATATTGGTCAAGTAAAACGCTCCGGGTGCGATAATAGAAACTGATTCAAAATAGCCATTCGGAAACTATACAAGCAAATAAGCCCATCTTCTGAAGCAATTTCAACCATTAATCCTCGATTGATCTACCCGTGTAAACAATATTCCACAATAACTTTTCGACAATAATTATACCAGTTTGCCACTATTTCACGTATTACAATATCACCGATACTTGCTCCCAAAATAACACCATGACTATAGCTGTACATTATTCTACTATATAAACACTTCGACCTGAAAGATTGTGAGCCTCGAACTAGATACTCCATCAAGCACTAGATGAGCGTTCACAATTCCGACCCCTGTACCTGTTACGATCTACGTACCGAAACTGACCTAAACCACTACGTTTAATATCGAAATTCATTTTTATTCGATTCCCAAAAAGAAGGGGGTTCTCAGTCGACCTAATAATAGCTCGTTCACGTGTTACGCAAATATAGCGTTCGAGATGTATTCTGTTCCACCTCGTCATGATTACAACTGACAAGAAACTAGCTGGCAGATTCGAACGACGCATGAAACAAACCCATTTAACTCACAGTAACACTACATTGTTCGTAAATAACACTCGCGGAATATGCTTCCGCCGAGTTAATTCAGATTGTATCTAAATGCTTTCAGTTGAATTTAACTACTTCCCTGTCCCCTCGCCCCAAATATAATCACATTCCTAATGTTTGGAAGTGTTAAGAAACAGTAAGTGGTAATTTTGAATTATGGCGTTCAGACAAGACGGAAGCATTTCTATATATTTCCGCTCTAAATTGAAGCGAGGAGACAAATGTTTGATTTCTTAAACTTACTTTTGTTCGGTAACTATAGTCGCCGTCAAGGCAATAGGCGGTTTCAAGGTCGCTTTACTTTCTAATCCTCCTGAGTGATCATTTATCTGTTATCGGAGTGCCATCGGAAAAGCGGCCTTGTAACCGCCTATTGAATTGGCAGCGACTATACTGAATTAATGTAAAAGACTTACTTGCTCTTAAAAAGTATGTCAGTTACCGTATACATAACAACATCAAGATCAATGTAAATACACTTCATTAATTGAATACAAAAACATTGTGAAGTAAATACTTGTCCTAGCTTGGTCTATAATATGCTTCGAATGCGTGGCTAATACGAACATAAATTACAACAAGAAGTATCAAGTACCCTTCGAAAATACTATGCATTAAAGTTGAATCCCAACGCACTCCCACGGCAACTGATTTGTCCTAGGTAGTCGCAACTTATATAGTCACGTCCCTATCGTTTGGAAGTTTCATCCTTGGAAAATACAAGGTGAGTGATTTGCCTGGTAATCATCCCCTTTACACTCGAGTTCCAATTATTTCCTTTATTGGTACAATTTGATTTTGTAAATAAATGTTATTGTGTGGAAAAGACTGACAAAAAGAAAGACAAAACAAATGATTTTTACGGCCTATATCCATCATTGACGATTCAAAGGCAAGCGACCAAATATAGTAAGCAAAATGTGCATATTGAAAACGTCTGAAGTCTAACGCAAATGCAAAATCCTCAGCATCTATACTACGTTTCGGTTAAGTTTCATCAAGATGTCTAATCCAAAAAACCTTAACAAACAAAACCAAAAAAAAACTATAATGAAGCTACGACGACTTTCTGCGTCCACGTTGTGAGTTCTGGGTCGTGGTAAAAGAAAGTTCCTCGCATTGAGAATTTGAGAAATACAACATTTTTTTGTGAATTGTACCGGCCCGAACAGTTTTTGTTTCTGATGGGGACTGAAAAATTGTACGGCACATTTCCTATGTATAAATTTGCCATATCGAGAAACCGCTATCTGAGGTTAAAATGCCATCCCCTAAAGGTTACGAGGGTTTTATGGGGTCCATCTGACTTTTGTACTATTTGGGTTATCATTAAAAACACTATAGTGACTGTCGTTTGAATAATACAATACTGCGCTGCAATTTCCGACATTAGGTTCGGAAAGACCTATCTTTATCACAGATCAATGTAGCTTCGCATTTTAAATTGACAACTGGATAACTCAGGCGAGGCTTTACTTTGACCTATGAACTTTGATAAAGTAAAAGGGTCTGGTTATACTAAAAAAAAGAGAGAAAACTAATTCCATCCATATCTGGACGCGACCGTGCGCTTTCAATAATACGGCTGCGATTAAAAAAAAGGAATGTCAGCAACACCTGAGAACAAGGCACTCCCCGCGGCTGCCAGGCTATTACCATTAAGCGGGTGTGTGCGCGTGCTAGCGGCACTTTCCAATATCATTTTCGGAAAGATCTATATTTATCGGAGGTTAATGTAGCACATATCGGGCTATCAGGGCGTTACCAAGCGCGCAACGAAATATCGGGCGAGGTGATAAGCGTCGGGGCGGAGGCGAGGCGGGCGTCAAGGTTGACGCCGTTAAGGGGATATGTATTTTCGCCTGCACCGTAAAACATGAGCAGGGCGGGTGGGAGTGTGTGTGTGTCTGGGTAGAGTAGGAAGGGCTGGGTGGGGTAGAGGAGCTGCGAATGCAGCGGGTAACTACTCCCGGGGCGCCGCGACGCCATGAGGTCCTCTTCTCGAGGCTCGAGCGAGGCGCGCACACACACTTTTATTTACCAGCCGGCGCGCTCCACTTAGGTGGAAAGTTTAACCCCGGCGCGCTGCGGCGGGCCGAGGTGAAGATTACCCGGGCAACATAAACCGATAGCGCGGACATAAAGGTGCACGGCCCGATATTAGATATCAAGGCCTCCGCTGTGGCCCCCGTTCACCATAAAGTGTCCCACAGAGGGCTATCAGACTGATAGAATATGTTCGACGCCACCGCGACGCTGCCTGCCTGCCTGCCTGCCTGCCTGCTATCCTCCCTGCGATTACCATACACATATACCGCTTTATTTAGAGTAGCTTTTATCGCCGGCTTAACTTACATCCTGAAGTCGGCCCGACGCCGACACCCCTTCCAACGCCCCAACGCTGCCCGACCCACCGCCAGCCAACTTCCTTTCTTTCCTTTCGAGCTTATGACGCCGCAACGCGCAGCTCGATGCCAATTCTTCCGGGCGGCGCGCCGCCAGAGACGCCCGGCAATATGCCCATGTTATGCCACCGAGTTAGGCCACGGCCAGCATACGCCGATATTGCCGGTTAAGAACCATTCGATTCTGCCGGGGCCCCACTGCTGATAAGACTTTATTGAGAAACCGAGGCTTATGATACTTGCCCGGATAATCGGGGACTTAGTTATGAGAGAGGGAGAGAGGGAGAGAGAAAGAGAGAAAGACCGATATACCCAGACGCCTACGTGCGATTCTCGAGCCGATAACTTTTGGTATTTCGCGCTTCTTTCTAGTTTCTCCGCTGCTTTTCAAAACGTACGACGTCGGCTTTTCTAAGTGGTGGCTGTAATGAAGATAATATTGGTCTATTTTGTTATTATGGACAGTGTACTGGATAATGTGTTGCAATATTATTATAATCCCCTAATTATTAGCGCTAAATCTGGTATGAGCCCTTCAAAGGAGACCTTTAAATGTTATTGTTAATAGGTAATTTTGTTAGGATTACAAGTCAAGTGAAATTCATTAGTAGAGTTGGTGTGCAAATCAAATGATAAGTGGGAGAGAGAGTATTACGGGTATTAATAAATGGTAATAGTCTGAATGATTTTTAATCGGTAATATGTATACTAATTTTAAATTGAGTAACAGATTGTGAAAGCAAATTGAAAAATTTTATCGGTTCTTGAACATTTTTAGGTTTATTGAAGACGAAAGACTGTTGATAGGATCAACTTTTCACAAAAACCTTGCAAAAACTATTCTACACTTACAATGTACGATAATAATTTGTATCAATCCGTATTTAGTGGGACAATAACAGTTCGATTATCCCAACCATTCGGGGAATGCTCCATGTTCGGATACAAGAATAATGACTTTTATATAATGTGGAAGACAAGCATAAGTATTAACAATAGTAATCCACAAATCCTGCAATTGAATGTGATTTCGTTGAAAATGCCTAAATCTCAAAGCTTTTTAACTACTACAGATACAATCTTGGCAGGAGGTCTGTGACGAAAATGAAACTAATTAGGGCCGACTGAAATTGTTAAGAAATGACAATTAATAGTCGTTGCTACTTTAACGTAACCACTCATCAAATTGTCAATTGATTTATCCGTATAGTTTTGCGTATTCCCCCTTATTATAGTTTAGAAACGGATAATAAAATAATTACGCCTAAATAGAAAAACAGGTCGTATAACAAACACAAGATTCAGGAGTAATCATGCGAAGTTGTCAGTCTGTTCGAGAGAAATTTAGTACAAAAAGCGAAAGTGACATCGTTTCTTTCGAAGCAGTAACATGATATAATGGGTCAAAGTGACTAACTGAAGGTGTTCAATAGCATCAGTTTTAATGCAAATGGAATTCTTCAATATAAAAATGGATGTTTTTGCAGTTGCTAATGCTTTCAGAAACCTATGTAATAACAAATGTCCTCACCCCTTATCCACACACTGAAAGACGGAATCAACCGCCTTAAAACTAACTGTCTACATAATATTTCTTATGTATAATTCACTATAGGGGAAGCTCGGGCAAAGCGGATCTGTTAACGAAAACCGGGGGATAAATATTAAACTATCAGAATCATGGACGCTTTTATATTTTTTTCTTACTATGTACATACGTCAGTGTCTACAAATAAAAGAATACAACCCCTCTCGGGCAAAGTGGATATTGCTTAAAATAAAGCATAAAATGTAATTAGATAACATCAAAAAATATTGAATCATCACATTCGGTACCAAAATAGCTTCCATAGCCCCTGTACGCCGAACAGCGCTCGTGGGCCCAACCTCAGCATTGATTGCACTCAATCCAGTCTTCGTACAACGGTTTAGTATATTGCTGTGAACCAATTAAACAGGAATATGATTTCTTCTTGTTATTTTCAAACCCTGTTTTCATTTTCTTCTTCCTTGGATCTGCCTCACTGGTACTCGGCTGATTCTCCATTTCTTTGGTTTTCGTTCTTCTTTCTATGTTGTTGCTTTTATCAAACTTTGTTTTTTGCTCATTTCGGATAGGAGACGATGTTAAGATTTCAGTACACCATCTGCAAGAAAAGCTTGATATTGTTATAAATCCGGGTATCTATTTTGCCGGGTTTACACACTTCAAATTGCAAATACTCATAAACTAACTTTTAGCCAATTTAAACAATATTTTTCATACGCGTGATAATTCTGAAGAGTGGTATTACCATATGAAATGATTGGAATTTGGTAATGGTTAACAATAAGTACAAATAAATAGGGACACTTACCTTGTTAAAATTTTAACAAACCTGTGCAGAATTGAAATTCTCGCAATACTGACTCGCATTTGTTTCGAAGAGTCTAATCGAAATGTCAAGGGGTCGAGAACAAAGCACTCTGTCGATAAAGTAACATGCCATATCGCTACCTGACTGTGCGTTTAAAAATTAGCCGCTATTCGCTTTGCCCAGGGTGTCCACTTTACCCGGGCCTCCCCTATATTATATTATATTATACACATTATACCTAGTACATACTGTGAAACGTATAGAATGCAGCCAACAGTTTGAAAACCTACAGCAATACTGCAAGTAAATCACCCTGATACATTAAGACGTTCGGTTTCTTGTCATACAGGGTGGAAATGTTCTTGTGTTCGGCGCTGCAGGGGGTTATTCTGCATATTCGGGCAAGTAGATTTGGCCTGTAATGTTTTTCATTTCGGGCTTCCGTTTTCAAGTTAGAACAAGTTGAAATTTGGGTAGAATAGCATCTGGAATGGCATCTGGACAGCAAAACATCGCCTTATCGACTATGATCTGTTTTGACCCGATCATCACCGTGACCTACTTTGCCATGTCCAACCGGCCGGTAAAAATCTGCTGTCGAGACGTCTATTCTACTGAATTTTCAACTAGCTATAACTAAAAAACGGAAGCCCAAAATGAAAAATGTTAGAGGTACGATCTACTTGCCCGAGCACGCAGAATAACCATCTGAAGCGCCGGACAGAACAACATTTCCACTCTGTATATGTTCCTCTCTATTAAATATTTGTAGTTAATACATACAAATAATTACATTCTGTTTGATGGGGTTTTTATTATCGCATTCGATTCCGTTTCAATTATCGACAATGGTGCCTCGATTAACTCAGTGTTCGAATGGCAGAGTGTTCGGATAGTAAAGATTTCGAATAACAGAGTAGAGTCATCATCTGTCCTTAATGTGATGCAGCGATTCTTTACACAAACCAAAAGCTAAAATGTACATAGCACTTTGTGAAATTTTATTTCTTTCTTAATGGATAGAAGATAAAATAATTCTTGAGATAATTATTAAAAGCCGTGGGAATTAGCGCACTGGCATCAACCAGTGGGCACTTAAACCCATTTTTCCCACACCATTTAAAAGATATGATATGGTTCATTTTGTCAATCCCGTGGCATCGATAGTCGTTAGAAAAAAGGAAGGGCAGAAATAGAGATAGAGAGGGGGGCGGGAGCACACGCACACAGACCAAAAGACTTCGTTCAAACTGCGTGAATTCAGCGAATGACGCTAACGCGGCATCCATTGTGTTCGACAGGCTCCTCTCGGGAACAAAGCACGAAGCAAGAAATATTAAACCTGTAATTTTCTTGTTCATTATAAGAATTACCTGGGCGAATGGGACGGCGCGGGATCACGGGGAGTCTGCGAAGCATAATGATTGAAAATAACAGGAATCACATAAACGTGCAATCAGCCAGAGAGAGAGAGAGAGAGAGAGGGAGAGAGAGGGGGGGGAGAGAGAGAGAGAGAAAGATGGTACGAATATTCACCGCAGAAGACGTCGGAAATGATCACAGATTTCAAAGCAGACTGATCATCCCGTTCGAAGACAAGCATTATCGTAATGACCCTTATTATCCTCGGATTATAGAATTATAACGCTATTATAATAAATTATGCTGCCGACATTTTTCGACTGGCAGAAAACCTTTCTCTCGATTCTCTATCACCGATCAGCCAGCGACCGCTCGAGTTCCATCAGTCTTCTAAGGATGGTGGCTCCTTTGGTGTGTAGAGGGTGATTCACATGGTTTTGAATCAACCGTAGTCGGATGCAAGCTGCACCCTACAAGATTATACTAAATAACTAAATACCGCCATTTACTAGATAATAACATTTTAATTGCACACGAATGTTCACTAACTCTTATCTACATCCCAGAGTTTATGTTTAATATTATATTTTACGTTTAATGCGTGTATTATAATATTTATACATGTCTAATGAAAACGGGACTAAGATGTTTTGGATTCCACGGGTAATTAAATCAATGTACGTCAATATATACAATAAACACATAGTCTGCGCATGAGACGTACAGGGTGTTTCATAAGAAATACGAAGTAACATAATCACTGATTCTCCATGCCACATCAAAACGAGAATGCTAATATCATACTTTGGGAGCTTCGGGGAGGTTTGTTATTTATGTCATTTGAAAAATCCTTATAAGTGGTCGACAATTCCTATTGGGTCAATTTTTCAAATGAAATGACTATGACTAAGAAACTAAGCTGATCTTTTTTCCAGTTCAATTTGACATGAAGCATACATATATTCGTGGTTCGATTATTGTCATGTTTATTTTGAATCGCACTATATAATATAAAAGTGGGAAACGAGAACTCATTCTATGGCGATTGATTAACCCTGTACACCATAGCTCCGCTTAGTCCTTCTTGACAAAATTGACGGTTGCAGCTGGAAAACAGATATTAAATTATGAATAATGGGAATGTTCTCAGAACCCTGACCCCATCATTTTTCTGGCTCCTTTATCTACTTTTTATTAGGTCACGTGCGCTATTGCTGATGCATCGCAATTACTATAATTAGTGTTGAAGTATCAGAAATAATTTAGGACGAAATTTAAAATATTGTTAACCTGGAAGAAAAGTAGTGGAAGTGGAAGGAGGAGTTTTGGGAGAATCCTGTAGTCCAGCAATTCTTGACCTCTTAATCTGTGTTTTGATGGGTCAGTGGCAATCTTTGTGATGCACCTGAGATGCATTATTGGCAAGAGATTTAAAAAAAAACTCACAGATATTCCGCGATTCGAAATTTTAAAGCGAAATTACTATTGTTGCGTAACAGCATGACAACAATAACGTTGTTTCTACTCTATAATAATTTGTAAAGAATAATTGTGTACCTTTAAGTTATTGTGCTTTAAAATTGAATTATTCATTAAGGCATTAATAAAGTAATAATTAATTGAACTGTTAGAAATAACATTAGGCAAACTTCAAGTGTTTCTAATAACTTACGCGAAATTCGGCAACACTTGAAGAAAGTGAGCTTTAAGAAACGCAGTTGAAAATATTCACGAAAATCGTTCTTATTTGCCACAACTGATACCACTGCTCTCATTGTCAGATGACCGACGGCCCACGTTAACTTTCTGATGATTCAACAAAATAAAAATATAGCACTTTGTACAGTGTTTGTTCAACAATCAAAATCACAAATTTAGTTACAAAATTAGTTACCGACTAACATTCAATTGAGCAATGCTTTAAGATAAGCATATCGTATTTTGCTAAATTGTTGATTAGGGTTTTAACACATCACTCGTACAAGAACAGTTACCCAATTGTTGCACAATCAACCTCACAATTCTGTAGTTTCGAATGTTTCTAATATTGAATACCTTCTTAAAAAATCTAGCTGCTTTCTTTATAAAATGAATCAAATGCCGATGTCTTGCACCGGATTTCGAAAGCTATAACGATAATTATGAAAGAGGCGACCTGCACAATTTGACCAACAGCGGCGATGATATGCCTTTCGAATTCGCACACAAGATGTCGCTCTGTATCAAATTGGTGAAGAACTTGTTCTACAAGGATATACAAAAATGCATCTATAGGGTGTGCCTTAAACGTTGTGCATTAGACATATTAAAAACGTGGAAATTACAATAACCTATATTAATATACAATAAAGACATAAGATGTGGGATGTAAGAGCTAATCTTTGAAATATCTCAACAAATTTGAGAAATTCTTTTACTATTCAAAATTTCACTTCTTACTAATTATTAAAAAAAGTGTAGATACAGGATATAAATATAAAAACTGTAAGCACTCATTCAAGATATCATAGAACGATATCAGTGAAAAAGCTCATCAAAACTCCTCAGTGGCAGTGGAGTATCTTATATTTTTGTAAATTCAGTCGTTATTATATCATCCGCGCCGAATACCACCCCGGGCGAAGATGGATTTGACAGTTATCAGTAATGAATACAGCAAAATTGAATATGTTAACATTGGTAAAATTGTTTTATTCGATAATATTATGTGTTGGTGAAAATACTTGATGTTTTCGCGGCAGACGCATCATTTTATACAGTAGAATCCTCCCTTATTCGGATTCTCTAGCACATAAATACTGTTGTACATTGTTTATATAGTGTTTTCCATATGATAGTCATAATAAATTTTCGGATAAAAGCTGCTTTTTATTGCACTTCGAAGTTAAGAGAAATGAAATTGACGGGTTCGAGTGTATTCGACGGCGCAATGTTCATTTCGATGACCTTGTCTACTGGTATCGACAGTGACCTTAATTCTTCCTTTCGCCAGTAATTTCTTGAGAAGAAAACTATCCAAGAGGAGTCTTCGTGTGACGAAAGAGATTTCCGTATTGAATACGACACAGCATGCATCTGCCGGAAAGAAATCGATTTTTCAAGTATATATTTTGTTCCATAGTATACTGTCCTTTAACTATACTGTCGCAAATTCAGTGAGTCGAAAAGTTGTTAGTCAAATTTTGAATGTGTTTTTCTCGAATCAGTGTTTATGTGAAAAGTAATAGCCGTAACATCTACAATATTGTACCGATTGAGCTACAAAATTTAGAGAATCTTCTTAACACAATTATGTAGTTGATGCTGATATTTTTGTTATGGAATCCTTAAGTTTTTGTATATAAAAAGAATATAATCTATTACAGCACAAATTCACTTGGTGTAATCGGATGGCTTAAAAATATCTTTGTGAAAAAAAAATTCGAAAATCACTTTCGTAGACAATTACGTAGTACGTTTGTATATCTAATACCGTAAACCGTGTGTTAGAAAAAGTGCCATTACTTTGTAGTACTTATATGTTTTCAATGAAATTTACGTAACACATTCACCAATCAATATTACATATAACGAATAATCTATAGTTAAACTTAAACACCAACTCCAAATACACAACCCACATTGTCGAGGCTCTACATGTATGCACGCCCTTAATTTGTTGACATTGACAGATATGTTTTATTTCGAAATGTTAGGTAGTGATGAAAATGCTTGCTGATTCCGAGGCAAGCACGTCACCCATGTGCACCTATGTGTTCAAAGGTAGGTTGGATATACATATAACCGCTCTTGAATATACAATATGGTAACGCGCGAGAATCTAAAGTACTAGATATCGGAGAAAACTCGATACTTATGTCTGAGTTTCGGACACCAAATAAACTAAAATGCTAGAATAAATACCAATACCCTGAAACGTAAGATCTGTATACTAGGAACCTAATACAATGTTGTTATGCGAAGCGAAAATACGTTACAGAAGTAACAAATAAACTTACATAGAGTGCATTATGTTGGACAACGTATGCATGCTGATATGTATAGTTGAATCTTTCTTTGGTAGCAAAAGATATGTAAAATGAAAACAATACTTAAATAATTTGAACTTGCCATGATTTGCATCGTAGTTTGGAGTAAATGGATGCAGAACGTGCTGAAAATCGTACACTTTTTTTTCAAATGATCATTTATCCTTACCTTTTAATTGAACCCCATCCAATCTCATTTTTCACCCCTTTAACGGTAAATTTAAGCCGAGAAAAACATTCAAGTGTCGAACGATGTCTCGGAAAGTACTATTCGAGAACGTTTCAAAAAATCGATTTGTATGTGGCGAATCATGATCCTTGAAAACCTTATCGAAAGATCTAAATGTGCATAATGTGACTGTGTACGCAGTACGCACCCTAGAACGCGATAGATTCAACTGTACGGGTTTGCGTATTTCCACTGTTGAATTTCAATAACATTCAACAAGTGATTCGCACATTTGTATACACGGCAACGAAACTTTAATTATAGCAGGACAATAATAAAAAGGACGACAATTTAGAGAAACCAATAAGTACAAGTATTCATTTACACTGTCGTGTTATTAGTTAATTTACGTTTTAAAAAACCCTTAGTATTCTTTTCGAGTTTCAAGGGATATCTTTCAATCTACTGATGTTTGTGATGATTAAGTTACATTTCTGCCGCGCTCGAGCTATGTACTTATGCAACAGGTAAGTTGTTACTTCACGTTGCAAGATCACCAACTGGAGAACAATTAATTGTGGCGGTGCATATGTAACGCGGCAGTTGGATCCAGCGGGATATTAAAGTTAATATATTTCCGCGGCGTCGATTATCTGACAGGCATCGTATAATTAAATGTACTATTATTTATGTATCTCAATTGAGTGATCATAATGTGGAAGAGGCCGCTGGGAGGATTGCGGAGCGCGTGGAGAACGGTGCGTGCTGGAAGTGTTCAATGATCCGACGTGCGATCTCATTCCGGGCCGGAAACGAGCGTGCGCGAAGAAAACGTATGTGTTAATTAAGCTCTTTTATATCTCGCCGTGCCACCATAAATTTACATCGCATTGCATTTTGATGATCCTCCGCTCGTCTGACGAGCAATTACGCCTGTCATAAGTGTAGTTTTCGCTCGTCTTAACTCGCCGGATCTGGCTGCTCCGTTGGTTTTCGACTTACAAGTGCAACTCTTGTATTTGATGCTTCATGAATGCATTCAGAAGGCGAACTCGAATTCAAATAAACTCACATGCCAGGAGTATTTTTCTTTGTCTTTATCACCACAGAATACTGTCACGATGCATGCAATCGTTTCTTGTCCTCGTTCCTTATCCTTGACTATTCGTATCAGATATTTGTCAAATTAAAGCTATTAGATTTTACGAATTTTCATGACGGGAAGAAAACATGAAGGCTATATGTATATAGGTTCGGCACATATTGTTGGTTTATAGATTCTTCAAAATCTGTAATTCAAAACGGTTTATTTTATTGCTTATTGTTGAATACTATGAAAAAGATTGTTGCCAAGCCTTATACTGAATTTGACATAAAAAATACTATAGGAATTATTCCAACTCTTAAACTGAAATTACAACTGGGTTACAAGAGTCATTTCTACCGAATGTATCATATGCAGCTAGTTTTATTTAAATAATAATTCCTTATCCTTAAGTTATTCCATTAAAAAAGTTGATTATTCATTTATTAGACGCAATATTGAAGCAGTTTCAAAGCAAGCAAACCAAATCAAGAAACACGAGTCAGTTTCTTCATTCGACAACCACTTAACTCTACAACAACTATGCTAATTCCACTTGATTTGAATTTGTCCGCATTCACAGAGCCGTCCAATCTAATTAGTATGAAGAGTGTCTCTAATTTCTGCTATTGACAAGCAACTGTATAGAAACCGAATAATTTTTCCCGAAGTGCACTCGTGCCGCGGCTGCCAGCGGCAAATTCCCGTCGGTATTTTTGCATAACCGGCTGACATTCCGTATTGATTGAATATTAAATGGGGCGGACGCGTCCGAAAATAATTATAAAGTATCGGACATTTCGCGAGATAATATTCAGACTGGTAACGAGCACTTGAACATTTCGACGAGGAGCATCCTTCATCAACAATATATTATTCCTGATGGATAATGTCGCCGCGCAAATAAAAAATAGTCGGGCAACTGAACCATACATATCGAAACACATACATATGCATTCAATCATCTGTACTTGATGGAATAAGGCAGTGATTCTATTCATGTGTCATCGATAGCTACTCGATGTTTTCAACAGCACGTCAAATATTTTCATGTAGTTTCTTAAAAATGTAGATAGTGTACATTGGAACACGAACACCTGTTATTGCTCGACCATTGGGAGTTTAATTGTTAACATAATGAACATCATACCGGCACTGATCCTGTGAATTCGATTTTAATCAAAAAAATTAGCGCGCACAGCACATGGAATTGGTAGATTGTAGTTCTGATGCTACTAAGTTCGACAGACACAAACTTTTAACATAAATAATAAAATGAATTAATTAATGCATACACTTTTTGGCAGAGCTTGCTTAATCACGTGTACTGTCTATTCAATTTGTCGTACAATATAGTAAATCGGTTTCCAAAGTTTCATGAAATATGCATGCTATTTCTACGCACTGGAATTTATTTATAATATCAAATTGTACTAATAATGGAAATGATTGGAAGTCCAGTGTGAAGGGGATGATTATAAGGCAAGTGACTGTACACGTGAAATTTAACGAGGGAAAGAACATATTGCATGTGTTATAGTGGTCGCTACAAGAGCATTGTGGATGCAAAGCGATTAAAAGAAATATTTATATCAAGTATTGTATACCAGGAAGATTAGTTAGTTTACATGACAGTGCCAAGGCATTCACAACGGAAACGCGGGGATAATCGAAAAGATATTGAATTCCCAGCGACCCAGATCAGGCGGGCGCGGTGACTAACGTATTTTAAGGAAGCGAGTGTTGCCTCGAATTATGCTCTCTCGACAACACGTCAGTATCACTAACGATCAGCCGAGTGGAGTTTCCAGTCGGCTTGGCGATCGGATCGTCGATCGCCGAAAGGTTGCGTGGAGTGTCATTGGACGTCGAACCGTTAAGGGATAATAACAGCGAAGAACCGCATGTGGGGAGACGGGTAGGTATATCGCAAGGGCTCGCACTTACTCGTCCGTAATTCCTTGGTTCACAGCCGCAGCGGCAGATCACGGGGGGTTGGGGGCCGAGGAGAACAAAGAGATTAAAGAGTAGTTAGCTACCCGAAGCGAAGTTGCTCAAGTGACGCGGCTAACCGAACCCCCCGGCCCTCCACTGTGGACTGTGGCCCTATCGGTTTTCGGTCTCGGAGAGGCGGCGAGGCGGTGAGCGGTGAGCATTTGCCCTCGGCCCCGCGTGTTGTCGCTCTCGTGCACTGGGCCAATTCTCACCCCAGGCCACGTAGCCCCGAAAGCTTTTCACGGTCGTTACGGGTATTTGTACAACAGAATTTATTTCGCCCCCGGGACGTACGCTCGACAATGGGCCGCGCGGCGCGCGCGCCGGCTTTGACTGCTGCTTCTCTGCGGGCGTGGCGGCCAAGAAATATCCGGTGTAATAGTCGATTACCATCTCTGAAAGGAGAAAGCATTGGCGACCGAATGGATTTTCGGGACCGTGGCCAGTCACACGTAAGCCCCGATCTACCCGGATCACTTGAATGGGGAACCCGGCCCCACCACATAACGCTCCATTTTAACGCTCCGCTTCTGACTTTCCAATTTTACCGTCTTATCGTTGATCCTGATTTTCAAGCGGAGAGCGAGCGTCCAGAGTGAGCGCCGCCTGTAATGCCATAATTTCGTTTACTGCAAACGTGTTACTGCCCACCCGCCCACCCGCCCGCCGATCCGACCAATTCTACTCTGCTTCCTCGCTTCATCGCTTCATCGCTTCATCGCACCCGCTTCGGACTACCAACCGTCGGCAGAGTTCATCTCTGCGGCTACTTTATCTTGCTTTTGGCCTCCAGCCACTTGCCTCCATTGTCACTGAGACCCGGAAATATTGAGATTGTTGTGCTGGTATGTGAACCTTACTTCAATGCATTCCCAATGAATAACTTACGATCATCATCTAAATCTAGTGACTTGTAGATGTCTGAACAAAAGTTTTTGAACAACCAACTTTTTAAATACTAACTGGTATAATGCAGTATCAACAAATAGAATGTTGTTATTGTAGACAAGCATTGAAAAGCAGAAATATTGTCGGTGAAAATTATTTTTGCTTATAGGTACGTGCACACTTGTAACTAACAAAGACTTTTCGTTGAATGCACAGAAAACGTCTCTGCATTAGTAATCAAGTTTATTAAGTTTAGTAATCTTAGTAGATTTTAGTCTCCAAAATGGCAGTAAATATTACTAGAAAATCTTAAGTTATTCATAAAGTAACTAATTTTTATTTATTTTTAAATCAATATTATGACATTATGGAATAATAAAATACCCGCAGAACTGTCATGTGTATTCGAAGAATATACTACATATAGCAATTGAACTGTATAATATTGTGCAAAAATATATCTGCTATTTATGAACAAAGAATTATTTCAGTTAAGTTAAAGTTTAACTTCACTTTTATGTTAAAGAAAAATTGTTCTATAGCGATCAATTTTTTTTTAAATATTATTTCTATCGCCAAATGTAGTGTAAAACTAGAGCATGTTAAGTACTGTATAGCACTTAGTAGATATACCCTAGTCGCTAAAACCCGATCCAATTATAAAGCGATAATAAATACAAAATAACAAAAACCAAATATTTTCACTATCAAGAAATTGCCTACTATTCGAATACGCTGTTATACTATTTTAGTAATTTTACTTGATGTTAATCTTTATGTAGTTCAAGAAAGCCTATAAAAACACAGCAGAAAATTCAAACAACCTGATGCCGATAAGAGAGTTTTTACTATACTTGCGCCTAGTTATACGCTAGCCATTATATGCATACTACTATTCCGTACGTCGACCACACACGTTTCCATGGGCTGATCCCAGGAGAGTTTTCGAGCGTGAATCGGGGAACCTTCAAAACGGTGGAACAGCCGAGATGTAATCTTTACAAAGGTACTTACAGACACGACGTGAGGGTCGGCAAAAACTCTGATGCACAGATAAGCGATTCCAAAGCAATCGAACTCGAGTACAGCTGTCCCATGACCAAATCCAATAGAGCATATGGGCATGCAACAGCTTACATTGAAAGTCACCCGCTGTAAATATTTGTAATTTACATGTGATTGAAACGTCCTATTAGTAAATGTATTTTCATCATGGACATTTTGAGAAATAGAACATACACATTTTTCAATTCTATCACTTTATGTTAAATTAGTAGTGTCATCAACTATACTACTAAAACAATCAGAAGAGCAAGAGAAATTAATCGTCTGGTCCATCGCAAAATTATTGTATCATATTGTATTTAAAATTCCCATTTTCTTACTCACATATTTCCCCTGAAAGAAATGATTTCAAGGTTAAATCGCTGGGGGATTTTTCGTTTCAAACGCCAGCGATCATTCGCCGTTCATTGTGCGAGTATTTCGTATTTTCCGCACACAACAATTTTAGCAGTGATTTTTATAGCCGACCGTTTGCGATCTGTCAGAGCTGGCTGGGGAGTTGCAACGAGCCAAAAGGGAATTGGATGAAAATCATTTCGCGGAATACGTGTAGTTAGCACTGATAGCATCAGCAACGCTCCATTTAATAGGTATCGATTATTCTATGTTTTGGGGGAATTTAATTGGCGTAACAAACATAAACTGTGTATTAATTACGCGCTCATGGTCTGTAGACTGAAAGGTGGCCGCAAACATTTTTAGCGTTTTTGAAAATATATAAATTGTATAATGAATGATAGTAATATTATCTGTGAAAACATTAGCGAATTTTCTCTTACACAGTTCCGAAGAATAATTTTTAACCGATGATTAGCAAGTATTTCTCTCTCCCAAAATCGATCAGTTACTGTTTAACTTGACGGCTTTCGAGCTATCCAGTTTCGTTTCGCATGTTTATATCAGAACAACGAGGGAAGAACATGAAAGCTGATAAGGCAAAATCATGGTAAAAGCAAGAAAAAGCCCAGCGACGCGATGGTACCCTTGAGAATTGTCTACAGGTTCACCCGAGTTTAGAAACAAGAAGATCGCATTAGATAAACCCAGAAAGAAGTTCACCGTAACGCTAAAAAAAAACGTTTCTGGAAATAATAAATAGCTATTCACAAAAATGGCTTTATACATATGCTGTTACATACAATAATTCCGAGTTACATTTTTAACTCGTACATCTTTTACTTTAAATACTTAGCCAACACGAGACATCGTCCAAAATATACACCCCGATTATGAAAATGTACACACCTAGAATATACCCTACACACCTACCTGAACATACTCTAGGTTATATTATATCTAGGGGATGAAAAAATCTACAAAAGCAAGGTTAAATAATATACAACGCTTTTATTGTAAACAGTTTATCGTAGGATAATTTATCGTACAAACAATTCATCATAAAACAGTTTATCGTATGAACAATCCATCGTATAATCTTTATTTTTGATCGGAATGAGCTTTGGCCCATAAATAGTCTTCAATGAGAGTAATTAAACGCCGTAAGTGGCGACTCTTAACTCCCACCCGTTTCAAAACTACAAATCAAACACTTCAAATAAAATTAATACATTTCTTGAATTTACTTGTGCTCAAGTTTTCCGATTTTACTGAATTTTGTATCGAAAAATTTTCCATGAAAATACAAGTAAAATGACCTTTAAAACAATAAGTGATGTTTATCTGTGTGCTATTTACAAATAAAAAATCAAGGTTAGCAAAAAAGTAATTCTCTCATATAAACACGTGTATTCAAAACACTGAAATATTTATACGATAAATTGTCCATACGCTAAACTGTTTACGATAAATAGCGGCATTGGTATTTAGGGTTTCTTTCCATTTTTCTTAACCTAGTAATGGTATAAAAATTGAGCTACTATTGAAAGTCGTAAATTAGTTAATATGTAACAACTGAAAGTAAGAATCCCAAAAACAAGAACATACAGTAGTTGAGCGTTTATGATGAATATGCATAAATAGCACAGTACCTTATCGGCAGTGGCATAGCCGTGTTCATTTGGGCCGAAGCTATTGTGAACTTTGGATCTCATAATTCACCGGTACTAAGACAGAGGTTTAGTCAGTCCATTGCTAATATTAGATGGTACATTAGGCTCGCGTGGAAGTCCCCCTAGACAAGGGTGGCCAGGCTCGAATCTCCGCGATCTATACACACGTATATATTGTGTGCATAGTCTGCCGTCTCCCGGTATCCTTATAAGCGTCAGCCGGCTAAACGCGCAGCTGAAATATCCCGGCCGGGTCTTCGAGCTGGAGCTAATACCACGCTTTCGGGGACTGTTCATCTTAATTATTGCGCCTCGCGCTAGATAGTAGGATCTCCGCTCGGCAGTGGGGGCGCGGCGGCCGCGGTGCGAGGGGCGGCATCATCAATTTATATCTGGTGACTGCGACCTTTTTTCGGCGGCGAAGCTCTTCGGCAGGGAATGCGGCGCCGGGACCAAAGGGAGGTTGGGGTGAAGTCCCAGTGACTGGGAATCGTAGGCGACCGGTGCGCCGCCGCGCGGCCACGCGGCGCGGCGGATTGCGCGCGGGGTCGAAGGAAAACGCGCCGGCTCTGCCCCCTCCACGAGCGACTCTCGTGTTTACAAGTATCCGGGAGGCCATAAATAAGGCCGCACGGTGCCGGACACGCTCGCTCGGGCACGGGAAAACTTGACTAATTGCGAGAAACCTTCCTGACATCGCTGCTGTTCCTTTCCGTCGAGATATCCTTCCCTGGCTGCCTTCTCCCACCCATTTCACCTACCTCTTCTCCCCTCCCACGCTCTCTTTACCCCCACTATCTCACCTCGCTATCACTCTCTCACTTAGTACTTGTCTACCTCGGTCTCAGTCTTACTTACTGGCGCCCGCCAGCCACTGTCCTCCTCCGAGCCGTAATGTGCAGTATGAGCACATCCCGTGGTTTTTCGCCGGCCGTTCATCATTCCGAGACTAATCTCTTCTACTTGAGCTGCGCTGACGCATCGTTTGTCTTGCTTTTACCGTAGCTATACGTCCCGCGGAACGACCGGCAGGTTCGGGGTGTCCGCCACCTTGCAATCTCCTTCAGCCACTTTGTCGCTGACTTTACCTTCGACCCTCTTCATAATCGCCAGCCCCTCTCGTTGTGGCCAATTCTTTATGAACCGCCTTCCCTCGGGACACGCGATTTAACATTTCGGTAACATTGACTTTGCTAGTTGATTGAATAGACGTGTTTGGGGCTGCTGAAGAGTCGTTGCATTTATGTAACACTGAAAGGGTATTATTGTACCTTAATTGTACCTAACACGAATTTCACTTTACTTTGAGATTAAAATGGGGTATCGCCGGCAACACTAATTTTGTGCGTATTTATTCGCACTAGCCGTATTGGCAACATTACGATTGCATCTATGTACATACATGGTACACCCTGTATCTGTCTTTATAGGTATGCGATATAATTTGTTTTCCCATATATGGCAGTATATTTACAATATAAATATTCAATTAGCAGGAATAAATTTAACCTTGGTCTCACCGGAGTCCGTAAATGATAACAGAGATCAATATTTGTTCTGGTATTGTTGAGCTTTGTGCATTTAGTTATAACGTGTTTGATTGCTTGCATTTAATAATTCGACTTACGCAACAACATAATCTTTTTGATTATTGTCAGATGAGAATAGTATACTCTCTATCTTTTATAACCATTGCTAATTTGGTACTTTTACGCAATATATTTTTTCTGTTAAACATTGTAGTTTATAAATATGGATCTGACGTTCTTTTTTAATACTGAATGCAGAAATTAACAGTTTTGACTGTGATATTTGTTAGGGTGGCATGTGGCAGTGGTTATGTGTATAAGTGATTATTTTTATTCCGTATATGCTTGTACTTATGTCTTATATGCAGAGAGCAATATCTGTCAGCTTATAAGGCTTGTAAATGAATTAAGCAGAGAAAGTTGAGTAAAATCTCTTCTCCAGTGGTAAAATTTACACTTCAGTAGAAAATGTCTAATTCAGTAGAAAATATCTACTTCAGTAGAAATTTTAGAAATTCTAGTCTGAAATTCAAGGAAAATAGAAGTCGCACAGAGATTATAAATACAGACGTTTATTTCAATAGGGACGGAGATTTCGTGCGTCAAATATTGTACAAATAACTGATAATCAGTACATTGTTTAGAAAAAATATGTCCTTACTGGTTCCTTGTGGTAAACCAAGTACAAGAAAATAAATCTCATTTATAAAAAAAGTAATTACAATATTAGACATGGCAGACATGGTTGTAATAATAGTGGTTTTGTTACATCCTGTTGCACAATCAAATACTTCAAATCATTGTAATACAAAATGATAATTAATGTGTCCAAAACCGCGACCATTATTTTAAAAGAAATAACAATTATTTTCATGACAATAATATATCGTGTCATGACATTAATAGCGGTTATTGAATTCCACATTGATTAGAGTGCTTCACATGCTTCACAGTTTCAGTAACTGCATCCTTCAGTACACAGTTCGTATTTACAACATACATATATAAATTGTATCTAAAAGTATGCTATCCAATAAATTTGCCGGTAACGCAAACTTATCTTCTATCTGTCTGACTAGAGACTAACTAGGCATTTATAACTTAATGAGTAGCTAACATACTTGCACGGACGTTTCCTGTTCATAAGCATGAAATGCACGTATGTTCATGTAATAGAAAAATGTATACAATGTACACGCACGTTGGCGAGCTTCAGCAGGGATAGGATAACATTCCGTATTTATAATGCAAAAAAAAAGATATATCGTCAAAAATGCAATACAGTCTACTTGACAGTTATTTATGACTGGCATTATTGATACATTGACCAAGTTTCGATTAACGTTTCTGAAAGATCCCAATTCATTTATAAGCATTTAATTTTTTACGAGAATTAATTCAAATATTCTTGAATTAATATTATTACGCTGTGAGCTGAAATGGGTATTCGCAGAATAGGGAACCGTATTTAGGATAATGGTAAGTAAAAATATGCCTGAAGTTTATAAACAATATATGTATATAGTTTAAGTAAAATCTTCACAATTACTGTTTTGTCTATTTATCCGCCCGCCATTTATTCGATGGTCAAGTAACTCGCCAAATAAACGACTGGCACAAGCCACTTTTGGATGATGGTTTGCAGTATACAAGTACATATATTCCTGTAAAAGGCAGTAAGCAATAAACTATGTTGTCCGTAGAAAAACTGGCCCGCGCTAACGGAGAATTGTGGTCTTATCGCGGAGGCATATCGAGCGAGCTTTCACTCTGGGAATACGATGATAATTACCGCATTCACCTCGAATGATTTATTGTTAGGAAATTCTGATTATAGTTAACGAGTGTAGGAAGTTAACGATATTATCCGGTTACCGGAAAGATCCTCCAAGTAATTAGGGTTACCTGATTTACATCGAAACCTTTATCAGATTAGAGAGTTTATTCTACGGTACCTTGCAATTTACGCACATACATCGTCGCGTTAATTATGTCTAAGAAACATAATTAATCTTGGCTGACTGCTCATTTAAATATTATCTTGTGCTTCGAAGAACATACAGTAGATCGAAAGAAAGGTGAGAACTGCTTTTGTTTACTAGACTTACATTATGCAATGTGGACAAATTTAATTGACATCGCTATTACATCTCATTATTAGCTCATTGACTAATAAATGAATTTAGAGTGACACATTGTCGACCGTGTCGGAAAAATACATTTTACTGCTGCGCAAGATATATTTAATTAAATGCTTAATTAATTATGGTTAGTGTTTAAGTGTTCAGCAGAGTACTCTTCGTCCTTGACTGTCACAATGTTTACTATATTGTAATATGAAAAAAGAAATCGATGTAGGGGCAGCGATTTCGTATTTCCTAATTATTTGTCACGCCCTGTCATTGGCAACACTTTTGTTAATTTAAGCAAGAAACCTAAAAGCAATGTATCGATAATCCTTGCCCTTGCGGGCAACATAATTGTCATAGGAAAATGATTTGTGCAAAATGTATGTATACAGTGCACTGGAATAGTTGTGCTGACCACAGCGAAACATTGTTCAAAAGCCACCCCTTTCAATTTCATATGACAAATTAAGTGGACGCATATACAGTATGACTTACGTGTAAAAAAGTAGTGGGATGCCGTCTGATTGTGCGAGGCCAAGATGGAATATCTGAGGTGTGGGACAAAATTCTAACGCCTTTTCAGATTACAATAAAACCAATTTTGAGCAAAAAATTCCCTTTGCAATAAAGTTTACGCTATGTTCCACCTCCCTTTATAAGTTATTTCTATACGTTCATACACTGTCTATCACGCTATATACTCTTTGATCAAATTCTCTAGCACTAGATAGACGAAGCTTTTGATAGCATAGAACCGCATTTTACTCAAGTGTCATTATTTTATCACAGATTTTAAAGCTATGACGTATCGTTTTGTCCGCATCGCTGGCTGGGGTCATGCAACCAGAAACATACCTAAATTCTAATACGTAGAATATTTGCCACTACCATGAGTAGTATATTCAATTGATGGTAAAAAACTGATTCCGAATAATAGTTATGGACATCTCGGACTTTTGAAATCACCAAAAAGACAGAATATTCCCTGAAAAGCAATAAAATTTAAAAAAAAAAGTGACAAGCAGTTTAATGACCCTGATAAAAGATATCTTCCTGAACTACGTTCTCTAAAACGAAATAGATAACATACAAGAAAGCCAAATTTTCAATCAATGACACCACGCATTAATTAATTGATTAACTTATTGCATCTCTAACTTTAATACTTGGCGTGTGCGTACTTCATTGTCAAGAAAAAACATCAGGACAACTATCTCGAATGAAATTCGCACGCCACAAATTTTGCAGTTAGAGATGCGTATTTATTAACTAATGAGTTTATATCCTTTTGATTGGAAACTTATAGGTTTCTTGTATATCTATTTCGTTTATGGACAACGTAGTTCAAGAAGATATCTGTTAATGTGTATATCTGTTGAAAACGACCAGCGCCCATAACTTACTTTTTTCCTTTCCGTTTCTCTCGTGCAATGGAGGAGGCTTTTTCCAAAGCATCGACTGGCACAATCGAGAATTACGCGCTCATAACTCTAAATGTGCCATGAATTCTGGTTCGTTATTTCTTACCACGGGGGCATTTTTTATGTCACGCTCCGTTTATTGCTTTATCCCTCGAATAGGGGACACCTCTGACAGCCATACGGGCGATATGAAATCACCGATTACCCACGAATACTCTGCTCCCAGCCGTAAAGGGAACCCGTAATCGATAGTTCGAGCTGTGGAAAAAATCAATCTTCTTTTCTAATGGCGAATGTAACTTCCTGGCATCCCTCAATCCGTCTTTTATATACCAAATATATGACGAGAATTTCAAGTATTTAAAACCTGACGTTTCAATGACTTGGCAAGTGTCAAAAGTAGATTTACTGATATTTGTGGGCTCCTTTCTAAAATGAGGAACGAATTTAGTATTCGACTGGGAAGAGAAACATAAATATAGTTGACAGTATGTGTACAGGGTGTTGCATTTGACTTTGAAACAACACTGTAGTACTCCTCTTCTATGTACATATGCATATGTAGCAACACACGCATGTATACAAGGTGATTCAAAAATGAGAATCCATAAATGAGGCACGTCAAAGTATGAAACGCTTAAAGTAAAGTTAAGGTAAAGTATGAAACACTTCTGCCAATGATCTTTGCGCGTTCGGCGCAATCACTTGTGTTACAGTGCTGCGTTACAGTCCTATACTGTGTTACAGTCCTAACATACGACGAGATTGATGCAATTATTGTTGAATTTATTTTTAAATGATTTTATGGCCGTCATTACTTTTAGGATATCGTGATTCTATCGTGATTCTTCTGATCGATTCTATGGCCTTTTATCACTCTTTTTGCATATCAAATATTACTTGCTGTTCTGTATAATGCCACACTACTGGCCAAACCAACTATGTATATTGTTTATTAAAATATCACAGAGACATTTCATGCTTTAACTAAAATTATATAAAAGCATTGTATACACATACTGCCGGTAACATATGTATTCGACAATGGCTGAACCAATTGTTTATAAGAAATATGGACATTTCTCTCCCTGACACGGGGTGTCGGAGAATGCTCGCAAAATTTCAAATTTTTAATTTGTTGTGCAGTTTAAACATGGCAAAAACCCTTTCTACTTTCTCTCTCCAGAAAAGATAGAAGATCTGTCTTTTTGGAATTGGCCCGGGACAAGACCTTGTCTCTTGATATAGATTATGTAGGCAATACAATATTGCAGGTAAATAATACACTAGCCGTGTTCAAGACGACTTGACCCGTGCGGCACAGGTCTATTTTTGGGATTATTTATGAATAAAGCTTTTGAACTTTCGTGTGAATTTCACCGAAGTTGAATGGCACCGTGGCGATGCAGGTTGTGCATTATGTATTCCGTCCGCACAATGAAGAATTTCAGCGACAGCAGGCTACAGCTGCTTTATAACTCTTGGCAGTGGGCTGTCAATCAAGCGGATCTGGCGGGCAGTCGACTTGCTGGCAAGAAAGCCGAGAGCGGCTAAAAAAGAAGATTAATCGCCCGCTCCCACAAAGGATCCTCGGCTACACAATGGCTTGTTTGTGCCGGCGGCATTACAACAGTCATCCAGAAAATGCTGTGCGTTCACGCAGCGCCACCGCCGCCGCTCCCGGACGAGCCGTTTCGAGGAGAGACGGCGCGCGTGATTAATTAGTTCCCTCGATGACCAGACGTATCCGCGCCGGCACACTTTCCACCGCCGCCGCCATCGATAAAACTGACTGGAGTCGTCGAGCCCCCAGTCTGAGTCGGGAGCGGGGCCGATCCCGCACCGGGCGCTCGGTAATCGCACCACGGGAAAACACTTGCTCCGCATCGCTATGTCGCCACTGACCAACCCACCCGAAAATTATCGGGAGACCCGGTAGAGTCTCGCGCCAAGTATGTATGTACTCCGGGCTCAAACGATTCTGTTGGTTTTTCGGCGTTGTTTACATGGCAATTTCTAATAGAATCATTTGAGCAGGCTCTACATAGTAGTCCCCTCCCCATATACAATATGACACAACGGCGCGCGACAGCCAAGACTATACATATTATCCCGAAGTGTAGCGGATTTCGATCGACACGAAACTTTTGCGTTCATTTATGCAAAAGTTACAGCTCCGAGGATTTATTTACGAATTTTGTATTTCAGTCGTCTTGCCGTGTTCGATCACGACTTGGCTACTTATTGGTGCGCATACTCATTAAGCGCCGGGAACACGTTCCATTTTTATGAAATAGTTGGCTTGCAAAATCTTTGTGTTGTAGTGTTTGTCACATTTGTTTAGCTTAGTAATATTGTAATATAACTTTTAATATTGCAAAGTGAATGGTTTCATGTGGAAAATGTGGAATTACATTTGGAAGTTTTATTCAGCTCAAGAATTGGTTAATACAATTCCAGTAGTTTGATGAAATATATTTGTCATACTTACATATATTGTGAATACAACAAAGTCATGGCCGCTGTTTGTACCACCGTCATTGTTTATCTTAAATGAATGAAAGCATTTTTAATTAAATAGACATACAAACCTAGTTGACTAAATTCTGATTTATTACAAAGATATTACTTCTCGAACACGGCAACTAATTAAGTGTAATAAAAAAAAATATCCTTTAATTTTCAGCCTAATCGATCACATATTGTAGAAGTTAGAGTCGTTATCGCTTAGGAAAACACTGTTACGGGAAAAACACATTGCTTGCATATACTTGACAGTTGACATACCCGATATCTTAGCTAATAACTTCGTAATTTCTTAAAATTTTTGAATGAAATTTGCAAAGAGTATATTAGTTCAAGAATGGAATAACGAATACAAATATTGTTGGTATATCGATTTTTTTCATATTCATGCACTGTTGTCGAAGAGTAGGTTTAAGAGATCTAATTGATCAATTATATGTACTACATTATAGATGAGTTTAACCTTATTCTAGAATTCTTAACTAATTGTTATTCGAGATGTCAGTCCATTGGAAAACTCGTATGTAACTTAGATGTTATATCATTGGCACCAATTTAACATTAGTTTTTAGTTCTTGCACTTACGGTAAAATAAAAAAATATATTTCTTCCTTCTTTTCTAGAATCAAACACCTCGCTTCACACGCTATTTTCCTACGATCTCAATAATTCCTTTCTACGAACTAAAAGTGTATAATATTTATTACGCGAGTTGCCTACAGTTAAAGATATTGGTACTAATTAAAGTAGCACCTTTGGGCGCACTGTCAATCATCACGGTGAGATTACAGCCGATGAAGCGGACATTAAGGATAATGCAACTATCGACACGCCGCGCGGTAAACAAAGTCACGCGCGACAGCGGCTGAAACTTTCGTCATTAGGGCCATGAATCTCCTGTGGAAAATCAGCGCGGGGATAATTAATTACCCAGATGGACGTTTCCCACTTTCTCGAGGGCGACTTAGCGAGCTATGAAATTCTCGGGAACAATCAATCACGTCGCCGCCGGGATGAACGACTCTCTCCCCCCCCTCTCTCTCTGTCTCTCACCCTGTCTCTTTTTCTCTCTGGTGGTGCGGTGCGCACTGCTCGAAAGACAGGGTGTCGAATCCTGTCTCCCCTCTTACATGTCTGTGGCCTGCCATGAGTTGGCGTAACCGCATACACGCACTTCCTTTTGTCACACGATTTTTATAGATATTTTGAAAGTCGGCCAGTATCAGTCACTTGCAGCTGAATCAACGCGATCGGACGCACGGGTACACTGGACAATTGAGTTTGAGCAATGTCCCAAAAATGTTGTAAATTACTGTAGCCATTTTATCGGAAATGAGACGCAGATGAGAATATTTATTTTCAAATTTTGAATTAGGTCTCCGTTCTAGAGAAACCTGAAACAAATTTTTCACCAATGAAGAGCTCTCCCAGTGGTCATTTTGCAAGTCAATTAAAGGCTGACCCTCGGCGAGTACCCCGCGGGAACATCTCATTGCCATACATTTTTTGATTTTTTCGAAAATGGAGGCCGAAATCCAAATTTAAAAATAGCCATCCTTACCCCCGCCCATTTCCGGACAAGATGCCTATAGTCGTTTACGACATTTTTGGGATACCCTGTATGGATAATATAATATGCATAACTATGCGGGGTCCAGGGTGATTCACTGCTGCGTGCAGGATAATTATACATTTTATAATTCCAGTTATACACAAATGCCCTGAATATTATACTATATAATAATATACTTGCATTATAATATAGATTTTTATGAAATTATATCTGTAATATTCAATTATAAATAATTCATTATGTGTGAGACTATTTTACTATTTTAGATTATACGCATATGGGTCATTCCATGCCAAATCGATCACCATTTCCAGCACGATTTGTGAACATGTTTTGTGGCCCAGATTAGAGGGGGGAGTCATGATTAGCCCAAATTGATATTGATATCAATTTCGTATTGATGCCAAATTGATATTTGGCTGGAAAGTACAAGCGTTTGAAAATTTCGGATTTAACCGTTTTGAGTAAAAACAGGGTGTACATATTGATTTTTATCTCGACAACTATAAGAGCTAGGATGATTTTTTTTTTCATTTTCATCACAAAAGACGGCGCTTTCTGAAGAAAGCGCCAACAGTGTATACGTGACAGAAGGGATTAAATCGCAAATAAATCGCTCCTTACATGTCTCATAAAGAAATGAAATACGTCACTCAAGACTCAAGGCAACTGAATCACCCTATACTTATTCTGTATTATGTGACTCTCAATGAGGCCGCTATAAGGCCACTGTTGTTGTAAAACTATCTAAGATAAAACCTGTAAAAAGCAACTGTACATATATACATCTACACAGCAGTGCGCACGCACAAGGCCGTAAACTTTTCTGGGCCACCGGTGAAAAATTGGACTGGCGCTGCGCCTCGCCCCGATTGATCATTACTCCCACTTTAATGCGACGCTGATGCTTGCACTGCCAAGAGCGCGATGTCGTTCAACAAGCAGCACTGGCAAATATTTATTCGTTAGGGAATTTTTAAAGAGCGCATGGTTTAATATGCAAAATGCCGACGCTCACGAAATTATCGTAATTAGAATTTGCAGGCGCGGCGCTAAATGAATGTTGGAAGTCAAGGGAGGAATCCATTATGTTGGGCTGTTTTTATGCATATGTATATGTGTAGCTGTCATAGTGGGTTGAATGAAATGGAACTGTAAAATTGGAGACTGGTAATTAGTCTTGTCTATAATGAACGTTTGAATTAGGGAGGTCTGGGCCAACGGTAGAAGAAATAAGAGTGTTAATTTTTTGTTTAATAATTGTTTATTTTCACATCGAGTTACATGTGGTTATTAATGACAATTAATATATCTAATATACATTTTCATTCCAATTCTTTGTCCGTGGCTTATAATGTAAACCTCATGTGTAGACTCCCCTGCCATTATGTACTTGTATAGATAATCCATTTATTTTTATTCAGTCACGCATGCAATCTGCTTTTTGCTTGTGAGATCTGCTATATGTATTGCTATTTTAGCCCAATATTTTAGCATTGATCGGTTTTTCTTGTGTACGACAAAAGTCGTTAAGAAATATGGTTTTGAAAAAATAGTAAATCTTAATGTTTCCGTTTGTATATTACTTATTCTTTTATATTACTACGTAATTACATATAGGAAACGAAAAAGGAATAAAAATGATTCGTGTAATACCTCACCAGACTTTGTTCGTATACATTATACTTTAACCTATTCGATCAGTCTGCAGTTGCCCCCTGGTTGTTAATTTTGATGCTGAATTTGTACATGGGATTATAATTACGGAGTCCTTTTTCGGATATGAATACAGAAATACCTCAGCAAAACAGTTGGATTCGAATTAGAATAGTAGCGTAGACGATATTTCTGCTAATGTTAATAGGCTTCGTTTCATTCGCCGATTAACATGTCACAGTTTAAGCCGGACGAGATTCAAGTAAGCAAATAACAAGAATTAAACCGGAGTCGCGTATGCTAAGCTGCGATAATGTTATTTGCGGTTAAACTGGCTATCTTTGGGATTGCCACACTGCATATAGATACTGGCTATTATTAAAAGTGCCCACTGAGATCGTGTGTGTATGTCTGTGTATGTATATATAACTCGCGAAGTAAAATCGGATTGGAGGGCTTGAATTTATTGTAATTTTCAATACTGTAATTAATGACCACTTAGCCGTGTTCTGTAATTCCGCATCGCGCGGCAGCCGTATTTTCGGCGGCGTTTATCGGGTGATTCTAAATATCTGATAAAATACGTGTGCTCCCTTCATTTCGTTTCGCTCGCTGCAGCAATTTCCATGATGACGCGAAACACATTTGGAAGAGCACTCCCGTGAAATTTGTGTCACTTATTGACGTTTGCAAAAATCATCAACCATGTTTGAAATCCTATTTGACTAAATATCTGGATAAATATCTGGTAAAACAGTGTTTCCCCTTCATTTCGTTTCGCTCATCATTCAGTTTCCATGATCACTCGAAACAGATTTGGAAGATTAATGAATTGTACTTTGCGTCGGTTATTTGAAGTTCGGAGGAAATCGTCAGTTATGCCGGAATAACTATTTACACAAAAGTCTACGCGTATGTGAATAAAGTGTAACTGTTGCAAAGTGTTGCAACAGTGTAGCAATTTGTAAGTGTAACAATTTGTTGCAAAGTTGCAAAGTGTAACAATTTTCAATATCAGTATTTGACACAGAATTCGAGAAATTCTTTAATCATGGAAGAATACTTAATATAACTTAATAATTTCATCCAACAATGAATCTACCCCTATTGTTGCGAAAGAATAGTTAATATTGTTATGTTGCATTTTATTCGTATATGTACAGTATGTCGAATTCCATCTGCAATTCGATCTAACTGGTGGGCGGATACTAAATGGCCTCAGGCTGAATTCACCCCTGCAATTTCTTCGTGAAGAGAAATCAACGCCCTGTTTGGATTTCGTATAACCCAATATGCACAATGTTCAGTCCTCTGCCCACACAATTTGCTTTCGTGGAAATGATTGCTCCCTAATTGCACTGACGGCTGCCATCGGCCAATCATACGTAATCATTTAATTCGTTTTCACATCGATCTTCGCCAGATTCCCGCGCCGCTTGGATAACCTCTTTTTCAATCGCGATCCGCCCGCTTTTCCGATACGAAATCGTCCCAATCAATATCCCAATCGGTTTGGCTGTCGACCCAGTTTCCTATGAGTCATGGCACACGTGGCAGCGCGTCATTACACAAGA
The DNA here is from genome assembly GCA_963675795.1 of Crossocerus cetratus. Taxonomy (NCBI): domain Eukaryota; kingdom Metazoa; phylum Arthropoda; class Insecta; order Hymenoptera; family Crabronidae; genus Crossocerus; species Crossocerus cetratus. The sequence continues at coordinate 8,085,685 of OY776668.1, forward strand.
TCGTCGTAACATCAAAGTTTGTTAGCAATGAGTTATCTTCGAAATGAAATATTCCTCTCAGCTTTGATATTTGCGAAAGTGGTGGGAATTTGTAGGTTAGGCTTGCATTCTTAAGGCTGCGGCGTGAGCTACACTCGCGCAGGGCCGCACCTATACGTTAGAATGTTAGATTCTTCTTGTGGTAAATACAGCATGTTTATCCATACATTCACGCAAATTTTATTTACGTATGTATGTATTTATCCAGATGGTTATACAAACGCGGTTGATGGTTTTTGAGAACGCCGCAGTAGCAGACTTAAATTTTACGTCATTACTCTTTCAAATCTGTTTCGAAATATTATGAAAGTTCAGTTACGAGCAAAACGAAATAAAGACGTATTTTATCAAATATTTATCCAGATAGCTGCTCAGATATAATTGACGATTTGGTTTATAATTCCGTATTCCAGCTTTATTTAGTTACATCCTGGGGAAATTAAACAAATATAATTTAATAATAATGGCGTCATTATTTTTTTATTTTGAGAAAAGTAATCTCCGAGGAAGTGAACGCTTATTTAGTCAATGAAAGTGCCATCACATTCGTTATATCATAAATATCAGATATTCGTTTCGTCCGTACAATACACTATCATTACATTCCATTGGGTACATCTTATTATACAAAGTGCTTTATTTTCACGAAATGATTTCCAATATTTTCATCAAGTTAAAAATTGCATTCCCAAAAGTGAATAACTTGGATCATCATTAGCATTCGAATAATTAATTTTCTTTCTTTGAAACTGTAGGTTTGCATAGTACTTACTTCCGTTTACGGTTTCAATACATTACAGTTTTCTGATTTTCGAAAATTAAGTGTTGAGACATTAAATTAACCCCGGACCGTTCTTCCGGTCAACATATTTTGAGATTCACAATATATTATTATAGAATAATGTAAGAATATAATCATTGAGTTGCATCTATTATAATCGCTTTAACTATAGACATACGATATTTATGCCGAACTTATTGTACCTCTTGGTAGAATGAACAGGTACTGTTTGTCAGACCAGAATTAACATCCCAGCATACAGTAATTCATTTTTTGGTTTAAATAACTATTCTCATAATTTTATGTTATTCACATATCCTTTTCGATTATAGTATCACCCGCATGTTTACAAGATTTGATCATGATTGATTTCCATTACTCAATTATGCCTCGGTTTCATTGGGTAAAAAAAAGCTCCGTAACAACCTGTATTACAAACACGCCATACTATAAACCCAGGCAATAAACGTTTGATATATTGTTAAGAGACCACAGACAAATATGCGGATACTAATTAGAATATATTTAACCGACAGCAACAACAAAACTTAATCAAAATAAGAATTTTTCCGAAACTTGGGAACGACCGCTCTTGGGTTACAGATGGGTAGAAATACCGAAATACCGAATGAATTGTTTAATGGTCTCAGTATCATTGATCTGAGCAAGCATGGCGGATTGATCGACAGCCTGGGTTTAGTGACGCTGGATTCGATGATATGTGTACGATCACTATCTATGAAAGCTCTTCCATATTACCGCGGCTGGTGCCACTTTTGGGCAAGCATTTCCCCAATTCAGGATGTTTAGGTGCCCTTCCGACGTCATGCCCCATTTGTTCTGAATATTCCTGAGCTTCCTTAGGAAATCGACCGCACTTGTGGAAGCATGAGCTCAATGGTGAATGATCGGCAGTCACAAACGGCGCCAACAGTGTCGGAGTAACTGGCGTGCGATACATACTGAGTGATCCAAAATTATCCTTTGAAGAAGCGTAGTTTGCGGTATCCATTCCCGTAACAAGCGGTAAACTAGTTTTCGAGACTACAGCACTTTTTAGTATTTATCTAGAGTGGTGTGTAGCGAACGTGTTATTTACACAAGTCCATTGTTTATTTGTAATTAAATTGCGATTTAGTTGTCCAAAGTATGTGAATGTGCACGGTGATCCACTTGCCTTTGAATTGTTAATGATAGATATGGGCAGTTGAAAATGTTATAATTATACGGTGTTGAGTAACTTTTATATAAAGGAGTCTTTACCGAGTCTTATTCACGCACTAACATTTATTTAGAATAACAAATTTTACCGAGATAATGGAAATAATTGGAATTCAACCGTGAAGAGGATTAGAATAATCGATCTAGGTTTTAATTTGTATAGCCTTCTGAATAATTGCAAGTTTGGCGCGATGACAGAAAAAGTGTTAGACTCTACAAGCAGTTAACTAACTACTTCAAAATTTCGAAGTAGTCATACATATATGTGTCTGGTTCTTCATTTTAATCGAGCATAAATGAATGACTATACTATCATGAGAAAACTGATTCTAACTGTCTGGCAAATGTGCTGCTTTTGATTTCAGTAATGTTGTTTCTCTTGGTATAAAGAGACTGGAATATTCGTAACAGCATGTTTATGAGAGGCTATATGAATGTATGATAGGCCCATATATGAGACGAGTATGAAATGGGGAATTCAAAGGAAAATAAACGTTTGAGATTTCACAGTTTATCAAGAATAATAACTATGAAGACTTTGCCACAAACTCAACCATAAGAATGTGAGCTAATAATTCAAGAAGAAATCTTACCTAACAGCATTTATCAGAATTAAAAGAAATTATAAGAATGTAGTACAAGACACTTTATTTACGAAGTTGTAGCAGCCCGTGTATAAAGTATAAATCCCATAAGAAAAAATAATTTATTAGCAGTAATTATACTAATGGAAAAATAAATCTTAACCAATACATTAAAAACGAGTCTTGTGTGATAAATATTATATGAATCGCATATGTTCCATTGCACATTTCTCGAACACCCTGTACGTATTCGCCGAGAAGAAAACAACACAGCAGTCTCGCACGAGCACAAAAAATGTCTTTAGGTACATACTTTGCGAGCGATTTTTTGCCACTAAGAGGGCATGAAAGGTGCAGCGAGCAGAAGGACTCGAGTGGGATCGGCTATTCACAGACGGAAATGTGTCTGTTGGTACATCCGCTGCCGAACACTTAGGTTCGGACGACGCTTGACTCCGAGTATTCAAGGTACTTTTCTTCCCAAGCGTCCAAGTTTCCTAAAAAATTAGCATTTCGACGACAGTCCGTGCACGGCCGCACTTACTTTCGAAGTATCGAAATAGAAAGCTTGCCGAAAGAAAAAGTACTTAGCACTTACTGTGCTATTGGTCTGTACCTTGCTTATATAAGAATTTTGATTCTCTGTTCTGCTTATAATTACAGTACATGTGGAAATTAACGGTTTAAAACTATTGACTATGTTTATCCGAATAAATGAACAGCGAGGTTATATGGATAAAGATGAAAACAAAAGCTGTAAAATAAAGATAAAAGTTCCTAAATGATAGCATTTATAATCAACGAAAATTATATACAGTGAAATATTGTGTGCGACATAAATGTAATTATTTTCGATGCATTTTGGTGTTTGTCTCGAAACAATATTAGAGCTGTTCCGATATTCTGAATTTTAACGTTATAAGGAAAAACGAAAGTTTGCACAATTATAATACCAGAAATGCTTCTGTCCGTGCCACACCTGTCACCTGTAATGTCTCGTCTCACCCTCGAGACTGAACAGACGCACACACTCTCCCTGTATATTCGGCGCAGCGGATAATTAGCTTACAAACGAAATGTTCGATCGAGTGCGGCCTCGTATATTAGACAATTTGATATATTTTCGTTAGAATATTTAAGCGATGAATATTCACTGCACGTGAATATGTCGGAGTAAAGGGAGTGTGCGTCCATCGAGTTGGCTGAGTGTTAGTAGATAATTCTGAAGTAAGCTGATATCTGGTGAAACGCCACAGGGGTTAATCGAGTCTTCCCTGTGCTCGCACGGAGATAAGGGGCCGAAGACGTTGCGTCAGGAACAATAAAGCAAAGGGCGGGCCAACAATTGCGCGAGGGATGTATACGGGGCTATAATTTGAGTTATATCAATTCTGAAACGCAATTTGCAGGCTGCCATCCAATTTAGCCGGCATTTAATCACGCTCGACAAATCAAAGATATAATTCAGCCGAATACTCCTCCGAAAAGTTCCCCGGCGACGTGCGCGCGTGTGCCGCGCTCTGTGATCTCCTAACCTCGCCTCGGGCTGCAAGAGAGTAAATCGACTTTATCCGTCTTGCAGACAGGACCCCTTGCCGTCCTGCTGGGCAATAAGATTTTTGACAACATCCATTCCTTAGGTTACCGCCTAGTCCCATCAGCTATCCATCTTCAGTATCCTAACCTACTCAACTCAATATCCTAACCTAACGCGTCTCTTCTATTGAATGTAGCTATACATACAGGATAATTTTCGAGCCATTCCATGCCAAGTCATTACACTTAATACACAGATTTTCTCCAAGTCGGACGTCCTTTAAAAAATTTTAGCGTCACAACTGAAAGACAACATTCAGAGAGAGAAAATACTGCGATTGGGAATATTTGCTATTTAATAAGTCCATTTAAAATAATTATTATTTACACAATTTTTGTATTGTTAAGATGACTCTTTTATGAAAATTGGATTCTTTGTAAACAATATGCCGTTTTCAGTTTGGCAATATGTTTTTTAGTTGTGGCGCTAGAATATTTTAAAGCACGACCAATTGGGAGAAATATATTCTCTATACGAAATGCGATGACATAACATGGAATGGACCACATACTATGTATGTATATGTATAGTACCTGGAAACCGATTATTACTAAAGATCGATTTTATTATTAGCAGATTATTAGTTTGCACAAAGAAATTTGGTTATTTTCAATTCCTTAAATGAATTTCCCTGAAGTGGAGATCTACTCCAAAAGTTTGTTGTTAATAACTAGATTATTTTATAAGAATATTCATTGTTATAATTGAATATTCTATGTACCATATTATCTAACTAGTCTTATTAATCTCCTTATTTATAATTTAGCATTCTTGAGTCCCAAAAAAGAAGTAAAGCTCAAATTCAGCAGACAAGACATACATATACTGAGCCTAAAAGGATGGAGAAATATTTGGCGCCTGAAAATTTAGACTGGGCTTCCAGAATGGGGTGGGGGTGGTTTCAGTGAAATCAGGTAATGGAAAAAAATGTATTTCCGCGGCATGCTTAGCGGTCGGGTGCGTTAGTTGTTAAATATACAGTTAACGCTATAATACTATTAAATAACACCATGGTGACGCAATTACGCAATTAATTTCATACAAGAGCCCACGAGCGTATACATTATGTGTACAGGAAAGCTCTATACCTCCTTTTGCTTATTATTACTGCCGGGTTATTTAATACCATGGTTTATTTATAACTCAGAGCTACATTATTTCAATTACAAGTCAACTGCGACAGGTATATGAATTTCCGTTCTGTTGACTGATTTTTCTCCTCATACACGGTATCCATTTAAATCAATATGCCTGCCAAATGAATCATTTAACCTTTTTGCAGCGGTTATTGTAAAAAACCACGAATTAGTTATAAATGTGCAAGATGGATTGAGTATTGAGAGACAACCAGCTATTACTTTCTAAGTAACCTGCCGAAAATGACAGGAAGAAGGTAATTCCATTACAATTTTAATGTATATCACAGTGTCAGTTCTGTTATTTTCGACACGCCACTCACTATTTGTTAACTTAACAATAGGATCGGTAATTCGGATATCGGAAACATTTCTGAAATTCAAAATTCAAAATGGTGAAGATCGTTCTTGTCCGTCAACTTTCTATAAAAACAATATATTGTTTTATAACAATCGACTTTACTCCAGTGTCCACAAGGCAAGATTTTACAATGATGCTATCAAGAATGCTACCATAACTCATTTGTTCTTTTCAACATTCAAGGTATGTGATAATCATCTAATAAGTTTAACAATTATTAACAACGTTTCTTAATAAGCATCAGCTACGCCGGCATTAACAGCGTTAATAACACGGATTGCGAATAATTTGTTCGCGAATAACAATAATTGTATATGTTACAGAATGACAAAAGAGTCGCGCAGTGCCCGTTAAAAGTTACAGAGTTATTTTGGACGGGAAAGCGGCGAATGTCACGCGACACTGGAGCTTTGGCGGCCGTGTTTAGATTTTTTCGAAATTGTTACGACAGTTTTTTCTGTTCTTGCCATCCATTATTCGGCCTGTCGTTCGTTCCCTTGCTCTCTGGCGCCAACTGACACGGGGCGAGGTCATGCGCGCTCTGTAAATCTTGACGCGTTAGCAGTTGGTTCCGCTATTTGCGGAGAATTGTGGAAAATCGTTCAGCGGACACACACACGCAGTGCGCTGTGCGGCTGGACGATATTGAAAGGATTATTTTCCCGTTCGTTCCAGCTGTCGAAGACATTAAGAGACATATAATTAAAGAACATATTGCCACGTCGATATTAGAGAGTCTGGGAGTGCGAACGGGTCAATTATAATTAATAGCACCACTGAAATAATGAAAAATATTTCAACAAAACTAAAATGTGTTTAGTTCATGCATAAAAATAGTGTCGATAATATTTTCATCGCAAATTTCACTTGGAATAATATCAAGCGAAAGTATTAAATTCAGAATAGAATTTTGATGAAAATATAATCCGCTTTTCTCAATATTATAATCGATATGAAATGTGGGAAAAATCATTTTAACGCAAAACTACGTTTGAAATATAACCGAAAGTAAAAATAATAAGAGTGAAATGTGTATATACTTTTCAATATACTCCTAACAGCCCTACACTACGCAGGAAAAAAGGGGAAAAGCAGAAGTAACAATATTAAAAGGAAGGAATCTGTGAAATAATAAATTTTGAAGTATTGTATAAGGATAAAACTTCGAACCATGATAGTTGTGTGTCATTGGTAATACAGTTAATCATAACTTCGTCTAATTCATATAAAATAGCGTTAGGCAGCCACATATGAACTGTTTAGCGAATCCCAGTTATCCTCTCGATAAAAACTATAAAAGTCCCACAGAGTCCTCATAAATCTTGAGTGATTATGGTTGACCATTTGTAAAAATCTATTTAAAAAATTACGCAGCTCTTTTCGTGATTTAATATCGTGAAATACAGTCACAAATTGGAGAGCAGGCCTATTTTACAAGTAGAAAAAAATATTTCAATTCATTTATTGATTGGCTGTTACGGATATCATGACCGACTACCAAAGAAATGCAATAATTTAAATTTATAATACATACATATTTCCATAGTACACACCAATCCTCCTTTTTATATGCTTTCAGTTACTAACGAGTAAACTAAAGTGCACACAATGTGTACATATGAATCTCAAGTTTTGTAATGACAAATCTGCAATAATTGTTTATTTATCCTATAGACATGGTTTATTCATCAGTATTGCAGACACCCTGTGAGTTCTTCAATCCTCTTGAAAACTTAATGCGGTTTTGTTGGTTCTGTGACCCCGTGCTGCGAGTTGGCAGACACGCACAGACGTGTGCTCCCCTTCCGAATCCAGTTTCGGTTGATCCTATTGTGCAGTCAAATTACGTAAATCATTGGAAACTGGCCGCAAGAAATAATTAGCATCCAGTCCCTCCGGGGTACTTTGTGTATGCTGCCTCCGTGACGTATTACTCTTTACCACACTGGATCCAAGCAGTTACCTCTTGAACGACTCTTTTGATCCTTTATTCCACCTCGCCTCCCTTGAATTTAGTTGATTCAATGCATAACCAAACCTGACCCTTGAAGTACATGCAATTCTCCCGATGTGCTAACAGTAATTTGAGGGAAGCAAAAAAGATCGTGCTGTCTGTTCAGTAAAATACTATTTTCTTAACGATCTAACAATTATTCTTCCTTTTTAAGAAAATTTTCCTCTCTTGTATAGTGGTATGAGAAAAGTCCTTCGACTCCCTTTCACGTTTTATCAGTTTTGAAATGACCGATATAACAAATGGTTATTTGTTGGCAAGAAAAGATAATACAGTTATACGATTTTTTTCTCGACAACACTGTTTACGAAATCCTTACAAGTCTTTTTCATTTCGGGCCTCATCTTCTGTCTAAATACTGCTATGTACTTGGTACGTTTTCTATGCACAGATATTGACAATTGCCAAAGTTCTTAACTAGTTTGTTGTACGACCTTTTGTTGAACACGTATTGTAGTGACTACTGCTGTTTTGAGTTGGGTCATCGAAAATTAAAAAAACTTACAACATCTGTTCAGAATAGCAGGGTAGATGTAAAAATACCGATGTTCGACCCGAAATGGCCAAAAACACTAGATAATCTGTAATTGATAATCCAAAAATGTTATTTTCTAATCTCCAGTGGTCCAGCCTCAAATTACAGTGATCACCGCAAAAGCTCGTTGAACACAACAAATTAGTTAATAACTTTATCTATTTTCATTATTTGTGCATACAAAAATGACTAGCATTTAGCCAAAAGATACTTCTCGAAATAAAACAAAAACGTTGAGAATTTACTACAAAACATTTTTGAAAGAAAAATCGTGAAACAGCACTTCTTTTTGATGCCCTTAAATATATAGGCATCCACCCTTGAAGAATAACGAAAACCTAAATCCATTTTTCCATGAAGTATAATTATTGCTGGAGTACTTCGTGTCAAAGTTTGCCTTTGACGTTTGAAGCAGGTGGCTGAATTTCACCAAGATGGATTTGCTGATGAAAAGCAGCGGCATGCAGCACCCGGGAATAACATTCTGTCTGATCCGCCTATAGTTAAGGTTATCATAAAATTACAGTCATTCAGTAACTTTTCCGTGAGCCAACATGAAATAACGAAATCATTACCGCGAGGACTCTTAAGTGGACGTGTTCCTCTGGGAGCAGGTTTAATTGAAATCCCAAGCATTCCGCGCGTTCTGCGCTGTTACTGTTGAAACATACATACACTTCTCTATCCGGTAAGTATCATTGGCCGAATGGCAAGGGGGACAGGATGGAATTGAGGAACACGTCAAAGTCTTCCTACTACTACGCCCATGAAAAAGTCTGCACGCAGACGAGAAAGCGCAACGAAGCAGGGCCGAACCGGTTCGCAAGCTATCAGCTCTTTCACACTGCTCTCTGTGACGTGGCTCCACGGACACCAACGAAACGACTCTCTTCTTCAAAAACATCGGCCTTTGCTGGCCGCCCATGTATTTATCTAAGTCGGATAAAGAATAGGGCGGCTAGTGGAGGATCAACCTATGTCCGCAGTCCGCACCCAACACGAGTGGTACAATTATCATCGACTCCATATGCATACGAAGCACGCAGTCACCATTCATGATTACGACTAAACACTAAAGTCGCCGCCAACTCAATGGCCGGTTTCAAGGTCGTTTCTCTTATTGTACTCCGAAAATGATAAGACAGGAGAAATAGGAACTTATCTAACTTACATGATTTGGTACCAAAAGTAATAGAAGTTCGACGAGTTTTATATTCGCCGAGCTACCAAATATTATGCCAAAAATGGTAACAGATGAAGAGTAGAAAGAAAAGCGACCTTAAAGCCGCCTATTGATATTCAGTGACATTCATCATGAATGGTGGTATTAACTTCTGACTGTTGATGAGTTACTTTTGTTAATGCTGGAATAACATAGAATGGATAAAAGAGGAGATAGGAGTAAAAGTGAAATAGTAATTAGATAGTCGATTTCCATTTTTGCTCTACTGTAGGACAGTTTTTAACGCGTGTTTGCAATCGAAAATAACTCAAAATTTATTTCAATGAGACTTCTGTCAGCCGCTGAAAGTTAATCTTGTACTCGGACTGACTTGTTAAAGAATTTGCGGCCAGTCGAAAAAGTTATTTCCAATACAGTGACATTCATAAACGGCCGTGTCAACTTCTCCATATGACGGTCGGTCTGTATCTTTTGTTAGTACGCTATTTCAGTAACTAATAATCTTTTGACACACATTGCCAGACGAAAACAACTCGAGATCGATTCCTTTGTGACTGCTCGTAAGCTGTTAAAAGTTGAATGTTGTTGATAAAACCAGCGCTTTCTCTTAATCAACTATTATTGTAACATATTTCTTCCAAAAAAAATTTTAAACTTTTTGAGTTCCGAACCAACCAAGATAGATTGAAACTAAGGGCTTGTAGTTCCCTGCTGGATAACTTGCAGTGTATATGAAGCATTAATTTATCGTATTATGTACATGATTTATTAATTTGCATTACTCGAAGTAGGTGCGGAGGACATGCAAAGGTATTAAGAATCACATAAAATTCTACTTCACCGACATCTGACACACTTTTAAGACTCTCTTGAGGTCCGTTTCCGTTTCGATGAATAGTTTGAATGAAAGGGACACAGTTGTGAATGCAATCCCCGATGAGAAGCAATTTGTTCCTCCAACTGATGTGTTGTGCCCGGTTGTTTTGTGGTGCTGCACTGACGCCGGTAAGGAAAGGCTGAACTCCAGATAGCATTGAATTCGTTGCCACCAACTAATCCGTTTGAAGCGTCTGCAGATGCTGCTGCTTTCCTTCTTCGCACCAGGATCCTTGCTCAACAGCTTCCTTCACGGAGGATTACCGGCGAAAGCACGACTTATGATCATTGTCGTTATGAATGGGAGCACAAAGTTACCGAAATCGGCCATTACACTGATGAACACATTCGAACCAGCCAATTCCATTTTGCCCTAACCTCCAAGTCCAGTAGGTACCCTTTTATATGGGCCATTCCATGATAGACCATCACACTCCATACACAAGATTTTTCCAAATTGGGCTTTCTTTGAAAAATTCTAGCGCCACAAACAAAAGCGATGTCAACAAACGGAAAACGGCATGTTGTTGACAAAGGATCCAATTTTCATGCAATAAATATGTCGACCAACCAACAGTTGTTTAAACATTAAATAATTGAATGAATTATTTATCTGCAAATATCTCCAATGGCGCACTTTTTTTCATCGACATTTTGTTAGAAGATTCCTCGGAGTGTCCCCAAGACACCATATAAAATTCGTTCTGGGAAATTCATAACTTATTTAGTTACGCAATAAAATCCCTGTATTACCATACCATTTCGAGCACATTTTACCCAGTCAGCTTTGCTTTACAATGTCGTAACTAAGCAACCACGGCAGATATAGGCAAGCAGAAAACGGCGTATTATTCACAAAAGATCAAGCTATTAAACAAAAAATACGCAAAGGACCCAATTCTTGTTCAAATAATAATTATTTCAGATATAATTATTTAACGGCCAATATCTTCGTCATACAAATTTTAATTTTTCTTAAATCAACTTACAATTAGTATAACCCATGAAATACTTATGGTATACAATCTTTGAAATTTTTAACACTTAACGAATAACCAGACCTAACCTAGACTATTCCACTGAAGACAGGGTATATCAAAATCTGAAGACAACTCCGAATTTGTTACAAAACATTGAATTCTAAGATCGAACAAATAAATACTAGCAACAGTTTAATGAGGTTTACCTAGCATGGATTTGATTCGCTGTGCACGTAACCTTACTGCCACCGAAACAGTGCGTTCTAATCTTAAACCAGTAAACGAAACTAAGAATAGAGAGAGCCACAATGAGAATGAGACAATAAGAAAGTGACCGAAGGTATTCGCAACTGAAACATTGCGGCTACATACTTACACAAATTGAGGCTTCAGAATGCAAATTGCAGCAATAAACCCTTAGTTTCATTTATGTATCCATTTATGATATTAGTTGAAGTAACAAGCAATAAATGCCTTCTGTGGAAATAGGAACTCACAATGGTTTATATGACATAAAGAAATAATACATTTTTAACGGACTTCACTTTAACTTTATCAATGTCTCCTTCACTAAACATTACTTGAAGTTCATGGTTTGCTTTTTTCTCTTAATAAAATATCTTGTACTGGTAGGTAACGAGTTAATGATAATACTAAATTGTTTAAACATTTCTTTATAGTTGAATCTTCGTGACTCAAAATTGTGTTACATGCAGATTCATACATACATATATGTTTATTTTGCATTCTGATATATTTGTGTTTGTTGAGTTATGAATATACGTATATGTATGTAAACTTTAATTCGTGGTTACATTTTTGGTTTTTAGAATTGAAATTTTAATGATCCTGGGTAAATTTTTGGTGGAAGCACAGAAATCCGAAGAATAAAGCAAAATCAGAAACATTTTTTCGAACGCATTGAATGAATGATGTTACAACAAAATGATAGCCGAAAAAATTTAATTAAGACAAAGACAAACATATGTAGTTTGCACTTGCTTCTGTCTGTTATGTATCTACTACGCATTTAAACATTTCGATAATACATCTTAAAATGTGGAGTTTGCTAAAAGTCTGCAAAATAGCGGCACATTACACTGATTCATAGTAATCCCAAGTTCGGCGAGCATATCCGCTGTGATTAGAGCGATAGATCACACATTACGATGACAATGGACCTTAATTTCGCATCATCACTCACGCACAGTGCGAAGCAGGAAGTGGTTATTGCATTATCGGTACGCAGCATCGAATAATTACACTATGTCGTTAGCGAAATATATTGTGTATCTCCGCCAATCCCCCGTGAATTCTTCATCTGTCAACGTAAAGTTCAGCAACATTACAAAATTTAAATACAAATGCAATTTATTGAGTATTACATTTTACATAGCAGTATAGTATACATATTGTAATTTTTCAAGTGGCACCGAAGATAAAGCCAAAATGCATATGAAATTGCATTGCAATGATTTCATATTGCATATGAAACAGTTCTGCTTGTGTAAGTGTCCTTGTACGAATTTGTTATGTACATATAAATTCTATAATTTTCCTTCAACCATTATATTAGAATACCTGTGAAATATCAGTCATTAATTACGTGATTGCCATACAAATTACTATTGAATCTTTAAAACTGAAAAATGTTTTTAATGTAAATGTTCGTTACCGACCAGTTTAATTCTAATATTCTTTCGCTTTTTTAAAAAATATGAAAATCATCTGTAAGAATGGTGAGTGTTCTATTTTTCGAAAATTTGCTTATCCCAGCAGACGTGCACTCGAAGCAATTGGAATAATCAAGTGTCTATTATAGTTTCCTTAGGGACGACATGGACGGACGGTTCCGCGGTGCGGTTGGAGGTCGGGTTTCGGCCGGTTGCGTTCGAGGTTGGCCACTCATGAATTCATACATTATCCTTTCTAACGAGGTGAAGGGGTCAAGTAGATGGAGTCGCACCGGCTGTTCATAAATCACCGAAAGGGCAAGCGGGATCACCATTTAAGTCGACGCAATGTCCGAGCCTCGGACTTCGGCGTCGGCGTCGCTACCAGCGGGAACGCATGCCAGACAGAAGAGCGAGAGGAGGCGAGGGAGGTGGAGACGAGTGAAGGAGAGGGAGTGCATCTGTTTCCGCTTTTTGTCAGGCAAACGACGCGACGGATCGTGGCTTTATTCGACTGTAAAATTACCGCCTGCCACCCGGCTTCACCTTTTTGCCGCCACTCCTCTAAATGCGTCCTACAGCCGCCCGGAAACCCCATTAATCCTATGCCTGTCGTCCGCAGATCTGCCGACTCCGATCTACCTACTATACATATACTCTGCACACTTGAGATATATACTCTCGTCCTACCAACTATCAGCGAGGCAAACATAAGGAATTATTATCTTCACGATCCTCCCCGATCGAAATTTCTAGCGATACGTTCAGCTCACTGAAAGAATGCTATTATTCAGTCGAAGAGATAGCGACTAGCTGGCCAAAATTTTGGCCGAGTATCTGGAAGTTCAAGTAAAAGGCTATGGGGATTTATTTTACTATTAGTAGATTTTAAGTATATTAAATCACTGCTGTTCGGTACGCACTGATGTGTGGAGGACTATAAATTATCTACCAATCTTAATTAGTACACTAATGTTTCCCTAATCTTCTCCACAGTATGTATATTATATATAATATTATATTGGATGTATAATATATTATGCTTAAATGTCTGGGAAAAAATTGAATGCCACATTACTGATTAAATGGCAAGTGAATTACGTACTCTGTATGTAAATATTATAACTTTCTGAATAGATGCAACTGTGTAATATATTCCAAGGATCGTAGGTCATGGGTGACAACAACCCCACAATTGCAATTTCACAAGAAATTTAATTCTATCTTCTCTATAAGCCGGTAATTTTGAACTAAAGTTTAAGGTCCATGTTGATGCTAAAATTAAAAATGTACCGGTCAATAGATGCAAAACTATAAATTGTTACATAATTCCATGGTTTATAGTTTCCGCAACAATTATTCAAATAAAATATAGCAATAAACAACAGACACAGGAAAAATAGAAACTAGTTTCCCCTCATGAATAGGGTTGGTCAGATTTTAACGACAATGTGTTTATGGTAGCTCTGCGATATAAAAAGTGACTATGATTTTGTCACAGTGTGTTCTTACGCAATTCCAAACAATGTATACATACATTCTGTACTTATGTTGGTGCGGATATTTGGATAGATTTATTCATGAAACGTGAAAATACAGTTCCTTAATTTTATTGAGAAGGTGCTTAATTCTTTAAGGTTACTGGAATTATTGATACATATATACAATTTTCTGCAAATAACTGTATGAAAGTGAATCGATAACACAGAAACTCCTATATTCTTTGCCTTAGTATGCATGCAATGGTAGCTTTCAAACGTCCAGCTTTAAGTTCAACTATACATATTTGTTGCGTAATTATACTAGGAGTCATAAAGCGCCGGGTTTAATAGCTGCACTGGGGACAGTTGTAATATCATTAGAATTCCTGGCATAAGGCGAAAAAAGTAATCGGTTTGGCATGGAATGACTCGGAGATACATATAAGTTATGCCGAGGTTACAGGAAATTGGCCAACTGTGCAGGTTCCATCGCTATCATCCTAGAAACATTACAATACGCTTCCCGTAATGCTGACATTCTTTACCCCTAGAAAACAACATATTACAGCTTACCTTTTTGATTTCTTTAATGTCACATCCGTCATTTCGGGCCACTTTAAGTACACAGGTTTCCTTTGAATCATTTTAGAATCCACTTTTTGTATCGTCAATTTGACATAAAATATGCAGAACGGAGAGAAACGTTTGCAAATATGCATTACAAATATTAACATATTAAAATTACTAAACGAGTTATTATTATCTCATGTACCGCAGTGTACATATATTGGCAACAATGATTCAAAGATAAATGAATCACCCGTATTGCATTTGAATCATCATTATCAGGTATACGCTGCTGTTGATTGAGTTTGAATTTTCTGAAAATCGAGATCTAGTTAAAATGCTTCCTTACACCGGAAAACAATAGATTATCCCATTTTATCAAATTTGTTCGGCACGTTTTTATGATCAAAGTTTACAGCATATATCTTATATGTATCTATAATTACTGTAGTTCCCATAATACAAAATACGCATGAGTGGCTGATAAAAACTGGAGTATGAAACTACTGATTCAAATGTATATGAATCTCATCACACATTCATGTAAATTCTGTCGACTGATATCCTTCATAATCCCTCGCCCTCATGAATTTAAATAAAGGATTCCCCTCAATATATCTGTTAAAATCCGAGTGTCGCCGCGAGCGCGCGCGCGGGGGGATTGAACATTCAATTGGGAGCAATCATAACTTTCCAACTGGAATTTAATCTGTCGATGCGGGCTTAAATATTCCGCGCGGCTTCAGGAATGCAACAACCGTTTTTTGCCGCATTTTATTATTCAGCGCACAAGCTATCGATTCGCCGACACTGAGCCGTCCCGGTACATTCAGCTCGGCACACACACACACACGCGCGCGCGCGCGCGCCCGCCGACGCGTTTACATTAATATATTGAATCGTGCTAATATCGCCGACTCCATGACACCTATAATGTATAATTCCCAACTGACCACTCGATTGAAAGCCTGTAATTCATTGCTATCTCGAATTCATTCCGCGCTCTTCCATGGAGCCACCGAGTTCCATTGGAATTTAACACGCTGTCACCTTCTATTTCGAATTTTATATAGGGCGAGCCTGTGTTGAACCAGTGTTGAAACTGGTTGAAAATGGCTCGCCCTGTATAAAATTCGAAATACATAGAATCTCGTTTGTTTCAACACTGGTTTGTACCACATTTTTTCTGCAATGTTTGTGTACAGGATCATGCACATACCTGCTTCAAATCTCTACGGTCAGGCACATATGTATTGCTGTGTAGGAATAGTTATACATTATCGAATCATGTTAATTGTGCACTGTGCAATTATGTGATACAGGGTGATTCACTAGCCTTTCGGTAACTACTGTTAAGTACGCACTGCTGTGAACAGAATAGTGATAAATTATCTAGTAATTTTTGTTATACACGAATCTTTCCCTAAGCTTCTCTGCACCGTATATATTATATAATAATATTATATTGTATTGTACATGCGTTAAGGTAGTTGGTTGCAAAAACTCTTTTCTTAAGATTGTATTGAAACTTTGTCAGGATAATGTTTATAAGATCTTACAAGTTGTTAGAAAATTGTCTTGGATTTGCCCCGACCGTTTTTGAAAGAATCGATGTTGAAACTCACGCTACACACGGGATAGATAGGGAAAGCCATCCAATCACTCACGTTGTTAATTGCAACTGAAAAACGGTTTTTAAGATTCGAAGAAAAATAGTAATACATGCTTTATCAATGTTGTACGAATGTGTAAACATTTTTTCCGAATTTTTGACCAGCCCTTTTTTGCCTAATGGAGCTGACAAAACTAATAATGAAAATGTAGATGGTTAGATAGGACTGAAATTTATATAGAATAGTAATTGGCAGTTAGTCCGGTCTTGTACAAAATTTCAACTTCAATGTTCGTATTCAAAATATGGTTTTATTGTAGTATGAAAAGCCCTAAAAGAATTTTGTGTCCCCGCTCAGATCTTCCCCTCTTACCCCACCACCATATCACTTGACCAACTACTTTAGTGGAAGGTATGTTAAACAATACAACAAAGGTGCGATGGGATCTTTATTCCCTTTTTTCGACAAAACATATGCCTATATTACTGAATTTATTTTATTTTATTTTCCATCACGACTTTCAGATCACGTCCGTTTAAAGAATATTTTAATTTACCGAAATCCTTGGGGTGCTTTTGAAGTTGGACAGAATTGAATAATACGAACGAGGTTTTAATATGAGGCGGACGGCACGGCCGATTCTTCAGTAAATTCCCAAAAGAGTGAAAGGTGACGGGTAGGGAGTGAGAGAGGCGAGAAGTGAAAACATCGCGCCGACACACCGGAAACAGCCAATTTCAGTCTTCTTTCATGAAAGCCAACGA
Organism: Crossocerus cetratus; assembly: GCA_963675795.1. Classification (NCBI taxonomy): domain Eukaryota; kingdom Metazoa; phylum Arthropoda; class Insecta; order Hymenoptera; family Crabronidae; genus Crossocerus; species Crossocerus cetratus. The sequence goes on from OY776668.1 coordinate 8,103,090, forward strand.
CGTCTTTATGGGGAACATTCGCCATCTGTGTCTGAAAATACAGGCGACCCTATCAACGGGGTGTCGCTTCGGCTGCCAGACTCGGCGGTCTCTTTAATGACGCCAACATGAATTCGGCATGAAGAAAAGCTGTTGTGTGCCTCGTGAAACGTCAATTCTTTAATTTCACGGCTGCAGTTTGTTCGTCAAGAAATGACGTGAGCGAAATCCACGGTTTCTAACGACTTTCGCTTTGACCACGCAAATGAATGTTGGTTGTGTTTCGAGTCATAACTGCTGCAATTCGAGTTAACAACTTGTTAATCACATGATAAACCAATAAGTTTAAAAGCACTAACGATATACTTGATGTAAACAAATAAAATTTTATGTTAAATGAATTCGATGCCGTTTGAATTCTATTAACTTTGAACCATTCAACCTAGAAACAATTTTGCCTACATCCATAGAGGCCTCCTCTAAATTTTGTTTTCAATTTTCAACATTCCTGATTACTATTGTACAGCAAGTCTCGTCAACTGTCTACAGTAGCATCCAACTTCTGGCGATCGCCAAGTGCCCCATCCATCATGTAGTTTTTAATTCCTCCGAACATCGAACGTGTTAGCAAGTCATCGTCATAAATTCTAGTACATACAACCCGACAGTTTGACAACGCCATAGAGACGTCGTGTGTATGTGTATCCAGGGGAAAGTGGATCAAAAATATACACTGTGAAATTCGGGTGACTGACGGCCTGTTTAAAATCCCAATCTCGTCTGGAACATGGAGTGCAGACAGTTTGCTCTCCATATTTAGCTGGGCAGTAATACATTTTTCCTGAAGTTATTTTCGCTCCCACTCGGCGGATATAATTTGCAATTTCATTCTCGAACTGTCGCACTTCGCAGAGTCCCTATCAAGTTGCCAAGACTACAATTTTCAGTCCAGCGTACTCTTGGAAAATGTTAAGCTGTGTCATTATAAAATAAACACCAAGAATCTTTTTCTTGCTCATGGATGCTTTAGTACTTTTACTACACAATCATTGACATATGGGAAACATGCAGCAGCATTTGTTGTTGCCAAATAGAAACATTATGCTAATTTTATACATTTTCGATAAGAATTGTCAACCCTTTTAAGAATCACGATATAATAATAAAGAGTTTGTCGTTCGTCCTCCATTTGGAGCACAGCTTTACGTCCATTTCTGAAGTTGTTTGGTAACTCTATATGTATCTATCGAAACTATGCAATATCTATGCAATGGAAATATTCGCGTGCCTCGAGCTATACACAGTTATACAACTTATAAGACAGTTATAGACTATACACAACTATTTCCAAATTCAGCATAGATTATATAATGGAATTAAGAAAGTCTTCAATACAACTTCTACAAATTGCAACAATGGGTTATGATTCACTTTTATCTTAATTTTCATTCCATCGGCATCACAAACAATTGGAAAATTGTCTTCGAGTGAGGATCAAGGATGAACACACAATAAACAGCAGGCCAGCTTTTGTAAGAAATAATTTCTTGTATTTCACTTTTAAGAACCAAACAGTATTATGTAAAGTAGAACAACAGTAATAATAATATTAATAATATTAATATTAATAGTAAACAACGACACGTCAACGTGGTATCGAATTCTCGTGTGCCAGGAGAGAGGGGGAGGAAACAGAAACATGTACAAAAGTCGACTCGCAATCAAAAGATATTCACAGGTGTGAAAGAGAGAGATAGAGAGAGAGGGAGAGAGAGAGCGAGGGGGAGAAAGAGAGATAAAGAGAGAAAGAGTATATACGACCCAATATAAAATCAGGGGCATAATGCGCGTCGTGAGCAGATTCGACATTCTCAATGTCTCCGAAATCCGATAATCGCACCGTCGAGTTACGATCGACCTATGTACAATCTAATATCGCGCGGTACTCGTCATCGTAACCCTGATTCGCGCGAGTAAGTCTGTCGACAGCTCCGCACTCTGAACGGAAAAGCGAGCCGCTGGTGCGCCCGATCATCGATCGAATTACTAAAACTTTGGTTACGCAAAAATATAGACGCATTAGTCGCCACGTCAGTGATGCTTGGGAAGTCCGGCGTACGCGCCTATTGTCGCCGCGCAGGAGAAACCGCGCAAGCCGGACAGCTCGTATCTCTCACCGGGCCATAAATAAATTGCTAAAATAACAAGTCACATAAGGTAATGCGACAAACGTCCGGCGGACGTTTCGCGCGTCTCTGCGCTCCCGGTCTGACTCGTAGCAATTCATTCGAGCGGACGGCGAGTTTCCGAGCTGACCCAATTGGGCGACCTAACCTACGCAGGTGTATCGCTGCCTCGTCAAAATGCTCTCTTACGCAGCTATTAGTCGTCATTACGTGCCTATAAACAAATTTACAGTAATTACAGGAGGATTGGATATGGAGTATGCTTCATAAATACTACACATAGATCGAATATGTTATATTAATCCAGATTTTATAGGTTACTCGAGTTGACCGCGACCGGTCGCCCTGTCGGCCGATACCGGTGAACCGCAGTCTATGGAGAGATTTCGCGTTTCTAGAATCACAGAGTGCGACGGCAATGCTCGTGAACAGCCCGAAATGTGCAGCAAAAATAGCTTATGTGCAGCCTTTGATAAGTTAATGCCAATGTCCCTCACCGTCTCATTCAAACTGGGTTTCTTTCTTTTCTCGCAATTCTTCCAATTTTCGCACAAGGCGCTTAGTCGCAATAGTTTTCACAGTACGATTGTTGTAGCTGGAGACTGGCAGTGTCCCCGAAACATTGTCGTCGCAGCCTGCAGTGCGCAGCCACTCCTAGCGAACATTCGAGCGGAGGAGATTGGACATCGAGACCGGCGTTGCCATCCGGCGAGTACGGTGATTAGCCCGTTTAACGGTTTAATTATCACCCGGCCGCCCTCTATGCGAATCGACGCGCGCTCGCGCGCGCGCGTGCCAGCGTATTTTTATCACCGACAACAACAATCCCGGCCCAACAAATAACCGGCGTTAATATTCATGCGACGATTATTAAATTTCACGCACGGCCCCGGGAAAATATGTGGCGTCGTTGCGAGCGGAATTAATTCAACTACATCGCCCGGTGATTTGATTTACGCGTCCGAGGGCAATGGTGGAGGATTCGCATTGAGCGCCGACGTGCAGAGAGCGGCGGCGGCGGGCAATAAGGAGGAGGGCCAGATGAGTGTCGTTGGTTAGAGAGGTGGACTCCTCTCCCACCCGAAATCTGCATCCCACGAGAGCGCGCATTAATTGATAAACTCTAAATCACTCATACACCTATACATAGGGCGAAGAGTCACAGAGGAAAATCAACTTGGTACTTGGTAGTCTGGGAAACGTGTGCTTTATCGGGATGAAGTATCGTGCTGCACCTCTCCCTGCGTTTTATCCAGGCCGCAGAGCTCATTTGCATTTGCCACAATCAAAGCGCGCCGCCAGCAAAAACAGCGAAACGCTACCGGATATTCCATTCGGGGATCTGGCTGCTCTCGGTATTTATACCGGCGGTTAATTTCCCTTTGTGCTTCCTCGGTTATTCTCGTTAGCGAAAGCGCAACAATTCTCATTCACACATATTTCACCCTTCTCACTCTCGGAAATCACAGTTGAACATTGGTTTTTCGACATTACCAGCGGGACTCGTAAAAGATTCCTTTCAAATGGCGCATCGGCCGCCCTCGGCGCGGCTCGCACCAGAGGCTTAATGAACATGTTTACCCGACGGGGACCGACTTCTAATTGAACCATAAGTATCACTCTGGAGCCGGTGGTTTGAATGACAATCTTGATGAGGGAAATCGGAAAGAGACGGCTGACCTCACTCTCGTCGCCGGAGGAGGGGGAGGAGGAGGAAGAGGGGGGGGAGGGGGGGATTAATCGACTCGATGGGGTGAACCTCGCGGGATTCTACTTTCCACGTAAATAAACCGGATACAACCGTGGTGTAAGATTACACACCGATCACCACAGCGTAGCAATGTAAAGGAGGCCATTAAGCGTCCGTTGACAGATAATAATTATCCATCCATTATGGAATCCTCTCGGGCACTCGTCATCCACGCATTTGTTCCCTCTCGCTGAGTGTGCCGTTCACATACCCTCGCACAAGAATCACAGCTAAACGTTTGGTACACTAATTCAGTTGCCCCGGCGTACTGGCCGCCGACGAGACAACGAGAGAAATAAGGGCACGATGACAATCGGAATCGGCGTCAATTAACATGTCTGCGCGCGTCGAGCTATCTCCTGGAAGGCATGCCGGTACGACGCCTTGGCAAGATTCCCTCGCGCCGGCAGACTCGCATCCAAGACATTCTCCTGCCAATCGATTTGCAGCTTCCGGTAGCCGCTGGGCCTGAGAATCTGGGAGTCGATGCATCACTAAATCACTAAGAGAGAACGATGACTTGTTCTTCAGAGTGAGTCGCCGGCGTCCTTCGCTCTTCGCTCTTCGCTCATCCGGAATTGGAGGGAGAGCGCGACGGGTAAGCTAGATCCGATCAGTCCTTGTGATTGTCCATTCATTGGTGCATTCCGGACGCAGCGCCAAGGCGGGGTGCGCCATAGAGGGAGTACGGGGAAAAGTAGGGTGGAAGGCCCGCGGGTGCGTGCGAGTGGGGCGGTGGTAGGGGTAGGCCGAGCGAGGATAAAGAAGGCGATAAGAGGGAGGACGGCTTCCCGTAGGGATGATACCGTGCGGTGGCAAGCGGACTGAGGGGTGGGGTCGGGTAGGTCCTCGAGAAGAGAGGGTGTGACGGCGGTAAACTGACTGAAGGCGAGAGCAGGGACAAGGCGACACCGGACGGATCACCGCCGCCGCCAGCCGAGACACTGGTGTGACTCCTGAGGTGCTGCAACAGCTCTTCCGACGTGGAGAACCTCTTGCCGCAGTAAGCGGTATCGCCGGCGATCCAGTTGCAGACGTAGGGCAATTGCGAGGCGGCGGCAAGGGCGGCCAAGTGTGCGTGTGCATAGGCCGCGGCCCCCAAAGGCCCGTAAGGCGAGCCTCCCGATTTGTGGTCGCATTGGGCGCATCCAGCGGGACAGGAAGCCGCCGTGACCGGTGTGCTCGAGGCTAATTTGCCGTTGGCGATTGCGGCGCCGGTGGATGTGGCTAGTAAGTGCGAATTTAACTGGCAACCGGTGCAGTAAGGGTCGCGGCAGACGGGCATCAGGCTATCCGGGCCACTGGAGCCTTTAAGCCTGGCATAGCTGAGGTAGGGATTCGTCACCATGAGACCGTTCTTGAGCGCTGCGTGATGCTGGGACATCAAAGAGCTTGCCATCACGTCAATGGGGAGTTGAGGACTGTAACCCAGGTAGGCTGCGGTCGAGGATGGCAGGGTGACGCCTGGTTTAAAGGTACCCAATGGCAGATCCTTAATGGACGGATCTGTCATTGCCAGGACCCCTGCCGGGCTGTAGGAAGGCTTCCTCTGCAGTGATGGACTGCCAGCAGCAGGCTGCGTCGAACACGAAGATTCATGGTGACTCGACGGAGGATTTGTTGCCGACGTTCTTGAAGCCGGAGACTCCCTCGTGACTTCGCCATTAGGTGTTGCAGTTTTCCGACCCTGGGGCGTCGTGGCGCGAACCGAAGAGGCACTCTGATTACTTGGACAACGCTTGTTACCACTTCCGGGTGTCCTGGAGCGGCCTGACGTTGAGTGACTAGACGCTGATCGTTGCTCGTCAGGGCTCGACGCTTTCTCACGACCTAGACATGACTCGTATGGCTTGAAACTGGTCTTGGTCGATTCCGTAGGATTCGGCGCTGAGACCGGCGATGCCTTCTCCCGAGACTGTTCCGTTAACTTCGACGATTTATTCGAAGTCTTGTCCAAGGAACCGAGCAGGGATTTATTCGATGGTGGATCGGCCCCTATTTGGCTGCACGTCTGGGCGAGCAAGGCGAGCGGACTCTTCTTTGCATCCAACTGCAACAACACCAAATATCACCTCGTTTAATAACAATCTTCGTTAAGTATGAAGTTTAAGGGCAGGCATTTAATGTCGTACGGGTAAGGTGCACATGCACTTAACTCGCCACAGCGGCAATCAATAAACTTGATTTCTAGTAAAGAGTTGAACTCTCTATTTACTGCTGCTCTTTTCTCGAGTAATAATTCTACTTTTCCCGTACGGGCAAATATTCAATTATTGCGAAAACGCGCAGAGGGCCGAGATGGCATTTTTTGGGATTCAGAATGTGAGGATAAACATTCTTTTAATTATGTTTATGAATAGTTGATTTGTCTGCTGTTCGTTCTGAATAACCACAGTACATCCTATCTGATAGACGATAGACAAGCATGCAACAATCGTTGACAAGTTTGCTAGCACCTACACTATACGCCCCGCACAAAAGCCGCAACTAATGGAACACTTGCGTAAGTAAAACCCACCGGCAAGGATTTCATTACTGAAATGTTTCATTAATGGAGTTAATGGCGCGTGTATAATAAGGAATTTACTATTCAATAATAAAACTGCAGTAGCGTGGGAAGGGCCAGCGAAGCATGGATAATAATACCGACAACTGATCAGAATGATGATAAACCAGAGTTCAAAAAAACCACTTAAACGATCCTGGCGGAATATAAATAATAGAATTTGCGTGTCATAACGTTATGTAGTATTTTTGTTAATTGTGATTAACTTGAATTTTAAGCTGGGAGGTCGGCAAAATTCTACCAACAAGATTTCCAAAATTGTTTTAAAGCATTCCAAAAACGTCAAGGTTTGAAGACTGCAAAGTTCTTTTACATGAATATATTTTGGCCATGGTTTTCTTTCATTAGCAATTATTAGTTATTATTTGCGGAGGATGCGGAGTATGTAAATCATAATCGTACCCGTCTCAATAAAATCTGAGCTGCGCTTTATGCAAATGAACCTTCTCGAGAACGCAATCCATCTTGAGAAGCGTGTATGACGATCGAATGTTTCTATTAACATGTGCGCCGAAGAAAAACTTAATGAAGATTGATGGTCCGAGCGTCAAGGCAAAGTCGCACATTAAATACGCCATTAAAGAGGAGAAAAACTCTAACGCTTGGAATTCTACTTAAGCCGCGAGCGTCAGCCGTCCAACGATACGTATATGTAGAGCTATTGTTGCGCCGCTTTATCCATTTTTGCTTCCGTCGCTACTTTAAAGCGAGTGAAGAATTAATGTGACCCGACGGCACGGCCATAAATACGCGCCTTCATTCCAGTTAATAAACGCCCCGGGCCGCGCGTCTCCTCCCGCGCCGAATATCAAACGGGCGCTGGTGAATGATGAATCGTCGCCGAGCCAAGACACGCCATTATGCAAATTGGGCCGAGAGAGCTATTGTAAATTAAGCATCGGCCATTCGAAGGCTTTGATAAATCGCCGGGTCACGGTATCGCGATAACGATCCTAATAACTGTTTCTAAATCTAAACGCAATTACCTTGAACCCGATTGCAATTACGCGTGTCCGCAGGCGCGCCGATCTCGCCCGCCTCGCCTGGGAAGGGCGGTTACGTAACTGCCCCGTAAATCCAATTAAGCGACCAGTATTAATGGCGGCAATGATTAAAAAGTACTCGGCTGCGCGCACTGTCGTCGGATTAGGGAAGTTGTCGCACGCTGCGCGGCGTTTCTTACAAATAGCTCCACATTTTTCAGTCCTGCGGAGAGAGATTATTGCCTAATCACTCATATCGTTCCAACTCGATCGGCCTCCTACCATGTCCAATACTTTCGATTACATAGTGCATATACCTTTTGTACGGGTTTCCTATATCGGCAGGTGTTTAATATTCCTGTAGTATTAAACGGGCAATTATTATATATTGGAGACTCGATATTGTTGTTGGCAAATCTTCATTTAGGTCGTAAAAATAACGAAATTGATTTCTCCAAAAAGAATAATCTGCTAATAACGAAATATTCGATAACAAAATGTAGACTTATGGTAGAGTATATATGATGCGCATATTAGAAAGTCATCAAAATTATCGCCGCCCTGGAAAGACTACTCCTTTGGCATGGGTGTTTTCATATATCAGGTAACTAAGAAAGTTGTTGCCGTTTCTACGTTTTATCATTGTCAAACTTTACATCTGCACTTTCTATCAATTAAGAGTGGCGTCATTTTTGCTAAGCTTACTTAACAAAGAATTTAGTAGTGTATACCAGTTATGGAAACGAATGCAGAATTAGTTAAGAAAAAGAAAGTTTTTCTCTTCCGCCAGCTAATGCCAGACCACACAATGGCAAGAACGAGGAAGGAAACAATTACCAGACTCGACAGTGAACTGGTGCCTCACCCCCTAGATTCCCCAGACCCTTTCGATTCGAAATACTATCTTTACTTGGCAGCATGCAACCATTTACGAGAATCGGCCATTCCAAAATCGATATGACGTCTAAAGGGAGTTGAACAACTTTCGCTGGTACCAGAGAGGAAAACTTTCATTAAAAGGCACTAGACACTAGTTATTAGATCATTAAGAAATCATAATACAACTTTTCCGAATAAAATATTGTCTGATCTACTTCGGGTTTCATTTATCTGTATTGGTGAATACGTCCTGATCTTCCTTGGTCAAGTATAACAGATATAAAAAATTATTTTAAAATAAAAATATGAAACATGACGTTTTCTTTAATAAGTATTTCTTTCTTTCTTTCTTAAGATGTTCAATTGACCATAATATTGGTATCCTACACTACGTTTAAATTCTTTTGTGGGAGCAGTGTTTGAAGGAAGACTTGCATGGCTTTCCAATGATATCGATTTACGGTTTTGGTCAATTCGGCAGATCAGGTAAATTGAACAACTAAATAATTTGTTCTCCGCAGTGTTAAATGCACAATACCTTTTTGTGTGTATAATATACATTCTATAGAACGCGAGTAAGTGTTGCGAAAGTTTTTTAATTGTGCACGACGTATATAACACTATATATATATACTGTCTGATTTACGTAGTCAAATATCGAGAGGATCGATCGACCGGTTTGGAGGGCGAATACATCAGCGGCGAGGAAACAGGCTCGGTCGGTGTATATCGCCGGCTGGAATTAGCGGACATTGATCATCGTCATTCGGTACCGAGATAGCCGTAAATTACCCGCAAACGATTTCTCGCCGCGCTCGTTTAAGCAGTGATTAAACGGTCGCTCCAACTCGCCGAGTTTCTCAAGCCGCCTTTGCCTCGCGCTCCTGGAAAGAACACCGGTGACTACGCCGAGGAGGCGGGGAAACAGTCTGCGATTTATTGGGTTGTTAATTTTACTTCGTTGTTGGTCCCAAGTGCTATGAGACACCGGCTCGCGTTGTTAAGGCGCGCGCCGCACCGAGATATTGCCGGTGTAGTAGTCTTCCCACGTGAGACTGGAAAAACTGCGGTGCGAGTCTACTGTTTATGATTTTCCGTAAACCTCGATCCTACACCAAAGTAGCAAGCGCTTTGCAATATCTACTCCCTGCCGAGAGCTGCTGTCTCTTCCAGGTGCTTTTTATATTACGACAATATTATACTTTATGAATAGTGTCTGCAATACACATATTTCTACAAAACAGGAGAGTTATTGATTTAAAGACGAGTGGATCACTCTGCGTGACTGATTTTGCTCACAATATAAAATAGCTGGTGGCGGACAAACGTTGCATTTTTTGTTGATTTATTTCAAGTTACATTGACATGGTTTGGAAGTTGATATAATATCCTTTTGGATTATAAGTTCCAAATGGTAGACGGAGCGAAGCAGAGCCAATTTTCTTAGAAAACCATAAAATGGTAGTTGATAGAAAATATGTATTGATATATGATAGTATATGTATTAATAAATAGATGGCTGCTGTATACTGTCTCTTATGTTACATATGTATAGCATATGTAGCATAAGAGACAGTATACAGCAGCCATATAGTTATCAATACATATACTTGACGCATTGATAATTGAAAAAATGGACAACGATCGAGCATTCAAGTGGAAAGTTCAATCTTCTATTTTATGAGAGTCATATTTCCATTAAATTCTTGTGCGCGTTATTAAGAGCAGAATCTGTTGGGGCGGTTTGACGCACTGTTTGGCGTTTTATAGTCGAGCGGCCATAGAGCCGGCTAACTTTCGGAATGATCATTACCATGGCGGGAGAATTATTTGGCAGGATAAAGCATATTTCCCAGAATGGCCGAGGCCGGCAATCCTATCTATAAGGCGACATATAGGGCCAAGTTTCCTCGCACCAGAGAGCCGAGCTCCGTCTTTCTTTGCCCCCTTCGCCCCTTCGCCCTTCGCTCCGTTACCACTCCTCCCGCCGCGCGCCGTCGGGCCGGTTTCTTTATTTCGAGGCGCACACGTGTGTCCAGAAGCTAATACGAGGAGCGGGAGCGGGAGCGCGAGCGCGCCATTGCCGTTATGGGAGGGAAGCGACCGCCAAGCCAATATTGGTCGTTCGGCGAAATTGCACTATTTCTGAAATATTACGAGCGGCCGGAGCGGCCGCCCCGGGAAAAACTATCTCGAGCGCTGTGTTAACATCATCCAGCCGCGGCCACTTTTTCCCCCATCGCGCGTCTCGTCCTGCCAGTTGTCGGGCATCCTGCCCGAGATAACTGCGTGCGCGCGAGCCATGCGCCAGAGCGAGCCGCACGGCAAAAGTCCAAGTGGCATTAACGGGAATTGCAGCGAGTTAAAAACGACCCGCTGGAAATCGGCCGCCAGTTAATTCGCCTGTGCGTAAGCGCCGATTCAATTTAAGGCGACGCTCGTTTTAATTGGACCGGTTTATTGGATTACATTATCCCGCCAGCCGCCGCCGCCGCCGCCGCCGCTGAGTGTTTAACGCTAAAGGCTAACTCAAATGTTGCTCGAAACATTACTTTGAATTGCAGATTTTTCCCGCAAGACGACCAATTATGCGAATGAACGCCGTGCCCGTGTGTCTGGGGGCGCAAAGGAATCCTGCTTTTTAAATGGCTGCACCGCATTAAAGCCAGCTGTCATATGTATTACGACCATCCACAAGCCAGACCCATAAGAAATACATACTCTCGAATCGAATGTTTTGCCTAGGTTTGTACAGTGCGACTTACTTGCCTTTGTATCGCTAATGAGGAATGTGGACCGTTGGAAATGTACTAATTATAGGGTGTCCGATAATTTTAATATAAAGTGGACTTTATCGAGTCTTTTCCATGCACTGACATTTATTTATAATATCAAGCTATATCTATAATGGAAATAATTGGAACTCGAGTGTGAAGGGGATGATTAAAAGGCAAGTAAATCGTCTTGTACGTACATTCCATATGGTAATTATAAGATACATATATCATATTGATTTTAATTGTAGAAGCGTGCAATTGTAATATGCGACAAACATATCTTGAAAAAAAGTCTACGCTTCGACATTGAACAAATTGATTTAGGTTAGGCAACTGAAGGCAACTGAATCCTCTGTACGCTTACACCCCTTACATGTATGTATGTACAAGCGTCACGCGTATATGATAAATACAGCAAATGAACTGATCAACTCAGATGTGCACCGAGTTATTATGTGCATGAGAATAATTACAACGCGTAAATTTTAGTTTCCTGAGGAAATAATATTCTTTCCAGGATTAAATATTTTTCAGAAACCCGTCTATATGTAATTTGGAATCTTTTCTCTGATCCTCTTACTATACTTTTCGATGGTATAAATACAAAGCCTGTAGCTTCGTTCCAAAATCTTAAGATCCATTTTGATGCTAACATTAAAACTCTATCATCTGCATTTGACATGCTATGTAGTACCAACGGCAGTGTTTTTAATCAATGTCTTACATTTTTTAGACAATCAAGCTGTTGCGAATGGCTAACTCGCAATCTTCTCCATACTTCACAATACTCTCAGGCAATTTGTAAGAATAGTAATTTTGGGCGACGACTGCCTTAAAAACGGGCGAGATACAATGCAGATAAATTGCTGACAAGTTTTGAAGAATCGGGTATATTTATCAGAATGTTGCGGTCACTTAGTATTCAGTAAGAACTCGTCGTCCGTACGAGTCACGAGCCTGGAATGTGTTTCAATTCTGTTATTTAATGATGCTGCCCCTTCTATAACATTCAAACTTTCAAAGGCAAAGGAAGAGCAAAGGCGGCACTCCCGACAAAACCAGATTGCGTGTTCAGACTCAGAGTCCCATATTATCCTTTCACATCTCGCAGAGTTTAAGTCTTTATAATGATGTTTAATGATCTATAATGATCTATAATGATCTCCATAATCTCTTTGTAATAATCTATAATGATATACTAATTCTGTAATAATGTCAGTAGAAACTATAATTATTTACACCAAATAAAAGCTCTCACCTCCGTCTGGAATGTGCGCAATTATAACTGTTACTAATGTTTATGAAATCTCTAAATTCTACTAAAAAAATACTCAGGCATAAGTAAGTAAGTAAGTAAGTAATGTATGTATTAAGCAATGTAATTATAAATCCATAAACCTAAATCTTTAGATGATAAACGAACTTTACTTCATTAAATCAGATGACAAAACCAAATATAACAGGAATCACATTCTTTTGTCTGCACAAGTTTTTGGTGAGCCGTTTTTCGCAATTGCTTTTACCAGCCCGACGCACAATAATTTCCCCCAAATCTTTTGCACTTCGCTCAAAAGCCTCCTCGCGACATTGTCTGCCGCTTTCGACCCTTTTCACAATCAATTTACAAACACTGACCCAGACGAACATGTCTACATTTTATGAATGTATATGTAACTATCGAACATACTGCATTATTGTTTAAAGGAATAAGCATTTGATCTGTATTTAATCACCACAAGTTACTCAATACCAACACTTTGTAAAATATATAATGTGCTTGTGGTCACTAATAATCATATATAATAGATCTGATAATTGTAAATAAACATTAACAAACAAAATCGAATCCCTTGACGATCGCGGACGACCACTGGTTAAACTCTGTTGGACACACTTAGCGAACCACTCTGTACTTTCAGTACCCTCGTTTAATTGGATACTCAGTTATTCGAACACGTATCGTAACGTATACGGTGATACGATTGCGTCTCAACATACATTGTTGCACCCAACTTTTTTTTACGACTTTTACATACCATGTACAGCCTGCTCAAACAATTCTGTTACAAATGCCCATGTAAACAGAGCGGAGAAACTAACAGAATCGATTGTGCCCGAGGTACAAGATGAGTCACTTGACAGGTAATTACTCATGTCGAGTATAAGTTGCTCTACATAGAGTAGTGACAAATCATCACGCACTTTTTTTACTCTGAATCCTTCTCACAATCCTTCTCACAAAAAATATGGACATTTCTCGCCCTGGCATGGGGTGTCAAACAATGTTTGCAAAATGTCTAATTTCTAATGTGTCTATGCAGTTTGAACATTCACAAAAGCCGTACTTTCTTTCTCTGGAAAAGATACAAGGTCCGGCTCTTTTATACTCGGCCCGAGATAAGACCTTGTTTCTTGATAATTTAAAAGCCCCATAAAATAATATACATGTATGTCTGATAAACAGTGGGGTCTTATATTCTATGCATTGTGGAAATAATATACAGGTTGTAAAGATGAGTTCAAAAACATTCGTGTGTAATAGAAATTCCAAAACAATTTATAATCATTCTACATGTATTTAGGCATACTCGAGAGTGATGATTCAACCAAATTACCCCATACACAGTTCGATGGTGATAAATGTACTATGTAGATTAATCGATGTCACAAAACTGCTGCGTAGTAACAACAGATTCGACACCCAGAAATCTTAAGAAAATCATATTTAATTTGAGTACTTGTGATTGCAATGATTAATATTCATGTTCGCTTTTGAAGAAACAAGATTAACGCGAAGTAATCAACTGTCCTAGAGGTCGCGAAAATAGCTTTATGCAAACACGTCCCCAACTTATTTCGGTTAATCAAGCTCCCAGTGGGATTGTTCAGGTTAAATCGGCCGAAAATCTACGTGGCATTCACACACGCGAAGGAGAACGAGGCCAGGCTAGGATCCCAACACGAAGGCGCGCCGCGCTCATAAGCCCGTTTCGCATGATAAACCTGCACGGGGCGCGACGTCCTCACAAGCCGCTCTTAATTATCCCACCAAACTCAATGTGCGCCAGTGGGTAGCTGTCACCACTTAGCCGGCGATATCGCAAATCAACTGGCACCGGTAGCCGCAAGATCCCCGACAAGATTCAGTTAGCAGGAATATTCGAAAGATAATCGGGCGGGATCGCGGCCAATCTAATTAATCTGTAATTCGAGTGGTTAACGAGAGAGCGAGGCAGTCCGGGCCGTGAGTGAGCGAGCGAGCGAGGGAGAGGGTGGCCTGTGCTCGGAAGCGGGCGAGAATTTAATATCGAGCATCGAGCACCGCGGTATCGCCCGGCCGCGTAGAGTGGCCGGCGGGATGATGCAGTTGGTATAATTAGCGTATGGAGGAACGATATTTCTCACCGGCGCGATACGTCCGTCGAACAGATGCTCGCCGTAATTAAAATGCAACGTTCGCGCAACTCCGACCCGTCGTTTACGGTTGCTCGCACTAATGGCGCCACGCCGACAGATATTAATGCCGCGAATTGCAACAGGCTATTACGGCATTACGGTTAAAGCTATGAATTAATTGTCCCCTCCCCCCTGCCCCCCACCGCCTGCTCATCCCCAACTGCCACACCACTAACTGCCATTCCCACCACCCTTCTCCCCCTCGTCCCTTGCGCGCCGCGACGCCTTCCTTCTTACTCCCGGCGAGCATGTTTCCACCCAAAGTCAACGGCAACACTCGCTTGCCCGTGATATTTTAATCCGCTAATGCTGCCTTTTAATTGCCGATGCTAATTTATACAGAAGCTCGAAATCGCCTCCTTTCGCCGATTTAATTAGCTCCCCTGCTGTTGTTTATCGCCGAGCGAGAGCGGGTGAATCTGGTCAGAGCCTTTCGTGCTACCTGGCGGCGATGTGGTCTAACGTTGCCTTACCGAGTGGACAAGTTTCGATAGGTCGGCTTCAAAAATTGTTCTCGAGTTGATTCTATGGTTGATTACTGCATTCTGGTGGAAATAGAGCGTATTGGAAAACAATAGAGCTTTTGTGTTCTTAATAAGGTAGTTGGTCAGGTGATATGGCGCGGAGGTAAGGGGGGAAGATCGGAACGGTGATACAAAATTCGGTTAGGCTTTTTGCAATTACATGGTAAACTAATCTTTCAGTACGAAACTCAAGTTGAAATGTTATAGAGGGGCGGACTGACTGCTAATCACTATTCTGCATAAATTCCAGTCCGATCTAACCATTTTCATTTGCCTAACCAATCTCCTTATTAATTTTGTCATTTCTATATTAAGCAAAAATGGGCTGGCCAAAAATTCAAAAAAATGTCTACAGATTTGTACAACATTCATAGAGCATGTGTCACTATTTTTACACGATTCTTAAGAGCGGTTTTCCAGTTACAATTAATATTGTGCGTGATTCGATGGTTTTCTCTATCTATCCCGTATGTTATCAAAATATTGTCACGACTTGTAAAACCTTATAAAGATTATTCTGACAAAGTTTCAAGACATTCTTAAGAAAAGTAACTTTCCTTATGAACTATCTTAACGAAGGCACTACATGCTGGAACTGCGTTGTTATAAGCATCAATGTTCCTTTTATACCAAAGTGATAAATAATTTGTCATTTATATGATGCCTTCTGATCTCGACGCCAAAGAATAATAATGGCAAACTTCTCTCCAACTCGTTCCCCAATCAACAACTATTCCAAACGCAACATTTCCCGAAAATTCCAACACGCGCCATTTAAGGGCAATCCTGTATGATTCATTAAGACAACAAGCTTCTCGGCGCGTCGATTCCGAAAGGAGGAAAACCGCAAAGTATGCTGGCATACTAAAGCGCACTGCCGCCATCCATTAACAGCCACTCGTTGATCGATTGGCTAATATCGAGCAGGCACATTCTCTGCTCCCTCGGCCACGTCACTCTCTTTGTGAGGCACGTGCGAATTTGGGAATAGGCCGAGTCAACCTATGATTATTCAATTATTGCTAAAAAGCGCTCGGCCGTGCCGATTCGCTAATAAGCCCCGATGACTTGTTGCTCCGGATTCACGGAATCAATTGACATACCGCGCGTGCTTTGGCAAGATAGTCGCCACCGCCGCCGCCGCCGCGACAAAGATTGCGTCGCTGAGTTAATCATTAGTAATTACACGCCCGTGAGATAGAGCGCGACTCCCACCTCTCGCGACGAATTTATCGCCTTCCCTGTAATTCCCAGCCGCTAGCTCATAAGCCACTGCCGATAACAATCTACAGCTGTCACTTCGATTCTCCTAATAAATAATGCAACCTGCGCAATTGCTCGACTCCCACGCGCTATAATTAATTTCCATCCGCTTCCCTGGTAATTTGGAGACTAGAAATATTTCTTAGTTGTTACTCTTCTCGTGTGTTTATATGCTATGGTGCGCGACTTTATATTTATCAATTTCCATTAGTTTATCGCTGCTTTTGTTGAAATGCTTTGTTGACGCAGTCGTGGTTGAAAGATTCGATTACGGTCGAGTGTCGCCGCACAGAAGCTAAGCCATTTATACACAAGGACCACTTAATTGAGTAGATAAAATTGAGATTTTGTTGATTAGTTCGCAGAAATCAATTTGGTTATTTTTATAACTAAATAAATCCAAGTTTACAAGACATACGAGATTATAAGATTTTGGAGATCGCAAGACCAACAGAAACTGTCATTCACGCATAAGCTAACCAATCAAAGATTCTCGTCAATAATGCACGAAAGGGACATTTACGGTGTCGGAGAAACATTCAAGGTGTCATTAACGTATCCTAATGACAGGAATTTGGTGGCCGACACTTTCCCAAAGAGAGGGCTAGAAAAAGCTTTACAATCCGGCTTTACGATTGCGTCCGAGGAAATGCTTAATTGCGGCTTGGGCGCAATCCCCGCGGGAGTTTACATGAAAAACGGATGATTAGGTGGGTCGAGCGCGAGGCGGGCGAGCGCGAGCGGCAACAAATGGGAAGGCTCGCCTTTGTACGCGGAATATCAAGGAGGGTCTCGCCGGCGAGAGAGCACCATTCATTTTTAGTGCGTACAAGAATCGGCATTGTATTACCGAGCGGCGCTTTGATTTACGAGGCTCGTAAATCAGTGGTCATGCGAGCGAGGGACTGGGGCTGGCTGGGTCGGCCGCGCCGGCTCTGCCCGGCTGCCAACGCGCGCGCTCGCCCGCTCGCTCCCTGTCCCCGAAATAGTTTACAGGAGTCCAAGTGTACCGCGGACGAGAAATACGTTCCCGTCAAGATTAACGAAACGACGACAAGCGGAGTTAATGGCCCGTCGAAAAGACTGTCCTTCGTGATATTTATCCTGCGCCGGGTTAATAGCGGCAGCATTTGCGCCCAGCACACACGCGCTCTCCACTGCGTACTTGTACGTGTCCCTCTACCTGCCTCCAGTTACACCATCCAAGCCCCCCACCCAATCCCGACACACCACCACCACCGCCACTTTCCTCCAGGCCGAGCGCCCGCTATGAACTTTCTCCGGAAACGAGTATGATTTATAATCCCTACTTGAGTGTAAAACTTTAATAGACGCCGTTAGTAAGCCGGGCGATAATTCCTCGTCCGGCGATATTTCACCGGGGCTGGGGGGGAGGGCTAGCATTCCCGTCGAATATGTGTCTGTCCCGGCGCGCGCGTCGCCCGATATAAATGCCTGCCGCTTTTTAATTCCTGATTGATTAATGACATTTGTCAGCGGGCGCCGTGCCCCCGCGCGTTACATAAAGTCGCGGGCACATGCATCCGTTATTTAACGCCGCCGGACGCCGAAAACTCATTCCTATGCGTCACCTTTCCGCGAACCTCCCACGAGCGGCTTTTGTCAGTCGGCCGAAACAACTCCGACATCAATTAATGTTCGCGTTCTGTCCAGCTCGACCGATTCCGAGCGGCCAATTAAAGAGTATCATTCGGCCATTAAGACGTTATTCGATCAGCAAAAGCAGTCATCGATATTTCAATTAGCCTGAGACAATTTCGCCAGATCGCTCTCCACGCAATTCCAGCGAAACCCGTTATGAATATTGATAGCGCGTCGAGGCTTTTTAAAGAGACAGCTTATTACGAGCGGTAAATTCCGCGCTAAGTATCGGGCGATCTGGCCGAGCTAACTATGATAATTAGCGGGAGCGTTAGGAGGCGAGGAGGAGGAGGGTGGCGTTGGAAGAGTGGTCGGGGAGAAACACGTGCAGCAGCAGCAGCAGCAGCAGCAGCAGCAGCAGGGGGGAGCGGCGGGCTGGCACCCATTTGAATATATGCACATCGCCGGACTCTCTCGAGAGGCAGTGAAAGGGGAACAGGTTTGAGGTGGTAGGGTCGGGAAAGGCTGCTCCGGGGCGGACAGTTGTATGTACCGAGCCAAGACAGAGGCGCACTAACCGTGGTAGGTAGAGGAGTGAGGTATTCCGGACGGAGATACTGATTCGCACTCGACGTCAGCATCTTAAACAGAGTGTATTCCACTATCTCCAGGTCACGCGATGATCTTGCTTCCCCGTTGAGGGGGGGGGCACACTCGTCGTCGTCGTTCTCACTGCACACACCGCCCGATTTCAACTGGCCGTCGGCCGACACTCCGCAGAGACGGACTCTATCTTTCTCGCTCTCCCTCCTTTTTACACGTAGTATCCCTTATATCCTTTGGAGTCGTGGTAGCAGCCTCCGCGTAGTAAACGAAGCCATCCGTGCGGCTTCCCCAATACCCTCCACGTATCCACACAAATTCCCTAGGGAGCGGCGCAGTGCCGACGACAACAGAAACACACTACTGTGCGTGGGCGGGTAGGGGGTGGGGGGATGGGGGTGGGGGGTTCGGTGGTGGCGAGAAGGAGGAAAGGTGGGCTGCGAGAGCGAGCCAATCCCAATGCACTCACGTAAACACAACTCGATGTGAACACGACGGGCTTCGTGTCGCGACTGAGCTGCTCCGAGCAATACTACTCGGGGAAGGCCGCTCCTTACCCCCACCGGCCGACTTAACTTTCAGCTGACTGCCCCTTCCTCGAGCGGCTCGACCGAGTCCCCCGGGAAAATCACCCCCACCACCAACGCCATCCTACACTCCCTCGCCCGCCGCGCGACACTCTCTACCACCCCTTTCCGCAAACCATCGCTACTGATGGCAGTAACACCCGGCACCCTCTGCGCCCACCTTATTATGCCGATTAACTAATTACCCCTCAAGGTCCTACCGTCACCTCACGCCGACTCTTTCTCCGGAACGTTGCGCAATGTCGAAACTAATCGGAAAGGAAGTCCACGCCATGATGAATATGCCTTTGAATCAGCACAGTGCACTCCGACCTCTTGGCTTCAAGATGGTTATAAATAAATTAGCTGGTAGTTTTCGTTATTTGCGAATGTGGCTTTATTGCGAATTATTCCGTTTAGGTTCTTTTATCGAGGAAGACTAATTTGTGTGTTTTTACAACTCAGTACACGCACAATGCATTACTGTGTGAGAATTAAGTGGCGGGAACCCAGAAAAACATTCAATTAAGAATTATTTGTTATTTTTTTAAAACTACCGATGTACTTTGGTATGTTTCGGTATATGTATGTAGTTCGGCAAATTATGGAAAATGTAAACGCTCGATTAAAATTTGTCATAAATTCCTGCAACTCTACCAGCCTCATATGTATTATGAATTTTAAAGAAAACAATCTGAAACCATGATTTTGACGGTCTTGTAGTTGGAATGTTCACGAATGCGTGCTTGGCCCGACTTTACATTCGTCCAAATTGCCCGTGATGTAATACCAATGATTCCTACCCCATTAATATATGTAGAAAGATCGATGGACCAGCCCCCTTTTATGTTGGATAATTCCGTGTGTTCCGCTCTTGTTCTGCATGATGTACTGGCAATCTTCCCATTGTGCTGAATTATGATGACTGCCTTGATGAATTATGATGCATCGGTCATCGAATATGTATTAGGAACATTATGGTCTCTTAAAGTTCTCATTGTACATCGCATTAGCGATCGACTACACTTCTGTGACCAAATGGTTTTTCAATGTTCCATAGGTTAATTATGGAATGTTTCAATAAAAATATCCTATTAAGCAACTATAACTGATGCTATACTTTATAGGTGTAATAAAATTGGCAGTAATCAGAATATTATGACAGGAATTAGCAGAATGTAATAAGCTAACATATAGGTAATAAAAGGAAGAGAGAAGAAGAACAAATAAGAACACACTTGACACGGATGATGTAATAACTCTATGGTCATGGCGATCAAACATGACGTCACCTTTAACCAACTCAGATTTAATGTCAGTGGCTGTGATTGCTATGAATAATATTTATGCCTTTGTAAAATTATATGGTGAGCAACATCAAGGGGGTATTTTCTGTTTTATAATCAAATTCAGAATCAGAAAATACCTTCATTTGAAATTTGCACTTTACCTGAAACCTTATGTACGTCGTTGCACATGTCTCCATATTTATCAATACAAGATATAATATTAACTATTGCTCACATGTTTATTATTAAAAAGTTCTATTACATTCGAGTGTTGCAGCGTGAAGTTTGACACAAGATTGATTCAACAACTTTCAACAGTTATCCGAAGAAGAGCGTAGTAAACACAATTAAACAATTAATACGAGTATACCAATAACAATTAGTGAGAGTTCACCGATGCATGTATAATTAGACGAAACACCAACAGTAGTTTATTTATTTAGTAGAATATCAATTAAATAATTTGAGCGAATAATAGTTGTCTAATAGTATTTGCATTCAAATATTCTATAACAGCGTGTAGAATATTGTGCAAATATTTGTTCGCAGGCGGACAGTTACGTCTAAGTGAGACTAGAAAAGCTCCGAACGCTAAGCCAAAAATGACACGCTCTTTTGTCGGGACGTACCACCGCAGGACAATAAGATCAAATTCGTCCTCGGGCGGATTAACCGTAAGCCAGCTGGAAGGACCTTCTGCCTTGAAGAAAGCCTGTTGCAAACACCGGATTATTGAAATCCGACAGCCGTAATTAGCAGGCCGATCGGTCCCCGTGCTTTACAAGCACGTCTCTGTACTGCAGCACTCAATAGCATGCTAGACACATAGATACATATAACAGCGGCATTCCAGTTGTAAAAGATGCGGTTTACGATGCGCCTATAGGCGTTTGCGATTTGCCGTTTTATGTCTTCCCGACGATTAAGCAATAAATAACTGCTATTCGTTTCCATTCGACACCTAAGGGTCAATGTAAACACACGAGCGGGCAGGGCCACCCCAAGTTAAAACCATGCCTGGTACCCGGCAGGAGTGGGGGTTCGGGGCTGACCCGTTCGTGTTTTTGGATAATTTTACCGTCATGGTACAGAAACAAAGATTTCGCCTGTTTTAGAAACTTTTATATCGACCGAATATTGTATGAATTTTCATACTATTATTAGTTATCATTTGTAACACAAATATTTCGTTTCTAAAGGCCCCAGTTCGTGTGCTTGCTAAAAATGATTTAATTTACAAAATGATGAGCTATTCCACTGTCACTGATACACCCTATGTGCATGTAGAATATTGATGACTTTCTTGCAGATAGTCAGAAAATTGTCCAGTATTTCTTTAACATTTTGAATGCCTAACTTTGTGATTGGTAACTCTTCTATCTTACTTTGCTGAGAATGTTGCTTAGGGATATTTTCTGTTCGACTGATGGTGGGTCTGCTGTACAGGGTGATTTAATTATACAGCTTATCATAAACAATACTTTGTTGTTATATTTATTATAAAGTTGAATTTAATAATACACTACATATAGTCGCCGCTAATTCAATAAGCGGTTTTAAGGTCGCTCTTTTTATTGTGCCCGAAAATGATAACGCACGAGAAATAACAACTTATCCAATTTCTATGATTTGGTACGAAAAATAATGGGATTTGGACGAGTTGGTCCCAAATATTATGCCGAAAATGATAATAACACAGGAAGAATAGAAAGAACAGCGATCTTGAAACCGCCTGTCGTGTTGGCAGTGACTATGTATAATGTTTCCCACTGTATACCTTAGTTAGACATTTAACACAACATTATGTTGTATGCATAATGCATATAATACAATACATACATATAGTGAATAATTGTCCCTCATTATACATATGCACATTATACTATCCAATTGAATATTGCATATATGTAATTATATGTGTATAGGTATAGTGTATTATGTGTGCAGGATGACCAATATAATACAGAGAATATAAGGAAGAAGTTATTACAGCATCAGTGTATATTTAAATATACTAAATTATTTATACTTATCCTAGGCACAGTAGTGTATGCCTGATACTGTTGATTAAACGGGAAGTGAATCACCATGTATAGTTTTGGTCTAAGAGGGCTCGAATGAAGAGAAGATCTACCGCACGTGCGTATGAATATAGGTGATGAAGGTTGGTAAGGAAAGCAAGAAAGGAAGCAAGCACGGCTCGCGCCCATCCCTAGATAGCTTGATCGTTGGCAGGTCAAAGTAGTGGTGTAGAGGGGTGGGGGGCAGAAGGAAGGCGTGTTGAAGCTCTCCTCAAGCAACACGGATGACGTCGGCAACGACGGAGGACGGTGGCTAGCCAATGCGGTGGAAAGGCGGCAGGAGCGACGACGGCGGTGGCGTCTGCGACACGGTGGTCGTTGCCGCTTCACGCTACGCCGACACTTTTGTCGGGTGGTGCCGGGTGCCCATGGTGTGCCCATGGTGCAGGCAGCCAACGTGTGGCCAACGACGTGACAAGTCGCACGAGGTGCCCCCACAACCCCCACTAAAGGACTTAGGCCCGTTGCACACTGTCCAACACTCAGTTCAGTAGCATTTTATAAGACTGTGACTTACGCGGTGTACAGGGTGTTTCACTGGCCTTGGAGGTGAGAGAAGCTACATGTTACTCTACGTATATGTATAAGATTATTATAAATAATTTTATGATTTTCATTTTCGCGAATATTAATTAATGTTCTTCAAAAATCTGTATATTCTGTATACATATATACATATAGAGATATTTCATTACTTTTAGTGTAACATTATATAATATCGATTTTTTATTGATTCAGGAGAGAGCGAATCATGCTGTGTAACAAGTAAAGGTTTTTTTCCATACATTTTTTATAAACAGACTCTGATTTATTTGAATTAATTCAAATAGAAGCTTGCCACTAAAACGTACACTTCAGATAAAAGTTTCCGTTATTTTAGCAGAATAATATATTGTTCGAGTTATGAGGGCGGATATTTCTATTTATATATCTTACATAACAAAACGTGCTAATTGTACATGTTGTAGACCTTATTTTGAAATTAGTTCTAACAATTTTGGCAAAATAGGCTAATCTGCTGTTTTTCGGAGCAAGAGAATGATACACACAGGTCGCGACTTTGGAAGAATTCATTTAAGAGCACGTCGAGCCTGCTTTGCATGTGTAATTTATACCAACAAGCAAAATGCACAAACACTTGTTATTAGGCGAAGTCTCGCTGAAAGTCCTTTAACCTGTTATGTTTCAATATTTGAGTGTAGTTCAGTTATGAATAAAGTAACAAAAATGCAAAATAACTCGAAACAGAGCTGTTTTGATAAGCTGGAGTTGATAAATTTCTAAATCAATATTATTATGTAGTAGAAGGATATGTCTGCAAATCTGATATGGGTTTTCAAAGAATACATGTTAGTACTTGTCTTGGAGATTCATGATCGTTCAAACGCATCAGGCGCATGCTTTATTGAAATTCAATAATCTTTCAGCCTTCAGATGTTTGCTTGACAAATTATTGACAACACGTTAGCGTAGCTGTATAGGAGTCTACGACGATTTTCTTAGTTTTCTTTCGATCCTTTGAATTTGTCATTATGTGCCGAATGAAACATCTTAAATTTTGTTTATTCACATGTCCCCGATACATTTACATCGTATCCCCGATATATCCCCAGTACACTTACAACTCGTTTCACAACTGTTTTGCAATAACTTCGATACACAATGGTCGCTACAGACATCGACACACTCATCCCACACTACTTGCGGAAAGCATCGCATGCACTACTGCAATCATGTAGTGTTTGCAGAAACATCTGCGCAGTCTGTCAGTAACAGTTACACATAAACCATTATAAAATTAAGCCATCAAACATATTCGCACGCTCCGTACGTCTTATGCTAAAATCGAGCGACCTCGGCACCTTCCTTGAATCAAGCTGCAGTTGTGTGGCCGCGCGCTACGTGACTTTCAATGATGCTGTCCTTCCAAGCGATTGATGGTAGGTTGGAAAAACTGCTTTGTTCGGATTGTTCGAAAGAATCGATGTTGAAATTGACGGTTTTAATAGGGGGGATTAGTAATTATTGATTTGTATTAATAATCAACAATTTTTAAAATTAATTTGTATTACTAATTTGAACTGGGAAACATTTTCTTCGAATTTTGCACCAGTCCACTTTTCCGAAATGGAGCTAACAAAACTAACAATGAAAATGGTTAGATCGGACTAAAATTTATATAGAATACTAATTACATGGCTACCGGTCCACCCCTCTACCGAATTTCAACTTGAATGTTCGTACTAAAAGATTTGTTTTATTGTAGTTTGAAAAGCTCTCAGAATTTTGTCTCACCGCTCAGATCTTCTCCTCTTACCACCACACCTCACTGACGTGCCCAACTACCTTAACTAGTAATAAACAATTTGTCTTACTGACGGCCTTATCGCCTTTTGTCAGGCCTAATCGGAAAACCCGAGTTCCAGCGTCCCGACTACCTGCCGATCGGTTGCTTGTCTGCTACCTGGCCCGATGATGAAATCAAGAGGCTGGCGCTTATTCAAGGGCCACTCCCTCGACTCTATTTCCTTTCCCTACCTAGCATTTTGGAACCTCGACGTGTAATGCTCTGGCTATTCAACACGCTTATCTAGATCGGTATTTGTGTCCAATATCTGCGGACAAGTCTGGACTGGCATTAACACTGAAAGCAGCCCCTCGATTATTGAAATCCAATACAATGAGACAAGCTAATCTTGTATGTTGTATACGTTTTCAACATAAAGTGTCAACAAAATGGGTCAAACGGTTTTGATAAAGTTGGATAATCTGCCGCTTTTGAGTGCGAGAACGTCATAAAAAATGAATCTCCATTTTGAGAGCATTCATTCGGGGCGTTGAGTATAACCAACTTAGTTTCTATAAATTAATAAACTACCGCCAATAAAACGAATCTCTATGCGTTCTATACATATTATAGTACGAGCAAATCTTGTGTGTTGCAATCTTTATCTTCAAAACTGGCTCAGCGATTCTGATAAAATGGGCTGATGTATTATTTTTGGCTGCGAGAAAACTGTTTCTTTTGTCTCAATTTTAAGAAAACTCGTTTAGTCGGATAAAAATAATTAGATCGATTTCTACGAACTAATAAGCTACAAATATTCAAATAAATCTTTACCGAACGACGCTCGGTGTCCTAGGTACTGCATGCTCAAACAATCTCTCTGCAGGTCATAACATTTTCAATTAGTAAGGAACGTGATTTTATGCGACAATTACCTTAAGTACATATTAATCATATCAAGTGTATTAAGCCGGTGTCACATGATGCACGATGTTTATGGTTTCGCAAACGATCTTGCGACCATGTATGTACTACGATACATACAATTATACATATACAATGGGAGGAAGCAAACGTATGACAGCTCCGACTTCCAATTCGTTCCGGAGGAACGAAGCGATCCATTATAAGGCCACAGACCTTATTACGCACATACAGAAACGTTGCCTCTTTATGTAAATAGTAAGTATGCAATTAGGACTGGCCAGGCCTCATAAATATGGATTGCGCGAAGCCATGCGTGCCCATTTTAAGTACATCTTTTAAAATACAGTTATTACACGGAGAATTGTCTTCGCAATTACTCATGCATTTTAATGCCCGGCAACTGCTGAATTATTAATATCGTCCGAATGCTCCTAATATTCGGTGCCTCTTCTTATCTCGCTGGGGACTTGCATGCAGCCCATACATAACCTCTTATCTCCAGTCAAGTAGCATCCTCGACTTCCATGTTTATTCCCCTCGCCCAAATAGACTAGAAATTAATATCCATCCGACTAAGTATTAGTACTTACCAACTTCTATCATCAATCCCATCAATGCTAATCATTTCTTGGTTATTCTTCACATACAAATAGACTACAAATTAATATGTTAGGTGAGTATAAGAAAGTTCGAGCGGCTATTTTAATCAACAGAAATATTGTACAGGGTGAGTCACTTGCCTTTTAATCATCCCCCTCACACTCGAGTTCGAATTACTTCCATTTTTGGTTTTGACATTAGAAATACCATATCCCACATATGTATACAGCTACATAAATCAGGTAATATAGTTATGCAAGTGTAGTATATTACATCATATGTGCATTTAATTATCTTATTCCTAATTATGTAATTTTCCAGTATGTAACATATTCCCGGCAGTGGCCATTTACTTCCTTGCCAACAAACCTCTTGCGGTCTTAACGAATAGAGATAAATGCAAGACAACAACTTGTTTATAAATTTATTCCCATAAGTGTTATACACTGACAAATCCTCTGTTAAATAAGCTTTTGTTTAAGCATACGTAAGAGAACTTTGAATTAATAGAATGCGTGTGTGTAAAGTTTGACACTGATAAACCGTAGCAACACCGACAACATTCTTAGTTACTTAAAACATTCAATAAAGTACATACGTTTAATAAAAACCAAATAAAATATATTACCACACGCCACTTGATACACTTTGATCACCAATCAGGCCCACGTCACTGGATACACTTTGATCACTAATCAAGCCCACGTCGACGATTCCTCGCTCGTACGGCCCGCGCAAACAGACTGCAAATTAATATCTATCGTATAAAAAAGAAATGAAATATTATCACACGCGGACCACCGAGCTCACCCCCCGCTCATGATTGATTGCCACTAACTCCGTCAGCAATAAAAACTTAACGCCTACCGCCCCCGCGCGCAGAATGATAGCCCGGTTTGCCGTTCCGTGTATGTATTCGGCAAGGAGCTGCTAAAGCTCTCGCGAATGCCGAGCATTATATTACGGGGACCTGGGACTGCTTTAATAAACGATCCTGGGCAATAGGTCCTCCGATCGGACGGGCCGATCGTAACACGCTAATGGGAGCAATAAAATGACGAGCGACATAATGAGAGAGCGAGAGGGAGAGCCGGGCTAAATAGAGCAAGGAATACACAGGGAGCAGAAGTACCCTTCACACTCGGCGAGCCGCCGGCCTTTTGTACCTACGCGCTTACAACAATGCACCTTTCACGGCTCGAGGACTTGCCGGTGCGCGCGCGCGCCCGCACCAATGAGGTTATAAAATCGCCCCCTCCGCCCTTTGCCGCTCCCTCGACCCATACTATGCACACCCTTACGACACGGCCGTGACAAAAAGGGACGGGAGCAGGTATAGGTCTGCGCGGCCGAGTTTTTCAACTGACCTAATGATCCCCGGCTGTAAATGCCGGTCGCCCGAGTGTATTAACCCTCACTGCCCGCCACGGCACAAAGGACGCGGAGAGTGCTCGAATTTTCGTAAGCTGCCCAGCCACAATGCGCCAGTGTTTAATTGTCGCTTGAGGATAACTGTTTGTATGGGGCCGCGGTCTTCCTGGAGCCGAGTCCAGTGACGTTCTAGAGTCCGTGGATGTGGAACGGCCGCTACAGGGTGATTGGTTCACTTGAATTCAATCAGTATTATCGTCTGCTAATTCTTGTCGGACAGTGTGTCATATTATATTATGTGCATTGTGCACATAGTATAATTAAGGTAGTTGGTCACGCGAGGGAGGTGCGAGAGCAATAGGGAAAGGCCTTAACGGTGACACGACATTATGAGGCCTTTTCAAACTACAATAAAATCAATTTTTAGTGCGAAATTTAAGTTGAAATTTTGTAGAGGGGCGTATAATTTTTGTATAAATTTCAGTCCGACCTCACCACTTTTATTTTCGCTATTAATTCTGCCAGCCCCGTTACGGAAAAATGAGCTGGCCAACAATTCTAAAAAAATGTCTACACATTCGTATAACATTGATGAAGCATGTGTTACTATAGTTTTACGTGATTCTTACGAACCGTTTTCCGGTTACAATTAATAATGTGCGTGCGATTGGCTGGTTTTCCCTATCTATGCCTCCTATGAGAAACGTCAATGTCAACATCAATTCTTTTGCAAACGGTGTAGTACAGTCCAATATAATTTAGCCAATAGAAGTTGCAAGACACTATAAATATTATTCTGTCAAAATTTGAAGAAATTCTTAAGAAAAGTAACTTTTCTTACGAACTTATGAACCTTAGTTATGACCCTATGAAATGAAACTGGTAATTTATTACTAACTATAATTTCTTATTGCTTGTATGAAGTACATAATAGATAACTATTGATAGTTTACATCTCACGTGTATGATATACCACGGACTCGGCGCTACCATACCGTTGGGATTCCAAAGAAAATGACTCACCCTGTATGCGGCTAGCATCCTCATTAGTCAGCAGGAATCATCGGCACCGGAAACGGTTTCCGTGTCCCTTTCAAAAGGCCATGCACCGCTGGGAAATTAGGCAGTGTGAGTTACAAGTGCGTCTGGCGCGGCGCGGCGCGGCGCAGCGGCTCCATCCATGTGAGCGTGCGGCTAGTTTACTGCCCTACGGCGACTACAAAAAATGTTTTCGTTTTACGGCTGCTCACTTCAGATGCGACGAGACTTTGAACCCGCCGACACTGCCGAGCTCGAAATAAAGGTTTTTAAAATGCGGCGTGTTACGCCCGGTTGCACGAAATACTACCTGCGTGTAAGTGTGTGCGGCGTGGGGCCTTTCCCTCGGGATTATCGAGTATTTCGGGAATTTAGTTTTCCTTGATTTACGAACTCTTCGAAAATAAGAGGGAACTTCTTTTGTAAATTCCATTTTCTTTTATAACATGTATGAAGAAAGTTTAACGTGCCTGAATGCTCTGTGATAAAACTGAATTAATAAAATAGAAAAAGTAAACTGTTAGATATCTTTAAAGGTTGTTTCCTCCGTAGTAATCCAAACAACCCGAATTTCATGAAATCAAACATTGATAGTCCACATACTGCGTTTTACTATATGTACATATGTTACACTTGTTGTCAAAATTGTTTACTTGGCATATTGACACTAACTTCCAGGCTTCAGTTATGTCAAACTACGTGTTGCTAATGTGGACAAATTTATGAGTCACCGTATACCTATTCTACAGCCTTGTGAACAGTGTACAGAGACGCGGCATGTTGAATCACTCTGTATAATATTCAGAATGTCGGGAAGAGTTAAGAAACATTTGTGTATAAACGCAAAGCTATTAAATTATCTATAATTGTTCTATGTGAGTAAATCGGACAGAACTGAATCAGGGGATATTTAATCACGCTAATATAGATGTGTAGGTAAAGGACTTGTGTGACTTTTGAAGTGCGTGGAGTTGTGGACGAACGAACACTCACCTAGAGACGTGTCGTTGGTGTTGGATGTGCATTTTCGCTGTGCAGTTTTCAGCTTGAAATTGACTGACTGCTGGCAACAGGCATATCAAACAGGTTGTCTAAAGTTGGATGAATGGGTGGACTCCACTGCTCCCAACATCCGATTTTCTACTGCCAGCGTGCATTGAAATGTTCGAATGCTCGGCTTTAAACTTTTCAAGAACGCGCCAGCGTTTCATTTACCGTTCTGCATCTGAAGCTGGCTGTCCGTCAAGTTTCCTTTCTTAACTCCCTAATTAACGCGAGATATAATTAATTCTCAGCTGTGAATTAACATGATTTATTTAATCATTCCAATATGTATATGTATAGTTACGTAACTTTGTTTTGCATTTACCAGATAATCTCCGAAATTACCGAGTCAATTTTCATGATATTTTCACTTAAGGTTTCTGTGAATTTTAATGCAGAAATGCATTTAAAAGTTTGTTAATTCGAAACACGCACGGACGTAAATTCCAAATTCGTTCGCTTTTATTGGATAACATGACCCTTGAGAATTTAAATCCACATTTGTTTGCATAAATATCCGCACTTTATTTATAATGCTACGCCAATGGGAAACTGAGCAGTGATTAAAAATGGAAAACGATATATGAGAATCAAAAATATATTAGAAGTTGATGTAGATTTACTGTTCTCCTCCTAAGTTTCCAATGTAGTCCATATTTACATCGCACAAATATTAAAATGTGAAAAAAGCGCCAAGTAGTTTAATTCCACATAAAAACTATCTTCTTGAACTCTGTTGTCCAGAAATGAAATACATATAATACAAGAAAGCGAAGTTTTCAATCAAAGATACCACATATTAATTAATGATTTAACTTTAGTTAATTCTAACTTCAAAACTTCACATATGCGTACTTTATTGTCAAGTAAAAACATCAGCAGCATAACATCTTGAATAAAATACGCACACGCCAAATTTTAAAGTTAGAGATGTAAGTTATTTAATGAACGAATGCGTGGAATCTTTGATTGAAAACTTGTTTTTTTTAGTATACCCAGTTCGTTTTTCGATAACGTTGTTAGCAAAAAGGTTCCCGCGAGAATCACGTCTTCGGAGATTGTAATGGCACCTTTATTAATTTTTTCAGTCCAACCTCTTTTAAGCGAGGTAAGTAGATGAATCACAGTGTGTAAAGGATTTTTAAAACCGCGCTCTTTGATGCAGGGAAATCCAAGCGTAACTATCAATCAATCAAAATCGTGTGATAATTGTATGTAGGTATAAACGTGCTACGTAATAGATACAGGAAATTACGAACGTAGCAGCGATCCTTCTATCTGAAGATTTATGGACCCTGTGGGAATAATGATTTCACACGATATAAAGTTCAAGGTGCAACAGTCATAAATGCATATTCCTTCATATATGAATCACTCTCGCCGCTTATGCATGCATTCCGAGGCGTAGAACCGCACTTACAAATGGTTTAGCAGTATTCATATCGTTGCACGATCAAGCAAAAATGTTGAACTTTATTAATTCATAGACTGTTTAGCAACGAGTCATTTCTCAAATGTAACACGTATACATCGGTTTTTCACTAGCAGTCAACAAACTTTATTCTTACAGTGACGTTACACTTTGTCTTATCTATTTAGGGCGCTCATAACATTAATATGTATCAACTTCGCACTCTAAAACCTAACAAGTAACCAAGACCCAACCCAGACGATGCCATTAAAGTTAAAAGATATTGTAGTATATATAGGTTCCGGAAATAATTTCGACAGAGAGATATACATAAAGGTGGATTGATATTTAACGCGTTTTACGATATTCATATGCGTATTATACCCATTTTACAAAATTCCCAGATTATGAATCGTGACATCTACAATACAATTTCTTTTATAGTTGATCCTGTATAATTAACGGCAACTAAATATGCAATATAACAATAATAATTAATGGTAGAATTACTATAATTCCGACAAATTGACGGGTTTCAGGTTTTCCTCACAATAATTGACATACTAATGCAATAATGAATAACCAGTAAATGAAAAGGCAATCACCGACTACATATCTTGAAAAAGGTTACTTTTAAAAGTCGAGTTACCTTGCAACGTAAAAATCATTAGCGCATTCCCACGAGAGTGTAGAAAAATCTTGCGCCCAAGCCCCTGAAATCGGAGGAGTAGCGGTGCGGTGTGTAGGGTGGGCGCAGAGGGTGGCCGGGCTTTTTAATTTATCAAGCCGGCAGGACTGATGGCGCAAAGATAAATTTAACGCGCGCCCGTTTTAAATGCACGCGCCCGGGGTGGCGTGTAGCTAATGTATACCAGGGCGATTAATGAATTCAGCTGAAATAGATTGAGGTGGTAATGGGTGGTGGTATATGTTCGGAGACACGGATGAGTTGGCGCGGCCCGGCCATCGGAATGCATATCAATTGTACCATGGAAACTCTCGTGCGCCGCGAGGGCACGCGCGCGCGCGCCGGCCCTCATTGCTAGTCGCAGAATTATGCGATTCTATGGCAGCTACACGCGCAATACAGACAAATTGATTTACATAATTTGCATTGATTGCAGGATAGCACGTTATTAGGTTGGCTAATCTAATCCCTGTCCCGGTGAAACACGGGACACGCAGGAGTGAATTCGTCCCGGAGCTGCTTGAACGGTTCTATGAATTAGCCTGTTTAACCCTTGCACTGCCTAATTAATTTGCCCAGTGTTCTTCGATCGATTTCGAGATACAGCAAAAGTATCAGTTTACCGGTACAAAACAATGTTCTTCGGTCATCAAGTTTCCTGTAGCTATTATGCTACTGTGTACAACAAGCAGATACATTTGTTTTTGAAACAGGATTATCGCATTTCATACTTAAGGTAATATAGTTGCCATGCTATATGCTATCCAAACATTAAACATAAGATGTGACTATATATATTCACCAATCTTCTTTAATCGAAACTTTTAACTAGCTCCAAAATACTTTCTTTCATTACAAAAAGATGTGTCAAATACAGGGTGTCTCAAAAACTGTAACCATATTATCGCCACTGGCACACGGGAAAGATGATGGTTGTTTCCAAAATTCGCATTCGACTATTCGTTCACAAGAAAATTGAAAGAAATTTGTGCAAATGAGGAGCATCTTTGAGGCTTCAGCTGGAACCTACTGGCCCAGAGCCAGGCCACCCCCCCCCTGACAGGTGCAATACGAGCTTCTTTCCG
The DNA here is from genome assembly GCA_963675795.1 of Crossocerus cetratus. NCBI lineage: Eukaryota > Metazoa > Arthropoda > Insecta > Hymenoptera > Crabronidae > Crossocerus > Crossocerus cetratus. Next base: position 8,136,045 of record OY776668.1, read on the forward strand.
AAATTTCCAAAAACCAGGGGCCAATCGTTTGCGATTCGTCAAATGGTACAAAGTCGTCGCCTACATTGTTATTGAATAATTTGGAATTGACAGCAGAATGAGATGTTTTAAAATAGACATGTTTTCCGTGGCTACAGCCATTTACCACATGTTCGGATTTACCCTGTATACATATATAATGTAGCACAGTGGCTCTTGGAAAGACAATTTTATCAAGTACCTGCGGTATCTTACTTCTCTACGACTTACTCCGAATGAGTAACCGCTCGCTGAAGAGACTATATTGGACTACATATGTTATAATAAATTATACATTTAATATAATGTATGGAATGCAGTGAAGAATTCGGTACCATTCGTTTATAATTCTATACTATATATGTGTATATGAGAAGCTACATTCGTCAGTAGCGATTGAAAGAGATATGAATCACCCAGTACATACATACATGGTGATTCACGTGCTTTTCGAATCAGTTGATATCAGACATATATGTGTATGTAGAATATTTTGTTCGCATTACACATAACTATAATATTATATATGTATATGTATAATGAAGAGAGGAATTGAGAACCATTCGTCTGTATAGAAGTGTATTGGCAGATCATTTATATTCGTAAGGCTAAATTTTTTTTTGTACCCATTCGGGGGACGTCGCAATCCTGTACTTTATTCGATATTATATTGCATGAAATAATATATCCTCGTGTATTATATTGCATGAAATTATATACTGCACAAAACACTAGATATGTACTTGATTCGTCAATATTTGATTTGAGCGAGAGAAGAGTGGGGAACATTCACGGGACAAGATAATGGCAATAAAGACGAATCACCGATCCCAATCGCAGCAAGAAACAATCCCGAAACAATAGAACGACACGAGGGTATAATTTAAAGAGCATTTGTGCAGGTGCAGGCGGGCTTGGCGAGGGATAAAAAGTGAGCCAGTGAGGACTGAGGTCTGATAATGCGCATGTTCGGCCAGGCAGCGCCGCCTGGGAATTGTAAATTACTGGTCGTTTGAGCTGATGGCATTGGAGGCGATGTGGCGACAGTAGCGTCTGAAGCGATATACCAACCACGCTACACCAAAGACTGAAACAATAGTTCAAATATTTGAATCGTAAAATTAAATTTGTTATTCAATAGGAATTCACTAAATCAAAATTTTAACCTTAAATTAAACTGTTTATTCAATACAAATTCTATCATATCCAAATTTCACCCTTATAGTAATATCTATCCACATACTAATACCAATTGATAAGTACGGAATGTTATCTAAGTAAGTATAGTTCGCAATAGATGGCAGAAACATTATTGGACACAGATGGAAATTACAGACGGAAATTTTAAAACTGGAAAAAGTGTACTTAACTTCTGAATACTACTCCAGTACTACACTTTTAACATTTCCCGGTACTACAAAATGTAGATGGGAGTATGGGTGAAATAACCATTCTTCGTATTCGACTTTGAAAATGTAGGACGCACAGTGAGACTCCTGGTTTGATCCAAACATCCAGTTATGTCAAACTTTAGTCTTAAGTAAGTTTAAAGTCTAGTCTTTAGTAAAATTAAGTTAAATTGTAAAGTTAAATTTGGTAAATTCAATCATTTTTTAAATATGTACTTGAAATGCCCTCCGTGCGGACTGCCGGATAGACCGCAGTAGCATGTATTTAATAAATACATAGTGTGGAAGTTGAGAAATTGCGGAGTAATTAGAACATCTGCCAGAGCGAGAGAGTGTAGATACAGGGTGATGCACTTGCCTTATTTGCCTTTTAATTGAATTCAGGTGCGTTGGTATTGTCGAACGTGATTCCGTAGTTTTATGGATCAATGAAAAATGTTTCAAACAAAAAATTCTAATCACACGCTTCAATTTTTCATTACATTTTTTACTATTCAACCATAAAATGATAGAGTCACGGCCGATAATATCGATAAGTAGCCGACTAAAAGGAAAGTGAATCACCCTGTACGTGTGGCTCCATCATCCTCGAGCCTTTCTGGTGTCACGGAGGGCTACGAGACACTTTGCGGAGGCTTGCTGCGACCGCGGCCGGCTGCGGCGCCACATAAACACGTTGTCCTCGTCCGCTGAGACAGGAGGTAAAGCTTCGGTATAATTATACAGCTCTCTCATCTCTCACCAAAGCGTATCCTCTAACTAGCGCTAATAACGCCGCTAATGCTCTTCTGTGGAAACCGCTCAGATCTAACAACCACTCCCTCCGGCTCCCTGCCCGCCTGCCTGCCTGCCAGCCTGCCAGGAAGATAAGATGGAAATAGCGACGGATTACAGCCGGCTTCTTTCGAGCCCTGTCGCTCGCCGACTCTCTCACTTTCCGCCGTCGAGCAATCTGGTAACTACTAGTCCCCCCAAAGATTATTCACACCTGCAAGAAGGCGCACGCGAACGCCATTTCTTTTCAAGGATTATTATAATCCTTAACCGACCATCTGGAATGTACTCACGTGCATGGCTCACTTGCGTGTTAATCACCATGAAATATTTGGCAATTGTATACGCTGTTGTGTTTCGGATAAATACAAATAGATGGATGTTCTAAGCTCTTCTTTAAATCCCGAATTTTATTATAATATATTGTATTACTATTGACAGAGGCGCATTTTCACCGGGAAGCGACAGACGCCCTCTACATATACATATAATAAGTCTTACAAAGGAATACTAGCGAAGCCGTATATTCTAAAAATTCTGCAAAAATGTTCACAAGTAGCGTAACTTATCCCGAATCCAAAACTATTTTGTTTGGTGCCAGATTTTATTATGAAGGGCAGAAACGAACCTTCAAAGATGAAAAATTATCTTTTTCGTGCCGTAACTCAATGATATTGCCAATTTCCAGCTCCCAAAATCTTGGGTAATCCTTGTTTTGCTGGGACACGAAAAAATAATGTTTAATGCTTGCGGAGTCGTATTCGACTTGTTAATTTAAAGTCTGGCAAGAACAAAAATACCTAGCTTTGTACTGTATGCATGGCTTACTTTCTTTAAGTAAAAAATGTAAGAGATTTTGGGAACTGAAAATTGCCGATAATATTGGGTTACTCTAGTGTCCCTCGTTAGCTGAAAGCTATAGCACCCGCCCCAAGGGTGTAGCTCGTTCTTCTGTTGCGAACTGCCGTCGTGGGCACTTGTGAGTCACAACTCCCAGATTACAATTTTTGCATACATATATCGTCAATATACTTCTCTTTGTTAACAGAAACTGGCTTTATCAATCTCCCTGTATGTACCCAACATAGCCTTCACTTTAACAATTAGGTGTACAATCCAGGTAATATAATATATATTATCAAAGGTGTCTGATAAAAAGTCGAGTACGAATGCACAAGGGGAAGTCTATCATCTTACCTACATCTTCGCTATTCTCCACATACATTTCTCCTTCTCTATTATTCTCTTCTCTACATATACTTGTAAAATACAAACCACTTTTCTGCCTGTCCGCTTATAACTCGAGAACCACTGTGCCGATTTTGATAGGGTTTATCTAAATGTATAGCGTAATTCTCGTTGAAGGTTATACGCTATTGATTATAGCTTAAGGATTAAATAATGGAGGTCCAAGAGGCGAAGCCCTTGGTACAGTAAAGTAAAGTATACAATAATCCACTATATTCTTGTGTACAATGTCAATAATCTTTCTATTATATGTATAATATATATAACTATATATATATAACTCAGTCACCGCATTATGTTATATGCATTATACATACATACAATATAATATTATTTTAAATTTATAAGGGTAGAGAATTTTGAATCATTAGTGTATAATTGAAATCTTAGCGAAATTTAATCACCGATTCTTCGTACTAAATCATCCAACAAATCTTCATTTGCGTTTGCTAAAATCGGCTTAGTTTGTTAATTACAGCCATTTGAAAAATCGATATGAGAGTTTCAATTGGCTATGACTAAGCAAAAAACTAAGGTGAATTTATAAAAATTTCATTAAGATTTATTTGATGGTTTGACTTAATTTATTTGATGGAAGAATCGCTGGTAGAAAACAGTTACATGCGTCTTGATCACCCTGTATTATTAAAAAATGATCACATCTGAATTGATACGTCTTCCAATTAGTACGGATAATCGAGCTTCTACCGTGTATCACAAGCGAAATGACAATAATTATTGCTTCAGTATGTAATAGATCACTCGGTATAGCTTCCACGATACTTACACGACACCCTGTACTTACTAAAACCAGCTCCGAAGCACCTGTGCCTCCAACGTTACAGGTATCAATTCACTTCGATTTTCATATCATGAAACCCATTTCTCGTAATTGCGCGTATGTAGCGCAATAATCGATCAGAGAATTGGGATGGCAAAAATGTGCTGGATAAATCCGACGCGGCGGTGCTCGATGTCGAATTTCGCCGTTTCCGCCAATGACACCGCCATATTTTTACTGATCATAGCATTTATTGCCGTTTCGAGCGATGTGCCCGGCCGGCGAGCGGAGTAACGAGATCCGTTAAAATCGTGTCGGGACTGTTGCAACCGGCCGTACTTCCCATGTAATCGAAAATGCCCGTTGAATGGGACGCGCGCGCCATTGAATACATGTAAATACTTGGCGATGCAGATATACATGAACCACGATATTTAGAAAAATATTCATCCAATCCATTTACCACTTTTCAGTAATTTATTCGTTCGCTAGTTTATTTCACATATTAATCAATAAACTATGGAAAAATCAAATGTAAGCAATTAGCGCTTTTTGATTAAAATATTTAGTGAGGTTTGCACACGTTGGACCCTTTTTTGACCCATAAAATATAGTCCATACATATTAGTCTATAATATTAACCCCGGTGGAATTTTTTATGGAGATATTATACCTATGTATATTGGTACACGTTAAAAGGAATATGACATATAAAAATAATAATAAGAAGAAAGGAGAATAATACGACTGTAACAGAAAAAATATAGTCTATAATATTCACGCCAATGTATCTGCATCACCCTGTATGTGTATATACATGTATACACGTGCAGGAGCGAACAGCCAGGCGTTTGTGTGTATTGGAGGTTGCATCAACAGGATGTTATATTGACTGACTAAGCGTTGCAGCGCCGCAGATAGGACAGAGTGATAAATGATTTACACTAATACCGCCTGTAAATCAACGGTACATTATAGTTCGGACAAGCGGCGAGCCATTTGACGTCGAGGCGAGTCAGGCTCATTTGAAAGTTCAGGCAAAGATAGTCGTCAAAGTTTATTACTGGACAGTGCAAAAACCCGACCCAACCCACTCCTTATACATGCGTGTGTAATACATATATGTATGTATTAGGGAACTCCAGACAAACCGGATAGGTTTACGGAGCACGAGAAAAAAAACAAAATATTAGATTTGCGTACCTCTGTTCTCGTGTTTTTCATTCTGATACAATCATCCACCGATAAAAATACAATTATATAAACAGAAACAATGTGATCTTCATTATTTATGCAAAAATAGAAATATTATTTGTACACTTCAGCCTGAATTATGTTTATAGTTACAGCATTCATTAAATTCGTTATTGATGGAATATCAACCATTTTTTAGGCATAAAATTAGAGGAGTTAATATTTGACGACACAATTATTGTCACTATCTTATTACACGGTAATACCTTTTGAAATAAATCCTTGTTGAAATAATAGCAAAACTGTAAAGAGTTTCATTCAATTTACTTATTCTGCTGTCGAAAAATTTGCTTTAAATACGCGGATCAAAATTAAGTGTAAATCTGTTGGAATAAATACAAGTACGTAGGAAACTTTAACTTGTATGATTTCCTGTTTGTAAATTGCAGATGTAATTTTTCATACCGCTATAGAGCTCAATACAATCTACTATTGAATTGTCAACTTGTATTTATTATTCCTTCATTATAACAATAATGCCAATTGGCATTAATATACAACTAACAGATAAACATATCGAAGGAGCATTTATCGATTGAACTACATTTTGTTTTAGTAGTATAAAATTGCTCCATCTATAAGAAGACAGAATAGTCGTCCTTTTTATACTGTGCTTTCGCCACTATGTCTGCTGATCATTATACATTATCATTATACATAAGTTTTGTCGCGACAAATCCTGTGCGGTTCCAGTGTTTATTAACCCATTACGACCCGAATAAACCAGAGGTTGGTTCTCAAGCTTGTTCTTTAGCATTAGAAGACCCGCTCCATCCTTCAAACAAACATACCTACACTACAATTCCTACTTCTGTACTCGCAACTGTACAGGATGATGCACTCGCCTTGTCAAGTGACCAATCGCCATGCTGCTATATGTAGAATTATTATCAATTATCTGATAATTTAAATTATACGTCAATGTTTCCAAACTCTTCATTGCATCCCATAAATGATACACAACGTTATAATTATATGATTGCCTATTGGCCACTGTAAAATACACTGAATCGTTCATGGAAGTTTAATACAAAAAATTAATAGAAATAATAAATAAATTTGGGTGCACAAACCTCAAGAAGGTTGAAATTTTACAGAAGGGAGGGGAGTAACTGCTACTGAGTATTCTGTATAAATTTCAGTCCGATCTAACCATTTTCATATGTGTGACTAACTTACTCCTTATTAATTTTGTCAGCTCCATCACGCAAAAATGAGGTGGTCAAATATTCTAAAAGAATGTCTACATATTCGTAAACGATTGATAGAGCATATGTTACTATTTTTAGGCGATTCTTAAGAACCGTTTTCCAGCTACAATTAATCATATATGCATGATTAGATGGTTTTCCCTATCTATCCCCGTGTGTTATTAAAAGCGTCAATTTCAACATAGATTCTTTCGATCTTAAATCCCTTAATGTTAAAGCATATAAATATATTTATACTTTCGTGCGCTCGCATAGTTTATGTCCATAGTCTATATTAATTTCTTGTTGAATTTATCAATCTTCTTTCTTTGTCTCATGTTATTCCGTTCTATCCAATATTGTATTACTGTTATATTTACCTGTGTCAAGGCTGATTAATCCTTCACTGGGTTAGTAGCTTTAATAAAAAAAAAAGATTCTTTCGAAAACGGTCTGGTCAAATCCAAGACATTTTTCTGACACAACTCGTAAGACCTTGTAAACATTATTCTGACAATGATTCAAGACAATTTTAAGACAACAATTTTTCCGACCAACTACCTTAATAATTCTGATCTCTCTGTACATGTCTTACACAAAAACGTTTGTTTTAATCCATTGGGTCAACATGGGTACAATTACCCACAAAAGGATTTCGTACTTTTTCGAACTGGCTGCAGCGATTAACCAAAAGAAGTACATTAGAATTGCTACGACTTTGTACCGGCGATAAGAATAATTGTCGAGTGAGAGCGACGGTGTTGATTTAAAAATGCGATACGAACGTGCTAATTGAAAGGATTCAGAGTCCCCGAGGGAAACGTAAGTGCACCCTGTGCTTAGCACCAAAGCCGGGAGAAAAAGCGATCCTCGTGAAACGGCGCTGCGTTTCCCACGTAAGCGTTTTGTGGGTCGTTCGGGTGAAGGAATTGCGCGATGTGTACTTAACATCGAGAGGAGTATGCGCGCGTGATGAATGGCGCGGAGATTGTCAGTAGTTTCAACACCAGCCGCGCGGTCGCGGCCGTCCCTATCGATGAAGCACGCGCTGCGCGCCGATTGGAAGAGCGGCCGGCCGAGCCGGCTGCAAAAACAGTTGACAGACGCGCCGATAAAATATTGCTTAATGATTCTATGTACATTCTTATCGGATGCCGGCGAAGAATCGCTCCGACGCGCGAAAGCAAATAGCCTAATGCATTTCCAGCTTGATACCGGCGATTTATTCGTCCCGGTGAATTATTCTAGCCGCCAGACGTAAAACCTATAGTTTAGAGTGTTAATGATTCGGGGAAATGAACAGAGAAAGTGTGTTAGCCGGCGACGCTCTTGGGTTATCGTATTTTCGACATTTTTAATGTTAACTGTTGCGTGACTGGCTTTACTGCATCGCACGGTAAAACTATTCATTCAACTATAAAAGTGTCCGGCGTGTTAATAAATAAAGAGTTGTTTCTTTTTTGGGTTATTAATCATCGCAATTACATGGTGTCACTGCTCCTAGTGTTCTTATGGCGATTGCACTGACCTTGCTATTGAGTTCGTCGGGTTTTACGTTGAGTTAGTGGATAAGTTTTTCTCCCGTGATCATTAAAAGCGATAGGCCAAATGATTTCCTCGTTAAGCTTTAACGTGGCATCGCACTGCTATTTAAAATGCCAATACAGTCAGTAAATATTGATGTCAATCGGAATTAATTTGCGATGATTTTTCATAATAGTGCATGTATTTCCATATCTTTAATGGGTTGAATTCTGCGCATTGACTTCACTTCAGTCATCGATCAACCGGGACTTTTATTCGCAGACTCGCAAGAAATTTGTCATTGGGAATAATAAGAAAATGACATCAATTTCTATAGCGGCCTATAATTGGAATGAACAGCTGGCATTAGATATCTCCTAGTCATTCGAGTACCTGACGGCGATTATAATCGGAGAGAAATATTGAATCTCCTATGATGGATACTTGGGATTATCAATCATGGCAATTACTCGCTGCGACTACTCCTCGCGCTGTAATGTTCAGCACCGACGCGCGCGGTTATCTCGGAATGGAGGAGCCGGAGTTGTACATGCATTGACTGCTACTGGAAAAGTCTCTTCGTTTTTGGCCATTAAAAGCGGCGCGAGAGGGCCAAAATGACCTTCCCGCAGGGAGTATAGAATAGTTGAGCGTCGCGGAGTAAAGCGCAGCTGTTTAAAAGGGCAAGTCGATCAGTAGGAGAGCGAGTAGTCCCACGGAATTAATTTAACAGAGCCGCGAGCCTACTTCCCGCTCGTTTCGACGCAGCCGGCGCGCTTCCAGGCTTAATGACAAAATGACTGAAATTACCGCGTGCTTAAGATAGAGTAGAACGCGTCGGGGCCGCGCCGGCCGCGGCGCGGCTCACGCAGTTAAGGCGAACAGTTCGTGCGAACATTATCGTTATCGGGCTTCGGTAATAACTGGCTGGCGCGCACGCCATATAACTCATGACACGGCGGCTTTAAATGTTTTTCTCACGAAGTCCCACTTTTCTCGGGAACCGCTGCGCCGCGCGATGCAGTTATCTCCGGCGTGTAAACCACTTATTATGCTCGAACATGTAATAGCCGATCGACGTAATAAAAAATCTAATCTGAATAATGTGACGGGATTTTACGGCGGACGGCCGAGCCTAATCAGCCAGCCAGCCTGGATTTATAACTTCTTCAGTCTTCAATTTCACCTATAATTCCCGCTCGAGCACCGAGCACCAGCCTACTGATTGCACCGATAAAAATGAGAGCTACCCGCTTGACCCGGATGGTAATCGGCCCGGCAGACCTAGTTAACCCAATACCTACAGTTTCGCCTATTATCACCGCCACAAGAATCAAAAATTCCCCTGGTCAGCGGATATTATAGCTTATGCTATACAATATATATTATGGTTTTACATATTTCATGGTATGTATTTGGCATTACATTATACGTGAAAGACCTTATATTTTATAAATGTATATTTAAATGTATATACTGTACTAATATCAATATGTATGTATAGTGAAATAGTTTTCCATTACATATCTGTATAACACATTATATAATTTAACATTATGGACAAATTTGTAATTATATAGTACAATATTCAGGATATAGAGCAGAGCTTAGACTATCCGTGTGTAATTAAAAATACTGAATTATTTACAATTGTCCTAAACACAGCAGGGTAATACTATTGACTAAAAGATAAGTGAATCACCCTGTACATACAATCTAATTTATACTAATATGTATATAAGGTGCTCGTTTGGATGTAAGAGGTAATCTTTGTCGTTTACCATGTAAAACGTTTCTTCTTCCTCAGTAATATAGGTTTTACACATTACATCGGAATTAATAAAATATAAAGTATAATAAGTATAGATGTAAAATATAGATATCAGAGTATAGGTTAATAGAAGGTAGAATGCATATACTCTAAAAATCTATTCAACATATTTCCTCGGTCACGTTATCTTTTCCGCAAACGATGATGCCAGTAAAAACGGTTAAAAAAACTAAACCACCAATGACGGCCGAATACCCTAGAGTCTTTCACATTCAGTCCCATTAATATAATACAAAAGTTAACACTAATAATAATAGTAATATAATGAAAAGGAGGTACGATAATTCTTGAGAGAATTTGACTGAAATTGTTTGGTTTTACAATTTTTTATATAATTTAATGCATTAAATACTTCAATTATGCCTACAATAGTTCAAATCATAATTTCGTTAAGTTTTACAAGTGTATCCTTTCGAATTACATAAAAACATTAATTTAGAAGTAAAGCGCAGATATCTCAATGTTTGACCAAAAATAGCTACATATGAATAACTTTTGGCTTGCTAGAAATATTAATCCAAGCTCCATTCCCTGTACCAATAATGCCGCAAATTCTGTTTTCTTAACAGCATAACATTATTTGAGTTATGAAGGGGGAATGTTCCTATATATTTATATGCCACTTTATATACGGTAGGGTCTTTCCAAGCTGCATTGACAATGACGAATCACGTACACGAGCTCATTCGAACAAAGTGTAGTTTCTTACGCTGCTTTCGTCAATACTGATTATTAAGTGCTGCCTTGAAGGAGCGAGTAGCTGTGCGCAAAATCAAGCATAAAGTGACTGTTATTTATTGCCGTAACTGTTGGCAGCACTGACGGCGCAAATGATATCGGCCCGTAAAGTGTAGGCGGCGGAATGATTAGCATTTAACCCCTTTGCTTACTAGTGTTCCACTTATGTATTCATGTGTATGTATACGGAGGTTATATTTTCCTAACCTCAATGCAGCAAGTGAGTATATGTCGTCCAGGCTTCAAAGATGAAATGGCATATGCGTTTGATGACAGATTCAACAATAGGTGTATTAATCATTCAACAGTCTTATGCTTATTAGTTTAAGCTTGACACAATGTGTCTATAATGCGTCACTAATAATATCAGGGTTTTGTTAAAATAGGTTTAACTTCAAGATTCGTGGTTCAGGTCAAAAGGAAGAGGACCATGAAGTGACTTCCTGGTCGGCCAATAATTTACAAAGGGCAAGTCAATTAGTCACTCTCTAATATAGTTAGATCGAATTGCAGTTTATACATTACCGAACAAATCTCCATGACAGCACACTTCAAGTTTTCACCTGATTTGTCTGTACAGTTTTTGAGTAAACAATGTCCAAAGTTCTGTTGTTATTCCTACATGGGCCGTTATATGGCGATGATGTCAAAGATTAGCCGTTATAGCTTATATAGAAACCTGTAAAACCATTATTACGAATAAATAAAAAACGGCACGTATAATAAATAAGACATTCAGAAATAATTAGGCGAAGTTTCGCAAGCTTTGTCTGTTTCGTCGGGAGACATTTAAAAAACGTGAAAGGAAATCGTTTCTTTGGAAGCAGTCACTGGCTCAAAATGAGACTAATTTATGCAGTGAGATGTAACATAACATCAGCTTTATTGCAAACAGAATTATGGAAGGAATCGATAACAATTATTTGATTTTCCGAAAGCCTAAAGTCCCGCCTCACGGCGACCACTCTGAACATATAAAATTTTATCACATTCAAACATGGTGGGTAGTCGAGCAAAAGTATTAAATAGTTTCTTAGTACAAAACACACAGTGGACGCAAATTCCGAACTCGTCTAGTTTTATTAGATATTATATGTTTCTCAGAACATAAATCCGCCGTATTCGCATAAACAGTCGCAGTCTACTAATAATTGGAGGGGTAAATATTGTTGAAATGACGATTGCTCAACTATTTATTGCATCATTGATTACTTGGCTTATTTGCAACCGGGTCTCTATTACTAAGCACCGCGGTGCCGACACCTTTACGTACGTCAGAATCACCGGCGTGAAATTGGCGTAGCTTACATAATTGTAGTTTGAAATGCTTTTAATGACTCGAGGAGATCGTTGATATAACCTCGTTATTTCTACGTGTTACTCTATTCCACGTATGTGTAGCCGACAACTTCCTTTGAAATAGAGCAGATTAAATTTTAAATCATTTCGAAATACAAATAACACTATTAATTTGTACAGGGTGTCCCATGTGTGTATACACGTAGATCGATTTTTTATTTCTCCAATATTCCTGTTGGCTTTCCTTTGTAACAATACCTTGCATGCAACAAACATTATAATTTGTACATCTTATATTGTTAACAACTAAGTTTAATATTCGCAAAAGAATTATACATATTCAAGAGTCAGCCCTTATCGATTTCAGATTAAGCAGGCAAAAAGGATTGATTAATTGCACTCGTTTTATTTAAATTATTACTTTTTATAACATTGCAAATCTATTTGGTTGTTCTTCAATATATATAATTATTTGCATTTTAAGCATCTATTCAATTGCGTTCAGATCGTCGATAGTGCGACACTTTTTTTCACTGATTCGTAAATATATGGAAATGTATTGAACTTGTCACGATGAATCATTAAAATCTGACACAAATTTGTACCAAAGGTCAGTTTTTAAAATAGAAGTTCGTACTGCTTCGCAATTATTCTGCTACATACCAGTGATTGTCATCGCAAAGAAATATTGATATTTACTCCAATGATTAGACATCCGAAGTTTATGCAATGTAAAGCATGCTTGTGCTATACAGGATGATTCACTTGCCTTTTAATTATCCCCTTCACACTCGAGTTTCAATTATTTCCATTATTGATACAGTTTGATATTACAAATAATTATTAGTGCGTGGAAACGACTCGGTAAAGGCTCCTTTATATTCCCATTACTCAACGTACCGTATAATTATTACATTTTCAACGGCCTATATCCATCATTACTGATTCAAAGGCAAGTGAATCACCCTGTACACAAAGCAGCAATACCTTCACCCTTCACAATGTTTTCTATGATCGATCTACGTGTGAACATTCAAACACATTCGAACCTTTACACGATTTGAGAACATATGTATACCAATCAAATATACAATTCTATGTTTTTGTTCTTGATGCAATCAGACGCATAAAGTTGGCTGATGCATAAATATTGACGGTTAGCATTGCACTTGAAGAGAAAATTACTGTGGAAACAAACTCGACAATGTTGATGCACCGATCCAATATTACGAGAATGAAATGAAAGAGAAAGAAATGAATTTCGAGTACTAACTCTAAAAAATGGATCTAGACCGAAATACACATAGCAACGCCCGTCGTTGATAGTTCCAGTATTAAAAGCAGGAAATAAAGGTGGAAGCAGTAGGAAGCGAAGGACGCGTCGATGGCAGGCGGCGTATAAAGTGAAAAATCCGGTGTCTTTAATGGGACAGAGTGGGAATCGGTGGGATGCCAAGTGTAGGGGAAGTTGGTCGTCGAGTGGGACAAACGACAGCCGGAGGCGATGGGTTCGTGCTCGTCGACGACGTGGCGGGATTAGTTCATTACCCGTACGTTATACTAATCGTGTTTACGCTTGGCCTGATCGATGTGCGGTGAGTAGAGGGTGATTATCTACTCTCCCGGTTGGCTACCGCTTACGGAGACATGTGAGAAATCACGCTCGGCTGCCTGCCTGCCCGGCTGCCTGACTCGAGGTCGAGCCGTTGCCCAAAACTATTCTTGGACGCGCGCAGCTTCTCGGATAACCGCGATGGATTATATCAACGAGCCTTCACGGAGATCCTGCGCCGACGTACTTTACACATTCCTCTGTCGCCGAGGATTAACTCCGGTCCTCCCATTTCGACTGGGGACTTCGCTTCCCCTCCCCACCCCTCTCCACTCCCCGCCCCACCCCCTCGTTTCGGACGCGCTCGACGCGACCTCTTCCCATCGCATCAGCTGTTTATCTCGTATATCCTCCCGTGAACTTGATGAAAAGACACTGCCGTTGTATTTCCCTGGCACTGGCGCGGCGGTAAAGTGACTGTCGGGGGGCCGTCGGGCCGGACAGGGTGCCAAAATAGTCCCTCTTAAATCCTGTTAAAACACAGAGTAGTTGTCGGGGAAATTAATATCCCGCTGGATGGCTCTCGTTTTTAAGATTGTCTTCTCGCTGCTTGCGCTTCTCGGAACGTCTTTTTATAAATACATGGATGATGTGTTTACTGTTCTGTCTGTCGTTCATTCACACGAGCTGAAATGGTACTTCGTGCCGTAAAAGAAAGTCCTTTAAGAAGGATATTGTGTGTATTAATAATTGGTGGGTAGAATAAATTGTTAATATTATTTAAAGTTCGTGCGTAATGTAACAAATATAATGTACCCAATCGAAGATTTTTACCCAGATAACTAATTATCATTATAGTCAATGCCGAGTCATTTTTGCAATTAAACTTATAATTATAGTTCGGATTTTCGTTTCCATCAATGTATAACGAGTAATTACAATCACAACTGCCAATTTGATTTACGAATAATACATATAGTGCATGTTATTTCTTATTACCCACTCGCTAGCGAGCTACCCCATTAGTGAATACAAGGTTTGGCACTTTAGTTTATTTTCTGCCATTAGGATATGAGTATCCATCCAAGCGCTATTATGCTGTTTTGAAAGTGCTGGGCAGAATTGCATTTTGCACCGTTACACCGAAAGTCAAGCATTCGTATATTTTTAGCCCAACCGACACAAAGTTTATGATACTTGGAACATATTACGGCCCGATTGCAATGTTTGTTTGACTAAACTTCAGATTAACATCGAGTTGCATACATTTGTGTAATTTACGAAAATCTGCACAAAGACTTTATTCTTTAACTAAACTAAAACAAACACATTTGCACTTAAGAAAAATAACGTAAGTTCTGCATTTTGGATTAAGAGCAGTTTTTGATCATTTGAAGTTTCACCCGACGATGCAAACATGTTTAACGACAATATAATGTTCCAGTGGTAATACTAAATACGAGTAAAATTTGTATATTGCAAACTTTATCTTGCGAAGAGCGAACTTTATCTTTCATTGCGAGAAAACTATTAAGGTAGGTCCCGACTTGAGAACAAATTCATTTAGTGGATTAAAAATAACCAGATTGGGGTCTACGATCTAATAATTAACGAATAATAAAATAATTTTATACAGGAAGCATTTGAGAACTTTGAGTCTAGAATATATTTTACAAGATTATTTTCGTTTTAATTAATCTATGCGGTGTAGTGACTAATGCGAAGGCAAACAATTCACCTTGTACGGTGATTATTGCCAATGTGTTTATTAATGGTCAGTATAATTTACCGTGATGGCAAAGGAGTTCAAGAAATGACGCAATTAATTTAGCTAAACTAGCGAAATGACTTCACAGATATTGTTTTGGACGATCGAAGAAACGATTGACATTTGTTTCGATTTTTTAAAAAGTTCACTGAGAGGATTCAAAATAATCAGACTGATTTCTATCAAGTAATAGTCTATTATGGAATAAATGGTTACCAAGCAACATTTGGTCTTCGAGATTCTGTGGCAATACGATGGTAATCTACGAGTTATAAGCATCGAAACGAGCGACAAGAATATGCTTAAGGGGAAAACGCAGCTACGGACGCAGGAACGAGTGGTTTTTTCCGCAGCCTCGGTCCTTCGGGTTCGGTCTCTTGGCTCTCTTCCTCAGTCTCCTTTCACGTTCCAGAAACGAGCACGTTATTTATGGGTAGTTCGTTGCAACTCCAGCGGGCTGCATTCTGCAGGAGGGCTACACCAAATCGACAGCTGTCGCCTCGTTCGGCAGCTTCGTACATCCATCTTCCCTCCTGTACACTCCACACAGCCCGCTCCACTCCCTCCACGCTCTCGTTGTCAGTGATGTGTCGGTGTCCATGGCATCCGTCTCCTTTGCGGAAGTTAAGTTTGTCATTCTCCGCTGTGCCGATCCTGCGCGCCTCCTCCACCGGATTATACCTCCCACTATTTGAGTAACCTCCATTTTCGGCAAGCGTTCACTAAAGTTTAATTAGATATGAAACACTTCACAACAATCCAATTTAAATATGTTGAATTTAGGGGGAAACGAGTCGCTAGACTTCAACGCCTTGTTGAAAAAGTAATTCCGAGGAATTTTTGATATCTTGGCTCTAATTCCATGATGCTAATATGGTTTTTCAGCATGGAATCGTAGAATACTTTTCAAGTTGTTGTTAGAATAATAAAACAATTGTCGGTTCCTGTCAAATGAAGGCTTTATATTTTGTTAGTAAAAATTCTGCATTCTATGTTATCATTCACTTCACTTCACTTTGTGACTTTTCCTAAAATCAATTTTACAATACCTAGCTCGCTTCTTTCCTTTCTTAAAATAGGTGTATACATATAAATTGTGGGTGTTTTACTATTAACCGAAAGTGGCAAGGAGTTTAACTTTATTGACAACTTTGGACATTGAATAAATGTTCAGAAATATACTGAGTCATTCATTTTATTATTAAGTATTTAAGTACTGTAGTAATGGCAACCTTAATGTATCGCTAATTTAAACTAATACTTCTTGGTTGCATAATCCAAGTAGCCTAAGACCACATATAACATAACAGTATATCATACACTACAGTGACACATAAACCCGTTCATATTATAAGGATGCAGTTGGATATGATTGCACCATAAAAGTTAGAGCTATGCCAAGTAGGAAGTTTAAACAACACAGATGATATAAACAAACATAGTAGAAAATTCAAAGTTTGTGAACGAATATGCGATTCACTGTACATACATACATGCATTCTAACCACTAGAACTATCTCTAAGTGATTCGATGGTCAAAATGAATCAACTTGAGTGCTAAATTCCACAGAGGTTTACGAGAAAACGATTAACCAGTTAATCGTAAGCTGTTCGATCAGGGTGGTTCATTTGTATACAAAGGTAGGCAGTTGCTTCTTCCTTAGCTGACCTTTCTCACATGTATTATTAATACAACTGACCCTCGAACCTGTGGAATCCACCGCACTGATATAACGCTAGCATGTATGTACTTCACCCCTCATTCATAGATACACACAGATACCCATCGGACCATCTGTTACCAACACGCACTTCATTACTTTGATCGAAGCAAACCTTCAATGTTCCTATAATAAGAGCAGAAAGTGGCTGTGTAAGCTTTTGTTCTTTCGCATAAACAGTTCCTTCATAAAAAATTGTTGTTATCACGCCACCCTACGCCCCGGATTAATTTTGTATTATTATCTTTTAGGTTGCTTCAATAACTTGGCTGTTTAGGAACGCATTACATTAGGTTACATATGCATGCGTATGTGTATATTAATAAATATATAATACATATTATTTAATTATATTTCACAGTATAAATTGATACGATGCAAATACTGAGTTACTACTAGATTTTTCTTTGCACCCTCTCGAATGCGAAAATTATAAAAGCTGTAACATTTCTTCTTGTATTATAGTTTGCACACTGTATTGTAATGTGTTGTACTACGATTTCGCAAGCGGAATGATGACATTTAGCTATTTTAGAACTCTGCTACGAAATTAATCAGTAATCGTTTATCTAATGTTGCTTCAACATGTTTGATCTTTAACTGCGCCTTACATTTAGTCACACACATCTATGTAAATATTCATTGATTAGCGACTCATTGTTCTTTCAATTCAATGGAGAGCGCAAATCATTATAAAGAGCAATATTTCTTCTGGATCTGTCCTTTTCTACCCTATAATACTATATAACGAGCTAATCTAGTGTGTTGCGAACTTTATCTCGAAAGGGATCCAACAATTTTGATAAATTGGTGTAATTTACTGTTTTTGGATGCAAAAAAGCGTGAGTTAGGTCTCGCCGTCAGGAAAATTGTTTAGGGTTAGAACTAGCGAGATTATTAATATTAAAGTAAATCTTCACTGAGCGAATTTCGGTACTCCAGGTATTAATATTTTATACATATGTATAGAAGAGGAGGCGGATAGAGAAGGGAGAATAATGAATTATTATTGAATAATTAGAAATAGAGGGCGGAGTGAGAATTTGGAAAATACACAGTTTTATCTCCCCTTCATTCTACGTATAGAAGATAGGCAGATTAGGTCACGAAAAATTATTTTATAGAACAGTGCTAGAATGTCACTACTCCGAAAAAAGAATGGAAAGTCATCAAAGGAATAGGCCGCACTTTCATGGAACTCCCAGTACACCAAAACGTGCATACATACGTCGAACAAACTTCAAACAGAATGCCCGCCCTACCACGAGTACGCAGTCATCTTGTTGGCATTTGGTCATCTCTAGCCGAAAAATCGTCAGACTCTACATGGGCCTGTTGGAAGGTTTGGCGCAGGACTTGGCTGAGCCGAAGGAGTCTTGCGAATTTGGTGGGCGAATTGTTGGCGCGGTATATGAATGTATGTAGAGGTGGGAAGGCGTCGGTGAGGGGTGGAGGGCTGGGATGTATGTATGTAGTATACACAGATAGGTATATAGGAAGGTAGCTAGACGCGGTGGCGGAGCGCGTGCTAGTGCAAAAGGCGTTATTTATGTCCTCTTTGTCGGGCCATCGATAACCGGCGGGCAGAGGACTGTGGCGTGGCATGGCGTGGCGTGGCGTGGCGTGGCCTAGTGCAGCCCGTGTCGGTGTATACGCACATAAATAATGCGAGCGCAATTTCCCATGTAATTGATGGAGCGGGCCCTCCTCGTCCTTCCTTGCTTCGCCCTCGGCCCCCCCCCCCCTTCTCCTAGCCCCCTCGCCCCTTACCCCCTCCCCTTTCCATAATGCTGAGTGAACTGAGCTCTGGATGTTAGCCGCAGAGCACCCCGCCGGGCGTAAACTCGACAATGCCTTCGTCACGCGGCGCATTGTTTGCCACCGGCGAGAGTTCGCTCTTCGGCTTGATTTACTGTCCCGAGCTCGCTCACCAGCCACCGGACGGCTCCATGGCCCCGCAAAGAGCGTGTACCGAAATTTTCGCCGAAAGATCGTCGCTCCTCTGTCACCCTGTCGCGTACTGTCGCGTCCCTCGCCCCCTCGCTGCTCGCTCTATTCTCTTCTCTCTTCTACACGCCTTTCACACAGCGCGCCTCTCTCTTGCTCACTCTCAGGCCCCGGCTAAGCTCTCCTGCCGCCCGACCTCAACACACTCGCCCGCTTGAAGGATGCTCGCCGACCTCCGCGCTCGCTTACCTCCCCGGCCCATTATAACCGATGTATCCTTTTGCTCCTTCCCTCCGGCCCCCTCCACCCCTTTTTTCACATCTTTCTTCTGGCCTGGTCTGCTCGATCCCCTGCTCTCCCGTCGAGCTACTTTTCAACGCGTTTCTTTAGGACTCGCCGGGACACTTCGGCTCGCGCTGCGCCTCTGCCTGGTGGCTCCATCGACTGCCTCGGCAAGCTAATGTGTCGACTCGCGTGCTGTGCCGCCTGGGCCTGCTCTTGACCACACAAGACTCGACTCAACGTGGAAATCTACTCGGTACGAAAGATTTAACTGGAGTCTTGTTCATATTTTGCGATCAAGTATTCTATTCACTCTGATAAAGCGCTGAGAATTTGGAGTTACTGTAACTGGTGCGCTATACCACTTTTCCCAGAGGTTGCATGACATTTTGGTATTTTTCGTAAAGTTAGAACTTGAAGGGAAGGGAAATTATTTCGAGTAAAAACCGTTCTTTTTATATGTTGTTCCTAGTATACCCCGGAAGTGTAAATCGTTTGTTTTGAAGTTTGGCAACGCGAACGGTCCTTACTGGCTAAATAAAAAACTGTTGGTTTTTACAAGAGTGTGAATATCAGAGAAATATTCAACTATTATTAAAGGTATTGCTAAATATACATATCTAATGCTGGGAAGAATGTTATTTTTTGTATGAAACAATTTTATTGAGTTAATGAATGTGGATATAGCTGTGGACACGGCTAAGTATACATAATGGTCAAAAGTGACGGAGAAACCGGATGGATAAAATTTAAATTTTGCATAGCTATTTGGGAATATTTCAAGAATACATAGTGCATTCTTCATGCAATTTTCTCTTATATTAACAAAATTCTTAAGCATTGTTTGGCATGTGTTAACAAAACTTATACACATTAAACAATCCGTACAGCTGAGTGGTGGTTATAGGGTCATCGTATCGTTATATACGCCATAACATCCCTTGTTAACTGGCTTATGTTACTTGCACACCAATGGCTGAAATGGCGATTAAAATTGAAACTGAAATTGCGCATACTGTCATTGGATTTTTGCAAGCTGAATATGCTAGTTATTGACAATCGTATTTCCTTGAACCAGTGAATCTGCGCAATCCAATTAATAGGAGGTTGCAGAATCATCCGGAACGCTGAGCGCGCGCTCAACGTGTAAGCAACAAAACCAGATGTTTTTACTTTTTACAGAGGATAAAGGAGTTGCCGAGTGCCCGACAGGTTGCCTCGCCCGTAGGCGTCAGTTTTCGCTCGACGGACGGGCGTATTCACGTTTCCGTGAATGCGCGTGAAACTTGTAACGTCGGCAGCGCAACTGTGGAGAGCGAGCAAGAAAGGGAGCACTATTTTAGCCGACGTGTCAGCAAATGCTTCGTTTTGGAAACGGGCGTCCTCGGTTTAGTCATTTGAACGTGTTTCCCAGCCGCACGGATATTCAAGTAAAATGGAATTACTTGAAAAAATGCGGAGATTCTCCACGAAATTAATATCTTCTTAGTTAGCTTTCAAACTACATATAAAGCTGTGGTGAAATTGTTATTTGTTTTTATTTGTAATGCTGCGAGTTTTAGTTCTCAAGAAGATAAAAACTCGATTTTAGACAATGTTTTACAGTTTAAGGAATTGGGAAATTTCGTATTATTTATTATGAATCTCAGCGCTTGAATAATGAATTGTTTAAGATTGAGTAACAGTGAAAAATGGTGACTACGTTCAATTCTCTTGCTCTTTCTTCATCCAAAATGGTGGAAACGCGCCGCCCAATCGATTTGGAGGCAAGCAGCGTATATCATGTACTGCACTGGAAGCATGATAACGAAAATTTGTGGCCTGCCACATCGCTCATCGGCCGGCTTCGGGGTAGTAACAGTTAGAAATAGAAAAGAATTATGCGATTATTTTTCACACTTTCGTTGCACTCCAGTTTCCCCTCGCTTTCCGACGCCCACGTTCGCAACCGTCGCACCAAACAATTAAGGTAGCGGCGACGAAATATTGCAAACTGCCAATAATAATTATTTACTTTTCTAGCCCGTCGCAGTTTTGCAACGCGGTACAATACGATTAAAGAGGCAGCGAATCGTTCTCAGGGTACTATAATCCGTAACGATGCAACATTTGTCCAAGTTTTATGTAATTTGCTATCGTTCACCATTTGCAATTCAAGCGATAACGCGTACCAATTGAAAGAGGCGGAGTTGCGAAACTTTAACTATCAAAAATGTGTGTTTTTATTATCAGGGTTGTTGTGATAAGCCGTAATTTCTTAAATATGATTAGTTGAAAAGACAAAGAGAAGTATAGTTGTTTAACAATTTGAAAAAGAAGTAATGTTGATTGGGGAGAATAACTAAGTAAAAACCATGTTGTCCCAGTATGCGGACTGCAACGGAAGAATTGTTAGGTATTTAGTAAATGGGCGAGCGGGCTGGTGGCAAAAAGGGCAATATTGGGCTAGTGCTCGCCGGATGTGCGTGCTTGTAGGGCGCGCCGGCCTGTCACCGGTGCAAAGTTAATTCCCAGTCTTTCAGGGAAACTCATTCTGCCCTGGCAGCGCCTGTATGTTTTCCCAGATTTTTCCTCTCTCGCTTCGTCTCTTCGTTGACAAAGTGTGCGAGATTTGACGTCGCCGCCGTATTACAGGGCGGCCGTAAAAAATATCGCGGCGTAATCGAGTTCGCGTCAAAGCGTGTCAGCGCGCCGGAATTTCGTTTCCCAGCTGGGGAATTTGGGTCAGGACGTAATGCAGAGCGTTAAATGGAGATTGTTTTGGGAATTACGTAAACGCTGGGTGGATTCATGATTTGTGCTATCCTTCTCCCTCGTAATTGAATGGATTTATTGCAGGTCGTATTCAAGATTCTAAATTGTATTTCCATCCAGAAAATCGTCCATGCGGTCAGAATGAAATTTCTCATGTCATCAAATGAATACCTACATATATATACAATCCCTCAATAATACAAAATCAAAATAAATAAGTTACATGAACGTAAATAACTCAAAAATAAGTTTGAATAACCACGAAACAAGTTTAGTCCGTAGTAATTGTTTAATCATATGTATAACTAAGTCGGACTCTTTTAACATGAACCTTTTACCTTTCAAAATTATTCACTGATAATTTGTATTTTGACCAAGCATGGGGGCAGATGTTTTAATAATAACACACTTATATTAATATTTAGACTTTTCGGGCTAGAAAACCAAACACCCATCAATTGTTACTATTTGACTAACTTATTTGTTATAAATACCGTTATTTTAGCTGAACATTGTCTTTGTAGAATAGGCGCGCACCTACTCGCGCTAGCATATCATATGTTGTATATATATCATATGCTAACGCGAATATACATATAAAAGGAACATTCTGTCCTCGTTACACAATTAATAACACTCAATTCGCCACATAAGTTGAAGTTTTAGTTAATATACCAAATAATTCTTCGATTACTTATTATAACTAGCTGATTTTCACCGATCACTTAAGCAGATCATTTCCCGGTCGGGGCCCGATCACGAACCGGGCATACCAGGTTTAATTTCTACCAGTGAAATTACTCTCATTAATATCAGTCAGTGAATGAAAATATTCGGATAATTTTCATATCCTTTCAACGAATAAAGCGTTAAACTATAATATTGTGCTGATATGTTACATCTAAAATGTATTTTCGAACAAAAAATAATTTAAATTTAAGTTACCCAACTGCTTGTTCCTATTTATGTGCTGGCTACTGTACAGGGTTGTATATTTACCTTCAAATCAACATTGTCCTAAAATCCGCTTTTTCTAAAACGAGTATGTATATTTTATTATATGTACACACTAATTATTCCACTCGACTTGGTCGACACCGCATTGTATGTGCAGGCTAATCAGGGTAAAGAAGGGAAATGTTCGTAACCTAAAATTATTATCAAAAGCAAGTGAACGTACAATCATTGAATCATTCCAGCACTGTCATACTCCACCCAATCCTTTATTTTACTGCAATACTGTTCATTTCTCGCCGTATCATTTTTCACCCGTCACGTACACTGCAAAGACATATTCTCATAATTTCTCCATACATTTCTATCATTCACTCGAGCGCCGGGGCTCATTCCTCGTTGAACTGCGTCCCGCAGGTAACATTACGAGGGTTGTAATGGTTAGGATCATAGATGAACACCATATATAATTTCATATTCACCGTTGGCTGCGATCCCCTGTTCATTGTCTCCCCAAGTAACACTCTTTCTCGGGGCATAGGGGGCAGCCCTCGACGCACACACGTTTAACTTTCACACAAACGGAGGCTACCGTACCTCAAGCCTGATTTACACGAGTCAAGTAAAAGGGCGTGTTACCGGTCGAATTAGATTTTCTTTTAACGCGGCCTCTTACTTGACTATTGTAATCGAGCCATAACGTTAGACCTAATGTAAAGATTTTCAAAACCTTTCAAGGGACTTTTAGAACTTTATGTCTGGTTTACACGAGTCAAGTAAACGGGCGAGTAGAAGGCGAAGTTAGAAAAAAGCATTGGAGTTTTTTCATCTCGGCCAGTAATTCGCTCTTCTACTTGACTCATGTATACCAGACTTAACCCCATGCACACACAATCATAGCTGCTCACGTACTGTGCACATAGACAGAGGCGAGCGACGCCGCTTCTTTTATTCGCCGGCGCAAGTTCATGATCGACCATTCCATGGGAGCGGATGATGTATGGCCGCTGACAACACGTCATCAATTCTGCGAAGCATGTCATAAATTAAACACGGCGAGCAAGCGGGCCAGTGTGAGAAGGGGAGGAGAAATAGGGGATCGCCGGGACGGGGGAGGGGGAGAGGGGGGGGGGGGGGGGCGGAGGAGTAATACATATTGCGCGTGCCAAAAGAGTTACTTGGAATTTCACGGATCGATGAAGAGCTTTTTGCTGCGCCTAATGCGTGGCATTGTACTTCGCTTTGCGCCAACGCGCCGTGAAGCGTGACATCGAAAACGCTCGTCCAGACTGGCAGGAGGGAGCGGAAAAAAGATAGAGGAATAGTTACCGAGACGTGAATTATTAGCACCGGCCACCAATTGTCGCAGTGATGCGTGACAACGCGGTAAAGGAAACGATTTTTCTCTTGTTTGTACTGTTACGTGTCACACCGCTTTTACGGCTGTTAGATCCCGGCCTTTTGTCGTCAGGCATACGTCGCCGAACTTGGATCTCCACCTGTCTAGCTGTAAACACGTAAATAGTGTTCATTCATCACTGTGGTAAGCAAATAGTACAAATTCTAAACTTTATCTTGCAAATTGATAAAAAAGACTAATCTACTAAAATAACTAACTAAGAGATTTAGTTCAAAATAATCAAATTCGTGTTTACAACCTAAGAAGCTACTATAATAATGAAATACATTTTTTCCTAGCGATGATGCTCGATGTTTCAGGGACTAGTTAACAATCGCGTCAAGTATGTAATGGCATAAGAGCGCGTTTTTCACCCATAAAAAACTTTCTAAGCAACTTATAGCTCAAACGATCACTTAATCAGTGCTGTGTTGAGGTATGTATTTTTCCGAATCTAATCAGCCAAAAATCAAGCGAATTGATTACATACATATAATGATACTACACTGCAACTACACTCCGGTTTCAACCGATCGAGAAAGAAGACATAAGTGACGCTCTGTAAAACCTTGGACGCTGTAACAATTAATACTAGAACTACCAAACTCGTCGAAATGAGGGGTTTCAGACATTTGTTTTAAAATTAGACTATTAACATCGTGATAGTGTAGTCGTAAGAATGTATGATGATTTTAATCAGACCGAAGACTTGCTCCCCTACCCCATTAGATACCTTTCAGCAGACTCAATTTCTATCTGTCGAACAATTACATATTCAATTATTGCCAAACAATTTCAATATGTACGAGCTAGAGCGAGTGGCACTTGCTGGCGATTGTCTCGAAATGGAGACATCGTACGGCAACTGCTGTTGGATTGACGTAAGGATCAGTAAAACAGGGACGTAAACTTCGAACACGACATTATTATGTAAGAAGGCCAGTTATACATAAGCCTTTCAACCGTATTAATTATTCATAATCTGCCATAAGCCTTATGGCTAGCAGTTGTGCCGGTAACAACATAAAAATAAATGTATAGCAATAATTAATAAACTCCTAATCAAAGCCAACCGCAGACAAAATACCGTAAAATTGCGTTGCCGGCTGTGAATCTGTTAACATTTGCCATTAAGGTTAGTACTTTAAATAATAAAACGAAAACGTTAATCAGCAACAGAGGAACCGACTTAATTTTAAATGGTAAAGAATACAAGTTTAATTAAATGCCCAACTATTTCTGGTAAAATGTTTAACGGACTCTGACTGCTCAACAGTGAAATTGTAATCGAATTTTCTCGAGCAGATGAAACCGTATACGGGGATCAGGAAAAACAAGAGGCTTAATGAAATGTACAGGGTGAGTCATTTGTCTTTTAATCATTCCCCTTCACACGCGGGTTGCAATTATTTCCATTATTGGTACAATTTGATGTTATAAATAAATATGTCAGTGCGTGGAAAAACTCTGTTAAGACTCCTTTATATTAAAATAACTGAACACCGTACAATTATGAAATTTTCAGCGTACGGGCTATATCGATCCTTAGCGATTCAAAATGTCAAAGGCATGTGAAACAGTCTGTACAACTGTCAGGCTGGTTTAGTTGAAGAGGAGGAAGCCGACACGGGCGGGATGAGGAAAAAGGGGGATCCCAGTTGCGAAAGAGAATCGAATGGGATTGGAAGGGAGCGAGGGGAAGCGGAAGGGACGATCTCGAAGAAAGGCGGAGAGACTCGTCGAGCGCGCGTCAAGAATGGAGGCGACTCGACTTGATTCCCGTTTCCTTTTCGAGCTAATCGGAATCCGGAACGCGGAACAGGCTGCTTCTACTTCTGTATACGCAGGTATACGTTATCTGGGTAGATCGTCCTGCGGCAATCGGATCAGGCATCAAGCCGGTCCAGACGGCCAGACTAGATTAGGAAGGGTTAACCGACGTGCCGGTGATTTAAATCAATGACGGCGGCACATCTGCTGGCAGAGATTAATGATTAGGTTAGGAGAACGAAGCCCGGGGAGAGCGAGCGAGAGAGCGAGAGAGAACTGGTGGCGTGCTTTCGGAGATCGGGCAGATTAGAAACTAATTTAACGAGCAGCTTTCATCGTGCAATCCAATATCCATCCCGATCCCCTTCCCATTTCGGTAGAGTATATCGCCGACTCCTATCCACTACCGGGTATGTTGATTGATCGACATCGACGATCCCTGCGCACGATATCCTTCTCTCTTTTTTTACCCTCCCATGCCTCCACCCTGCCTTCACCTTCTACTCCTTTCCTGCTTACGTATCTCGCTGTCGCTACACTCGCTGCCAACTGAATAGGTCGATTCAAGGTCACTTCTCTTCCTATTTCTCCGGTCTTATCATTTTTGCCAAAATATTTCGTAACAACTCATCGCTCAACTTTTATTTTCCTACCAATTCATATGTATAGTATAAGTTTGTACCAAAGAATAAAGGTTTGACAAGTTGGTACCAAATATTGTCCAACTTGTATTGTTTGGTACCATCTTATCGATGTTTTTATTGGTTCGTACCAACTGACCCAATTTCAATTATTTGGTACCCACTCCCCGACGTATATGATTTAATACGAGCTGATTCTATTTTTATTATTTAGTACACACACATCCAATTTCTAATATTTCGTACCAACGCATCGAAATCCTACATATTGCTTTCGTATATGTTGGTACCAAATATTTTTTAACTTGTATTATCTGGTAGCAACTTATCGAATTTGTATTATGTGGTACCAACTCATCCAAGTTCTATTATTTTTGGAACCAAATCGATATAAGTTGGATACGTTCCTATTCCTCCTGCATTATTATTTTCGGAGTACAATCGGAAAAGCGATTTTGAAACCGCCTATTGAGTTGGCGACGACTATAGTGTTGGTATGTGTGGACAGGGTGAGTCATTTGCTTTTAAATCATCCCCCTCACAATCAAGTTCTAATTATTTTGATTATTGGTACAATTTGATATTATAAATAAATGCCAGTGCGTGGAAAAGACTCGGTAAAGGCTCCTGTATATTAAAATGGCCGACCACCGTATAATTATTACATTTTCAACGGCCTATATCTATCATTACCGATTGAAAGGCAAGTGAATCACCCTGTACATAGGTTGGTATACGTCGCTTACCCGCTTCCTCGTTCCCGAAGCCCAGTGAGGAGTCTTCGATTTTGATTTTGTGAAAGTTGACTTCGGTAAAACCCTACCTCACCAGTCACTCCGAGAGATTAATCTTGCTGCGCGCGCTGTCGAAGATCGTCTCTGCTCGCCGACGGAGAAATAATAAATTAATCGGAGTTGGAGCCCACGTCGCCCCTATCACGATCCTGTCGTGAAGGTGGCAGCATGATTGTTCTTGGTATTTTATGAAGCAGTCACGCGAAAACGTACCACGCTCAGGCCCGAGTTGCCCTACCTTTCGACCCTTCGCACGGAATTACTGGCTAATCGCTGATACGTCTCTAACCATCGATTCCAATAAGCTTTTCCTTTCTTTCCCGCCAACTTTCTTTTCTCCGACGTGGTAGCCTAAAAGATTCAGCGATGCATCCTGACCAATTTGGCTGATCGCGGAAACGACTGGGAATATTTCTGCTCTCCTCGCTTGTTGGTTCGTTTTTGTCAGCCAATTTCTTGGAGGGTCGCTAGTGACTGCTCTTTTGTGAGTTTCCTGGTTTAAGGATGCATTGGGGACAAATGCGTGAAGAAGTTTATAAATCTACCAGAAAACTCCCTGAGAAAAATTCGAAACATTCCACTAAACGTTTTTAAAGTTTTACCGTTCTAAAATAAGGATTATTAGGTTTACATTTTTTAGGTTCCAGCAATATTACGTACAAGTGGAGCAAACAAGTGGACGATAGATAGCCAGGCCCATGACAAACTGAACATCAAATTTCTTTAGGTTTTGACATTATTGGATAATATTTATTCTGTTTCTCACAATTGAGCTCGTGACTGTTGTCAAAATTTTTAACAAAGATTATTCAATGCATTATTGATGTATTGCGATTAGCTGAAAACTGTCCCGGTCCGTTGTTCTATGGTTTTGCTTGCAAAATCTTCATTAATATATACAAGGCTAGAAGTTTTAAAACATTTAGTGGAATATTCGGATTTTTCGTCGGGGAGATCCAAATAGATTTATAAAACTCCCCACAAAATTTCATCCATTTAGTTCTTACCATTTTGAAATTTTTCTCAGTAAATTGCTATATGTATTTGTGTCATATAAATCCTTAAAACGAAGGTTAATGACACCAATTAACATAGTTAGATCGTGAAATTTATAGACAATGCTAATTATTACTGTAATACTTTTCGACCGTTGAAAATATTTGCAGAATTCTTTTACCCTTTAGAACTTTACATCTATCCAAGTAACATAGGTTGTACATTGTTACGGTACGAGAAAAGCCTCATCATTTGTAAGCAAGAATATATGTATAGCAACTCGAGAATTTTTCAGAAGTCACTGGTATCCTTCTTTGATTATCAACGAACAATTGAATGCGATTTGGAGACATTTTCTGTATGGAGTGTGACTTGATGACTTATGTGTGAATGACTTACAAGCAATCGCAATACCCAACTCGAACACGTTGATATTAATGATCTTTTTACAGAATGTTGGTACCATAAAGAAATGTAAAATATATTTTTTGCAACCTCAATTCACGTCAAATTCACATCATCAAAGTTAAGAGTCTAAATTGATAAAGACCTTGTATTGTCGAAATTATATTGCAGAAGGTACCAAAAGATTTGAATTCTCTTATTTTTGTGCAATGAGTTGAAGTATACTAATAGATTTCTGCAAAAATCACATAATTATAGCTTCGTATTTTTATTACATTTATTTCCGGTGCAAAATCCAAGATAGGTTAAATACAGTAAAAGAGACATTTCTCTAAGGACTTTATTAATTTACAGTCTCAACTTTCATAATTTTGTCACCCCTTCAAAGTTAATTATAACTGTTGAAAAAATAGATTTTGCATCTCTTTATGGTACCAATTTTCAGTAAAAAGTTGATTAAAATCGATGTGTTCGAGTTGAGTAATGTCGTTCATTAGCACGGACTAGCCCTACATTTGTATGCCAACAGTATCTTCTGAGCTCCGCAGGTAAGTTTGTTTACGCTCGACTCCAAGTGTAGCATTGGGTCACGGGGGCTCCGAGTTACGGATAGATGGTCGCTTGGACTCCTGTTAACAAGTCTCAATTACTAAAGCACGCTGCGCTTTTTAGAGCCAATGGTCGCACGAGGCTTCCGTGCATTCTACCGAGGACGATAATTGGCTGGCTTTTGGGAAATTGCGCAGCCGATACGCGTGGATCGCCGCCTCTTTGAGTTAGGCATTAGGAGGGAGGCCGTAATGAAAACGGCCGGCACGTGGGAAAAGTAGCTATTTGCACTTAGCAGCTTCTTCTTAGCAGTTTCCGGCGCTAACACGAAGCGCTACGTGACCACGCGGGCCTCTCCAGTCTCAGTTTCAAAGTGAGGATATGCTTAAGCGCAAGTTTTGCAACTCTAAAGTGAATAAGATACAGGCTCCTGTATTCTCCGATAATGGGAACGCGGGTATAACCGTGGGCGAAACTGGGAAATAAGAACTGTAGCTGAAGCTGCGTCCTTCTTGGAGGAAGAGTAACTAATTTTTTATTGATATTTTGTGTGTCCTGATCAAAGTTCTATTAATGTACTAATATACCCTGTATTAATATATCGGAATATATTAATATATTCAGATATTAATATATCGGAATATATTAATATATGCAGATATTAATATATCGGAATCTAGACAAAGATGGTGATAAAAAGTTGCGGCCATTTTCGAGTGAGACGCAACGCGCGCCGATAAAATCGCCGGGTCACTCCAGCGCGTAAGTCAATCGGGACTGTGCTCGTTGGAGTTAAGTGGTTAAAGGTGTGTCCTTAGACAAATGGTACACGGTAGCCGGTGGCGTTTGAGCGGACAGGAGCAGTGCGGCAGGCTGTTTAACGCTGGGCACACTAGACAGCCGAGCGTGGAAAGGCAGCACAGTCTGATCCGGCTGTTCGCAAACAGAAACACGAGTGTATTCCACGGTGCGTGTTTGCGCTGTCGGTTACCGCCGAATGCTACTGTATGCATAGGACTGTCGCCGCCGCGCCGCTGGACGTGTGCACGCCGGCGTAAATAAAGTAGCCACGGATGCTAACTCCACTAAGTGTCCACCCGATCTATACGCCGTCCCCATTAACGTCCTGGGAGCCGGCCCCGGCCATGCCAGATTTCTAAGATTTGTCTTACACTCTGCTGTCCTGTGCATTCACTTCCCCGCTCCTCTTCGCCTACCCACCACTTAAGACGGGTTGGTGCCCGCCGTTCCGCTGCGGGGGTAAGAGGAGAGGCCTCTACTCTTAGATAGGATTCAGAGGGCTTTGCTAATCGCAAAGAAACCAAGTTGTTGCTTCAAACATTCCATTTGCAATACAGCTGGCGTTAAGGTAGTTGGTAAAGAAAAAAAACAAGACAAATTGAAAACTTCCTCCCTTTTCGAAGGCGGTTACAAAGCACTTTTCTTAAGGATTTCTTTAAACTTGCACATAATCATCTTTATAAGAACTTGAAACTGCTGGTCAAATTTTGTTTAACTTGATCGCAACATCAATGCTTCTTTGAATGATTCACAGGTTTTTTCTATGTCGCAAGTATAAAAATGGCCAATTTCATCCAGTCCATTATCTCGGGAACCGTGTGGTGTCAAGTTCAATCAAATTTGGCCAATAGTTGTTAAAACGTGTAAAGATTAATATGTGAAAGTTTAAAGATAATCTGCAGAAAAGTATTTTTTTGGGAACTAGCTTAAGCTATATCTCATTCAAAAAGTTTGTTTTATTTTATCCTTTCTATCACGCGAATACTTGAAAATAACCCAGACACTGGTTTAGAAATGTCTAGGACTTCTCGTTGACTTGGCAGACGAACTTCAGAACTTCACTTGACAGAAACCGTGTGAATTTATTACTAAGACAATATGCGGAAGAGTCCAAAATTGATACAGTTAAATGCTATAACTATATTAGACGACTTTGTCCTGTGCAGTAGTGGATGCAGAAATATTATCCAGTTGAAAGATCCTACTGCATTACTCTACTATTAAACGCAGTACTTGTATGTTGTAAACTTTATTTTGTAAATAGGCATAACGATTTTGATAAAATGGGGTAATCTATAGTTTCGACCATTTGATTCATTCCAACGGACAAATAAACTGCTAATAATAATCTAATCTTTACCTTATGCTTTACCTTTACTAAATCCTGACAAACAATAACACCGCTAAGAAAGATATTATTCTGACATAATGCATATTGTAATCAGTCTTGCTTTTGTACGATACTTTAATGGACACAATTTATTCGTAATACACGGTAATTAATCTTCCATCTAAGCCATTACCATCATCATAAACAAATATACAGGCAAACGGATTGCATCAAGATATGCTAATGACACTTACTGCCAAAGTAATACTCACAACAGGCAACCCAAAATCGTAAAGCAAACTGCACGAACAGGGTTCTAATATGAAGTGTATTCCTACAAGATGGTTATACAGTTCATGTAAATTCTGGCCGACCTAATGTGAATCCAGTTAGAACAAGGCAAATAACACTCGTAAATGTGCCACTTTTAGGCAATAGTTTGCTTAACTAACTTGTAGAATATCTGCGTAACGTTTTTCTGAATTCCTTATCTGATTGAATCAACCGTGCAACTTAAACTCGGATAGTTACAGTTGATTATCAATAATTTATAGTAGTATTAAATTATCAGAATGTGCCTACTAGTAAGTTGTGTTGAAGTTAAATTAAGATACATATGACAACGTTAACAAACACCAAATTACATTAACCGTCGGACTACGAAAGATTGACCCAGCGTCAAAATTTCTAATATTTAGTATGGAATCTCTTCTTACTGTTGCTTTCAAACACTATGATAAATTGTATATTAGATCAGCTTCACCTGCGGGGCATATACAAATGAAATAAGGAACGGTAAAGCTTTGCTTTTTGACGTTAGAGCGCTAAAACTCACACACACACACCCGACTACCTTCTGCTTTCTGACAATGAGAATCCAATCGTAATCGGTTCAGCATTTTTTTTACGCTAAGCAATGACAAACCACCATATCAAAAAACCCTACAGATTTGTGTATGTGCGGATTTTCGTAGATGCATGATGTTTTTTTCTTCGTTCGGTCGCGTATACCTGTAAATGGAATAAAGTTAAAATACCCGGCTCCTATAATCCAAGAGTTAAGTACAGTTACGCAGAAGAGAGAATTTCAAAACTTTTCGAAATATTCTTAAAACTGATATTGATTTAGGCCCTTATTGAATGCTTCGCGTGAATGAATGTACTTATAGTATGCACCAGGATGATATGGTCATCCTTGACGACTATTGTTTTGCAGTACCAAAATTATGTTATTTGCATTACTTTATTACTTGGATCATAAGTGTTATTTTCGTTTGAATTAATTCGAACAAGAATTCACTATCATTGTAGAGTGATAGCAGGATTAAGGTTAGTAAAACTTTACCCACAATTATTTCATACAAATATAGTATTTTATCGCTGTGAGGCACATAATAATCATTTAATGTGGTAATATCGCGTAGTGGACACATGAGTTAAAACAGGCTGGAAAAGTGGTTGGTCTGCATACTCAGAAAAGGTTCTTCCCTCCAAAATCGTGGCAACGTCGCAGGCCCGCCGGCTGAGTTCCGATTACACAAAGGGCGCATATATCGTTGTAAATCTGATTGCGGGGAGATTAAGTGGGTGCGTATGCGTGGCAATTCATCTAAATTGTTCATACCTTATGGATCCGGTCCAATAAATTTCGGGGAAATGCGAGGGCCTTTGTGCGGTGCGGTGGACAAAGCCAGTGGCTCTCGTGCCGCCCTCCAGAGGTTCACGCCCATCTTCCACGTTCGGCACTCGAATATTTCATTTTGACACTCGGAACATTAACTCTATTCGTCAGGGGCTTGTGCCGTCGAATGGCGCCGCTTTCACCCGTGTGACACGCTGTGCCCTCGCTTTTTAGCCTTTCCTAGCCTGTCGCCCAGTCGCCCTGTCCCCGTGCCGTGCCGTGCCGTGCCGTGTCCTGCCTGCCTGCCTGCCTGCCTCTCCGCCCGACAGCTGCTCGACTTCGGACAAAGTCATTATGTACAAACTGCCACACTCTCCGGCCTTTGTCGCAAGAAATGCTCTGTTTGGACAGGCTTCGTTTCCGGATGTCCACGGCAAATCTGCCGTCACGAAGCCTCACCGCACCGGCGGCGGCGCGGCGGCGCGCGGACGCCCGACCGCGCGCAGGTGTGCGCACGGCTTGATTTATCTCGTTTCCTCTCTATCGCATTATTTTCACTTTCCGGCCGCTCACCGCCGTCCTTCCGAGCTTCCTTTATAAATGTTAATACGCGCCGCGTAATGTGTGTACTAGCTGCGATTCGCCGCCCTCTGTATTATGTTATGTGCATTGTATATCGGGGAACGCAGAAAATTGTGGCCGTTTCTATCCTCTGTTATTACCAACTGCACGTATGCTCATTTTGTCAATTGAAGGTGAGGCTGGGTATGCTTAAACAAAAGCTTATAATTAATAGAAAAGAAAGACTTTTTTTTTCTCCAGAACAATAACAGATCGGACATAGCGAGAACGAGCAAGAAAACAATTGCCAGACTCGACTGGAAGTGGAAACTACGGCTTCACATACACTCCGAATTCCCCAGCCGTTTATACTTTTGGTTTATCAAGCGACAAGGTCTTGTTTCGGCCCATGAACAAAAAATACAGACCTTGCATATTTTACGGAGAAGGAAAGTACCGGTTTTGCAATGTTTAAAGTGCATAAACAAATTAAAAATTGAAAATTATACAAATAGCTTTTTTTGACAATAAATAGCTGTTTACGGAAAAGCGGCGATTCTAAAATTGACAAGCTACCGAATAGAAGTTAAGGTGTTTCTAAACAAAGTAATAGAATACTTATTAGATCAATAGGAAATGTTAATAGAATATTTCTGACTAAGGAATTGTTTGATCTACTTATTCCGTATCATTTATCTCTTTTGATTAAAACTGCAAGAATCTTGTCGGCCAATATATGTATATACAGTAATATTTTATTAATATAAGTTGTAGAGAAGAGTTTGGAAACATTACTGCATAAGGTAAATTACTAGATAATCTATAATTATTCTATTATTCTAAACACATACATACATAGTATGTATAGCAGAGCATACGCGACGGTAGAGTGTTTCAAAAGCAAGAGATTCGCTTCGTGCACTCGGTGTGTAGCGGCTATGAAATGGTAGTATCTGCTACGAGAAACATTTACATAAAAAGATGTTTAGAGTATGTACTATGGTTGCAGAATAACGTGTCGTTGAGCATGTCCTACTTGAATATTTATACGCGATGTCTTTGCAACTTTCGCAGTCAAATATTCCTAGTTCCATATATGTAGGTGTAAAAAGGAAGACAAAATAATCAGGTCTATGTCGTTAAGTGAATTATTTAGCTCTTAAGTTGTTATAAAGATTTCAAACATGAATCGTGCATTCAAGCCAATTTATACGATTTAAGAAAAGAATTGTCCCGATATTCGATGCTAGAATACATTATCGTAATTTAAGTTAAATATCGTCGACGTAGATTAATCATTCTTGTTCTGCATGACAAGGGTGAATAATTTCGTACAATCTGTGTTAACGGACAGGGTGGTTCACAACAAATATGAAAACAGCGGTGTGAACACCGACTCTTTATAAACCAAAAATGGTATTTCACAATTCGTCGTAAGAGGATGAGGTGAATTCCTATTCTTCAAATAACAGTGACTAAGAATCTAAGCCGAATGTTGCAAAATGCTATTAACATTTTTCGTTCAGTTTTGCATGAATATTGTGATTTGTTTTGAATCACCCTGTATTATAACGTACTACAATATATACACGTCGGTTCAAGATCTTCATTCAGCATTCCCTCCATACTATTCTCAAAAACTATTCTCCATAATATTCTGTTTTCTTAAGATTGTCTTGAAACTTTGTCTGAATACTCTTTATAAGGTCTTACAAATTGTCAGAAAATTGTCTTGGATTTGACCAAATCGTTTTCGAAAGAATGGATGTTGATATTGCCGCTTTTAACACGGGATAGACAGGGAAGACCATCCAATCACGCAGATTATTAACTGTAACT
Organism: Crossocerus cetratus; assembly: GCA_963675795.1. Lineage (NCBI taxonomy): Eukaryota > Metazoa > Arthropoda > Insecta > Hymenoptera > Crabronidae > Crossocerus > Crossocerus cetratus. Next base: position 8,171,795 of record OY776668.1, read on the forward strand.
GGAAAATGGTTCTTAGGATTCGTGTAAAAACAGTAACACAACCTTTATCGATGTTGTACGAATGTGTATACATTTTTATAGAATTTTTGACCAGCCCATTTGTCCGTAATGGACCTCAGCAAACTAATATGGAGGCTGGTTACGCAAATGAAAATAGTTAGATCGGACTGAAATGTATACAGCACAGTAATTAGCAGTCACTTCCCCTATTCTAAAAAATTTCAACTTGAATTTCGTACTCGATGTCGATTAAGAATTGGTTTTATTGTAGTTTGAAAAGTAGTCCTCAGAATTTTCTGTCAACATTCAGATCTTCCTCTCTTACTGCATCACACTGATGCGGCCTAAGGTAGTTGGCCACATCAGTGTGATGCAGTAAGAGAGGAAGATCTGAATGTTGACAGAAAATTCTGAGGACTACTTTTCAAACTACAATAAAACCAAATCTTTCAATCTGTTTTCTATCAAAAAATTTATTTCGATTATAAGACTGCATGATTCCGGAAATCCAGTAAATAAGCAAAACAATTCATTCCCCATCTGGTCGCTTTGACCGGGCACTGGCATGGGGAGAATAATCGAAGCGGAGCTGCGAAATGATGTTGAGAATCTTGTCTGTAATGATTTTCATTAGGATCGCTTTGAAAAGAGGAGTGTGTGCTTCGCCGAAAGAACAACTGTCCGGGCGTAGCGGAGTGACCCGGCTAGTTTGATTGATGGTCGCAAACAGGGTGTAAGCATGACAAGCAACATTTCCATTGGCATTGTGCGGCGAGCCGACAAGGTGGAGAGCGGAGGGCTCTCAGAAAAATCAAGAGTCATTCCCGGTGCACGGAGCCGGAGCCGGAGCCGATGGAACGAGCAGAAAGCAATATACCAAATTACAGGAGGATCATGGCGCACGCCGGAACAATTCCAGTCTCTTCCAGTCTCTCCGATACGGAGAAGCTGGCGGGGGTCGATAGCGGCAGGAGATAGGGTGGAAAATCGGTCTGAATGGAGAGATCAGCCTCTCTCTTACCAAAGCCGAGCACCGCGGGGACACGAAACGTCTTCGAATGCGGCCGCGTGAGCAGTGAGCACGAATTATTGCGCGCGCGCGGCCCCCGCAACCGGCTAACAGTTTTGTAAAAAGCTTTCGTGAGTTTACCGCACTCATAACTTCAACTTTGCCGCTGATGGCGGCGCTCCAGCGCCGCTCGCCAGACGAGAGACGAGCGCGCCCGGAATATGGATAGGAGGACGCGTGTCGCCTGAAATAGAGCGTGGACACACTCTTGCGGGAGAGGAAAAATATTTTTCTTTCGGGACGCTCGGCCGAGCGTCCCTCAGTTATATGTTACAATGGAAATAGCGCGCGGACAGCGTTTCGGAAAAGCGAAAAGTCCCTTGTCCGAACGCCAAGAACCCTTCGGGCTAGAGTGGAATATAATTCCAGTGTTCAGGGTTTGTTATTCTTTCTCCGCGCGCGCTTCCTTCCGTTTATTTTTCTTTCGAGTATCGGAAATTCTTTTTCAACCGCGTTTCGCCCGTACCATTCCCGCACTATAACTTTCACCAAATGCATTATTGCACTAGAAATCTTTGATACTTTGAAATAAATATTCTCTCAATTTAATAACAGTTGCGGATCCTTAGGCAAATACGACGGATTTGAATTTCGAAAAATGTCTAGTATCTGATAAAATCAGACGAATTCCGAATCCATTTCTGATGAGTATTTCGCACTACCAAACTATTCGATACTTTTTTTCCATCCATGATATATTTAAGATGGTGATGAAAACCACTTTTCTTAAGAATTTCTTTAAACTTGCCCCTAATAATGTTTGCCGGGGCTTGAAACTACTGACCAAATTTTATTAGACTTGACCAAAACCATTTGTGGATATCACTTTTATTTGTGACTAGAATTTTTCAAAGAAAGCCCGACTTGGGAAAATCTTGTGTTTAGAGTGTGATGGTCTAGCGTACGTGGGATGGCCCGCATACAAGTTGTCAATTTCCAAGTTGATTATCGCGGAAATGGACCCATACGGTAAAATCCAATAAAATCTAGTCAGTAATTGCAAGAGCGTGTAAATATTAATCTGTGAAATTTTAAAGAAAGTATTTTTCTAAAATAAAAACTGATATACCTGTACTAAAATCTGCAGTCTAGTAAAACCCCTTCAGTCTAGACTTGAATATTTATGTTCCCTGCGTCCTCTGTTTACTTGTATTTTAACTATCAACAATCCCGGACATACTCCCGCATTAAAAGCATACTATTTTAGCGCAACAATCACTTTTGCACATTCTTAAATAAATCGTACAATTTTTTATCATACGCCTCTACGGTTATGAATATCTCCGATAGTACTTTAGAATTCAATCTGAGCTAGAGAGGTCTGGCACGGCTACAGTGTCCACAAAGTGAACCATCGAATTTGTCATTAATAAGCTAGGTGGTTAATTCGGCGGTAAGCACATTACACAACCGTAGCGATTATCACTCAGCCTCCCCGGCTGCGGTGGATAATGGGAAAATCATTTTGTTCATTATATAAATTATTGACAAGCTTATATAACCTAGTCGCACAGAATGATTATCACATTACTTCAGCATTGCGGCTGGACTGATTCGATGATTCCAATGCATAAATACATAAATAATATATGCACCCGTTACAATACGTGTGATTCAAATTCTGCCAAAAAGTACATTTAATCTTTAAGAATAAGTAAATATTCGCTTCATTACCCAATTGCTAAAATTTATATTTTTCGCGTCTAAGGGTTATGTCGATCAAGGGCATATATCATTTACCATGGACATATTTATTGAAATTCTTAATGTTTCAAAATACTGTTTTGTAAAATATGCGCAGGGTCTCTGTTTGAAACGCAATTGCATATAAATGCGGCACTGTCCTACCTGATACCCGCGGGAGTAACAATTCTTGGGATCTTCCAATTTGGTAATAATGTTAAAACATTCGAAATTCCGCATTCACCGATTTTCGAACCAAAGAGCTACCCAAATACCGCATACAATTTTCGAAAATCTATAGCTGAGAGCCGACATGCAGAGTTCTACTATTTAATGATGGATGTGAAAATATTGTTAACTAACATAGAGTTTACGCTACTCGCCCTATACTACTGATTTCAAATTTGTGTAGAACTACGTTGCCGGCAGCGAATGTATTAATATTATCGCACCAATTTTTTCTCCAGCACATGCCGAGCAGTTCGTCGACTCTTGCTACAATAATTCTCACTGTTCCCCTGGCTAATCCCAGATTCGAAGAAGTGATTGCAGTACAGGGTGATTCACTTACCTTTGAATCAAAGTTAGCCCACTTTTCACCAGACATTCATGAATATGTTTTGGATTATCTGTGCTAATATATAAACGTGAGGAATGTGTGTTGGATGTGAAAATCCAAAAGCTGTAAAAAGCGCCAAGTAGTTTAATTCCCTATATACGATAGCTTTTTAAACTGCATTATCGAAAAATGAAATCGATATCATACAAGATAGGCAAGTTTTGATTGAACACACCTCGCATTAATTATTTAATTTGGGTATAAGAGGAAATCTCTGAAATTCCGCAATAGATTTGAAAACTCCCTTTGCTACGTAGACGGTTAGTTCTTCCTATAACATTCCTATGACAGTAATATCATAGAGTATGCATTACACCGTTATACATTAATGAAGTGGAAGGTATAAATAAGTTATCTTGTGATACCAGTGGAAAAGATTAACAAAGCTCCTCATCAGCGACGATAGAATGCCCCGTAATTTTTTAAATACAATTATGCACACGAAGTGCCGCCTGGCCAGACTTGGGCACAAGAGCTAGTATGGAGTATACACGCAATGTAATACTATACAAGATTCAAGCAAGATTTGGAAGATATTGCTGTATAATTAAAATAACTAGATAATTTATAGGTATTCTTTGGATAATCTATAACAATTCAATGGTAGGTGAATGACCCTGTACAACTAGTGAAATGTTGTGTGGATAGCTACAGTTCTCTATCGACTATTATGTACTCAATTAGTTCATGATTTTAACGAGACCTTAGTCCTTGAGAACTTGGAACACTGTTACCTCCAATAAACCAAACATAACCTCCAGGTAGACTAACATTCCCAACTGGCACAATTACACTCTAATCAGTGCAATCGCTAGCCGACGCTCATGAGGCTTGCGCAACGAGGGTCTTATCCACTTAATTACTCAAGCGCCGTATATCCGCGCTGGTATCAGAACAGTGATATATCCAATAACGGGCAGGCATAACTCGAAAGAGGGTCGTAAAGCAGAGTAAAAATTCCTGCGCAAAGTTCACGCGGCTGGACCGTATGGGTTAGGTTGGTCGGCCGAGGGAGACGACGCGGCGCGGCACGGCGCGGCGGGCGGGTTGCGCAGGAGCGAGAAGACGAGGAGATAAAGCAAGCTGGCGAGCAGGCAGGCAGGCAAGCAGGGTGAAAGAGGCGCCCTCGCTAAAATTACAGCCTCGTAACTCCCGGTAAGCGGGAAAGAGCGTATGTGACAGCGGGCGGACGAGCCGCGCATGGTTTCCGGGAGTTTTATAGCCATCAGGGGGGTGTTTCAGGGGTGTTTCAGGCCGAACTACCCAGTCCGTTGCCTTACGGGGCTGCGCCGTTACATGGTTCCTGCATTCTCGTAAACAACTGGCCAGACGTGCTTATCGCACTCCCGTGATACGTGCTGAAACCACGCTCGATCTCCATCGATTCCGAGCTTTCCTAATAAAAATGTTACTACCGTCCGATTAAGAAATCCTTGCGGCCTCGCGGACGCCCACCGTCACTCACCATGATTTGCGCCGACCCCTGACAACCTCGAAAACCGAATATGGTGACGGCTCCCCGGCTGATGAATGTTTGAGTCACGCCAATAACTCGTAACGGAGATTTTTTTTTATTTATTTTAGGTCTCATCAGCGGCTAGGTTCTTAGCGACCACATTCCGATGGGTTGGACATTTTGTTTGTAATATTACATTACATTATATTTTTTGTCATAATTTGATGGTTTTAATAAATTTGATTACATTCGGTATTGTTTCCTTGTTGCTTAGTGTTTCTGTAACGAAGACGTCTATGATTAGACGGGGATTTGTTGAATAACAGAGGTATGCTTTTTGTTTGGATTATGAGAGCGAACGGGTAATAGGATGTGCAAGGTAATCTGCAAGTATTCTTATATAGTGTTTACAAGATTATTGAGAATACAATTTTGTTTTTTCTTGTCCAAAGTCTGTGAATCTGATTGTATTCGTTTTATTCGTTTTTAAATAGACCTACAGACGAGAGTTTAAATAAAATTGTTGTGTTTTTATAACTGGAAGGATGACATACTGTTAAAAGCAAGGGAACGTCGGATAGAACAGTGCAAATTAATATTAGTATCTTGTGAAAGAACTGTAATATTTGCAAAACTGTAACGAGTATTCGACGAATTGTGTTACATTACATAAAAACAAATCCGAACTCTAAATCAGGACTTTATTATAAGCTCGCCTAAAGTGTGCTATTCTTAGGACGCTCATTAGAGTCTCGCAAATATTTCCATCCGCAACCCCACATAATAACATTAATCGAGAAATAAACAGTGTACATTTCAAAACTTCGCTAAAATCATTTAAACATAAACATCTTAAGTTATCTTAGAAGTGTTAACTGAGGTTTCTTCACTATAATTATGATACCAACTTACAACTAGCTAACAAAACATTGCACATGAGAATCGTTCGTTCCGACTTTCCTACATTTTTATCAGCATAACATTTTCTGACAGAATGTTGTTGTTGGTTTACAATAATTGCCACAAAAAACTGGGCGCCTCATTCCTGACGTTGCAGAAGGCTATTTCGGCGTCTTCACAAATCTCACTTATTTATTAAAAAATGAAGGTTTCCATTTATCTGACCTCTCGAAAGTGGTTACGCAAGATATAATTGAAATTGCGTCAAAAGCTGATCTTACCAACGTCGAATATACATATAAAATACTTATTCAATTTTGCATCGCCGCAAAAACTATTAAATACGCCAGTCTGTTTCACAATTGATTTATCCATTTATCATACATTTTCGACTTAATGTGAAATGTTATTTCTCGCGACATTGCTTTTGTTAATAAATCTCATTTGCGGTTCATTATGTTTGCACTGTGACTACAATTGAAGGATACTAGACAAAATAATGGGCATAAATACATAAGCACTTATGTATGCTAATATTATAGCAAAGCATCCGCATTGTTGCTAACTTTCCAAGTTTCTGGTCTTATGAAATCCTGCATTGAATTATGTATTTCCCGAATTGCGAAAGCGTAATTGATATTTTCTTTATTATAATGTATTTATTGTAACATTCGTATAGCTTGGTTATAAATTCTTAAATTTCTCGAGCATGAAAACTCTTACAATTACAGAAAGGAACAATTCCTCAATTTTTTTTTACTTTTCGCATGTCAAAGCACATATAACTCAAAATTTAATAATATTACATTCGTTTGTCGAGTTTATTTGTACCGTTACGTTATATCTTATCCATTGTCATTGAATATTACCATCAATTACACAATAAAATTAAAAGTATTATAATTCTTTTCGTAAAACGTAATAACGAGGCGCCTTTGTATATAAATATAGAATATGCAATGTGCAGTAAAATCCCGTACGAAAATTAAACAAAGTACATGACGTTATTTAAATTAAAATTCATCTCACTGCGTGTGCTCTTGTTTCGTAATAATTACGAATGTGCCCCTAATTATTAATGATGCTGATGAAAGCGATACAATTAATATAATAAAATATTCGCATGTCCTTTTCTGTATCATAATTCTTACATTCAGTAATAAGTTAAGAAAAGGTAATTCATTAAACTTTGAAATTTTCATCACTTCTAATGACCTGGAAACCTCTTATCTCTTAAGCATTGCTGTCTTTCAGAATTGAAGCTCTGTAACTTTGTTATAAAAGTTGCTAATCTTGTTAATTTTAATCGGAAAATGTTATCAGCATTAATCAAGGCATGTTGCACAAAAAGTGATTTGCAAGCTTCATATATTTGAATCATCGTAACAACCTGCAGCTGCTTTGGCTTCCGTTTTGTCAGTCGAGGATGGAGAAACAAATCCGTTGACTAGAGATCAGTGATGACGGAATCACCTTGGAACATTGTCAGCACTGTTTTGACATCAATCTATAAACATCCGTATCGTAATTAATTATAACAAATAGCGATAACTTTGTTTGGCACTGATAGGATGACCCGGGGTCGCGGTCATCGCTAAAAGTTATTTCACCAAGTGCTAAGAGTCATTTCCTCCGTAACCCTTTAACGCGTTGGCAGCGCTTAGGGGAGATAACGAGAATAAGATATCATCTGGAGCAAAACAATTGTTCGGCAGTGAAACCGAAGATTTCGGAAAGATGCACTTTCTTCGTGGAAGTATTTTTGAAAGATATACAATTATTTTGTTTTCGCGGTGCACTATACGACATATTCTTTAAACAAATTCAATAAATTAGAATATGCATATATTAAGTCAGTGCATAAGTAGAGGGTGAGCCACTTACCTTTTAATCAGCCCATTCACGCTCGAGTTCCAATCATTTCCATTTATAGTACAATTTGATATGATGAATAAATTTCAGTGCGTGGAACAGACTCGGTAAAGTATTAAAATTACTCAACACCGCGTAATTGTTAAATTTTCAACGGCCTATATCCATCATTGGTGACGCAAAGGTAAGTGATCACCCTGTACATGCTACGTATTATGGTCTCAGCAACACTTTGATTTTGAAGTGCGCTAAATTCGAAAAAAGGAATTATGAAGTAATATGACACAAATAATTTGTAAAAGTAACGTTAGAAACATAACTTAAAGTACTGAACATAGACATGATTATTCATAACATTAAACTATGTAATATATCATGCAATAATAATATAATATACATATGTAGAATACGTAAAATGCAATGTCCCGTCTTTGCGTTTGTCGTATGATTCTTACGAATAATGACAGTGCAGATTTATTTGTCAACGATTACCAAACAATGTCACTGCCTATTATATTGTTAAATCGATATGCATAAATGCAATACATATTATATTTACGATAATTTACAAAGCACAAGAAATTAATCAAATACAATACCCATTTGTGAAAAACGTTGATAATTTGAAACTTGGCAGCCAAATCGAAATGATTAACGATAATTAAATGCAATAATCACATTCAGTATTAACGGACGGTCGTACTGATTAAAGTATTAACCAACTGCAGTGCATGTGACATTAGCGCTCCATTAGGATGCCTTTTACAGCGTATTATTTAATCAGTAATAGGATAATGGAAATTGAAGGCGCGTTAGAAAATCCAATTGAAAGCTGGGCAGCAATTCACCCCTGCCCGACGGGCAGGAATACTTGCTCAATAACTGATTACGTATAATAGTACGTGACATAATGAAATTCCCGGCGCAAGTGGGTGGATAGTCTCTAATTCCGATAATAGTCCATTAACGCTATCGCACTCGTGCCTTGCGCCTGATCCCTTAAGACCCTGATTACACCGGTATGTTCTCACCCGAATATTGCCAAGTGCACTGGAAAAAGCGGTCCTCTAATGTTACGCTATATGTATTCCCTTTACCCTTCTAACCTGCCACAAACGCAAGTGCAATTTGAATTGGTATTCCGAGACACGGACCAGAGAAAGTATTAATAAATGATGTGTAGGGTTACTTACTTGTTTTTTATGCGCAACTGTTGGTTGTGCGCTGATGCGTATACAATCATTATAAATTATTCAGAAAATTAAACCTATACACGAATGTTTCAGAGCTCTTATTTAACAACCCCAAAAATGAGCAATAGCTGTTCCAGCAAGTTTCGCGCAGGTGACGTTTAAAGGTTTAATTTAAATAATAATTGGTCAATCTCTGAGAAGTTTTGTCAAACTTTTTCACTGATATCGCGATTTATGGACAAAGACATAAGTGAAAATATCTTAAATGAATGCGTTTGAATTAAGTAAAACTAAATCTATACTTGTATGTGTATTTGCACCTATACCTTCGAAATATAGTAGAATGATATAATAACCTCCGTTGCACAGAAAGATGCAAACTTCTACAGGATGATTCAGTTGCGGTTAAATCGACACAGTTGGACCCACTTGTCGACTGTGCAACAATATTATACATAATAATTATAATATCTAGGAAGGAAATAAAAAAATAGATAAATTATGAATATTCTATGTACAGCAGTGTATACCCGACAGTTGTGATTAATTGGGTTATAGATCACCCATTGCATAAAATAAAACTTCAATTTCATTTGGCGTGCGCCTGAAAATCTATTGTGAGCTGTGTTGGATTGGGAGGAAAAATCCGAAAACTAAGGCAATTGGAAATTAATTCTCCTCTAGATTTAGCTGATATTATTAACACACCAAACCTAACGGCCTATCAGTTCGCGAATTTATATCTTGGTGCCCATAATTTATGTCCTTAAAGTATTAATATTGTTGTATTTTATCTTGTTAAAACTCTGTATATGATGTAGTATTCACATTTTCCGTTTATTCGCAAAATTGTTTTTCATGTATCAAGTGCTATGTCCTATTTGCTCTACATTGAGCAGAGACTTTAATAAAAAAAGGAGCCCCGGCGAATGTTGCCAGCCAGTCGGTTACCCGCGCGCTTTCAAACTACGTACTTGGCGTCGAAACTCTACCGAGTTTCCCGATTTTCCTACAGCCACTCAGTATGTAAAGGAAAATTGTATAATTAAGTTTAGTTAGTTTATAATTCTCTACATACAGCAATGTGCGGATAAGAGTGCTGGCCCAAAGTCTAGTGCACCGCATGCACATGTGTCAGAAATCGAGGGACCAATGGCCATTGTCAGGCTCGCGTGATGTTAATTATTATGTGAGAGGAGGCCCCGCAAATGAGGAAAGTATCAAGCAGCTCTGACAGCTACGCAGTTATTCTGTGCACTTCGCCTTAAGCATCTGCTCGCGAGGCCCAATAATTCCTCGGTCTCTTTGTTAAGAGTCCGAGGCTAGATTACGCCGTGGCTGCGCCGAGTCATCACCGACCGTGTCATCATGCGCCGTCGGGACGGACCGCGCCGACGGTAATTACCGTTCCGAGTGGGCAATTTGTGCGAGCATACATTGTGGATAAGTGGTGTCGTTCCGCAGATAGTTGCAGGGGTGAAACTGGAACTTTTATGTAACCACGCGCGTGCGCCTGCTCGCTTTCAACCGCGTACACTTTCGTTTTTCAACTTCACTCATTGGAACCTGATGTGTCTTTGCAGGTGTGAGCAGAACAAAGGATGACATATAAAAACGCGGAACCCGATACCGAGAAAATGATATTTCTGATTTATATGATCATAAAGAACTTCTGAAACGAATCCAATTCCTTAATTCAGTAAAGAATCTATGTATTATGCCAAATAGGACGTGAAACCGTGAATAGTGCAGTATCGTATGTAGTGACTAAAGTAACAAATATTTCAGTAAATTTAACTGGAATTATTTATTGCTTGCAAATGTTACATATAATGATGCGTGACATCGGTTTCCACGTATGCCATAATCTGGTTCTTTAAATACATGTATATGATATGTGTGCTTACAGAGTAGTTTAACGTAGTACATATAACGTATTTATCTTAGAACTAAAGAAAACATCACAAGGAGGTATTGTTTGATGGGATTTTCATTTGTTCTTAACAGTAGAATATTGTTTGACCTATCAAGACATAATGTTTCTATCGATAATCTCGCTGCTGGATGAATAAAGTTGTGCCAAACGTGACTGCAGATGCAGAACCTTAACTGTGCCCCGCAAAAACGACAGACAACAAGCGGACGTTCAGTAAAATCTTTGTAAGCATTCATTTGACTTTAAAATTATTTAATTTAAGCTGCGACTTAACTGGGATATTTAAGAACTGTTCTAGAAAATCAAGTCATATTTTATTTATTGCTCTCCTTATTTTGCTTGATACTCGCAATATATTAAAAATAGTTCGATAGTGACTATGACTGACAACTCACATGTCAGTGATATGGAAATTTCAGCGCGCTACTTCGCAATTCTTCATTGCCTCCGCACAAAAGTCATCTTATCACACGTGCCATTTTGCAATCATTTTATGTGCCACCATCCGACAAGCTTTCTCGTCCGATATTTTATCCTGGAAATTAACGAGGCGTAATACAATTCCCATATCTTATCGCTGGCGAATATAAAAAATCGTGACAGCGTGGCATTAAATCACCTAATCAATTTCAATATGAATTGCATATAGATATACTTACAGTCAAAGTATTACGTTTATTAATAAACATCCGTCTGCCTTACGAATGAAATTATTTGACGAGTCGCACTTGAACGGTAGTACATTACGCAATATTTGCCAATATGTAACGCATTACTATTTTTGCAGTCTTGTAAATTTATTAACGTTCAGAAAATTCAATAAATTATGCCAAATTGTAACCAGTGTATCTTCGTTCTTAATCGAATGGAAAATGTTAATGGCTGTTTACTGGAATTGTCTTCTACCTATAACAACTTTTCAAATGGCTTTATCTAACAAACTAAGCCAAATTTTGCATTGCGTCATGAATATTTTTGTTCTATGTATATCATATACATACATATGTATACATTCAGAGTATTGCATTTGTTAATAAACTATGAATCAGCCGACATAGTACATATACCGTACAATATGTTTCACTAGCGGGTCAATCAGCATTATTATACCTCAGTATTTATCGGATACATATCATATTATGTGGATTGCATAAGTGATTTTGACAGCTCGTCCTCTGAGGAAGCAGGGGGCCCCCGACTGGAATTCATCAAATGTTCCAGGGATGTTATCTAAATTATTGTTCAGTAACTTGGTATTTAGAGCAGAAATAGAATTTTGGAAACAGCTGCCTTTATCTCCGTCTCATCCTCTACATATAACACAGAGCCACTATTGACTATATAAAGTCAATTACAATATTTGTAAAACTCCCTCATGTTGATATTATTTTATCACATCAGTATTTCCAGTCAATATCTAGTAGGGTGTACGCAGAAGGGCGAGCGTTGGTCGATAAAGATTTATTGTATTATTATGCGATTATTATTTCATAGAAATTTATCTGTTTATTTTTAATCCACTTAATAAGATTTCTCAAAGTCGGTACCTAGCATAACCCTTTGCGGTCATATTTTATTTTCGCTACATTCCATAAAAGTGTCCGTGTCGGGGCCATCCCAACACATGACCGCAAAAGGTACACCGTTTTCTCGCACACGATAACAATGGATTGAACATTTGATCAACATCATGTGTTCCATTTTCAAGATAAAGTGTACAACACACAAGGCTAGTTTGTTTTAGGGAATTCTACGTGCAAATTCCAATCTTTGGCTTACATATTTCAAAAATCATAGTGTAGAATCGGTATGTCCGTTTTGCAGAAAATGTTGAACAACCCTGAATATCAGTACACGTATCATAGTTTAGTATTTAGAATGAAATGGGAGGTTTAAGAGTACGGACTATTTTGAAGTATGCATCGGCAGATTACCAGTCTATTTGGAGTTAATGGATACTGGTCGCGGCCGTGGGAAAGGAAGTGGCGCGCAAAAGCTTTAATGCTACATTTCAAGGAAAGGGTGAGGGTTCCGAGTGGGCTTTACGATCTGGTGGTGCATTTGCGCCGGGAGCCAGGGCTTTACGTCGTCGTGTGTCACGCGTCGTTAGTGCCGCAACGCCCTTATGAGACATTTACGATAAGATATGTCACACCTTTCACCCCTGACAGCCCGCAGATTTACCGCTGTTGTTCGGCGTATGGTTGAAAGAGGGGCGAAGACCATCTAGCGGCATGGCAGCGCCGCTAGTCGATATGTACCTCTATCGAATAACGCCCAGGCTCCCATAGAACAATGCCTTCCCCGACGCCAGCCATCTATATTTGTTGTGACATTAATATATGCGCCCCTGCATATACCCACTTATCGCCGCCCTGCCGTCCCCCCATCGCAGGGACCCTCGCCCTACTATATATCTGCCTTTTTTATTATGGACAGCGTATTTTTAAAATAATTTACACATCTCCACTGGGAGAGCTATGCATACTCTATGTATGACTCTCTTAATAAATCTGTAACGTACTTTCGTCATGTCTAGGGATATTGGGTAGATAATGTATGTCAGATTCCCCCTCCAAATATCCAGTTGCATCAAACGCTGCTTTTCTAAAACTAACCATAATTTCACCGCCGACTCTATAGGCGGTTTCAACTTTCAAGGTCGCTTTTCCAATTGTAACTCCGAATATTGAGAAGCTGGGAGGAATAGAAACTTGTCCAATAAATACAATTTGTTAGCAAAAATAATAGAAGCTCGGCAAGTTATTACCAAATAATCGAAATTGATTAAGTTGGTAATAAAAAGTACAAGTTGGACAATATTTGGTACCATCTTGGCCAACTTTAAGTTTCATTCGTTGCCTTTAGCCACCCATAGAATACAGATGAATGTGAATGGCATACAATTTGGACGATTTTTTTGCAGACTGGAGCTCGAAAGACAAGTTTAAAAATTGTCAGTTTCATGTCTGCCAAAACAGGTTTAGTCATTTATCACATTTATGGAAGAACCTGTATATTAAACTAACACTTCTTCTGGTGTTAAGTTTGTATTATTGTTAGTAGATTGTTAGTACATCTAAATCCATCTGGTTCTTTTTAAAAAAATGTCGCATAATCGACCTGCGTCAATCATTTTCTCGTACTAAAAAGCGATAGATTTGATCAAAATCGTTCGGTCCATTTTCAACACAAAGTGCTGAAAAATTTATTCCACGTAGTACGCGCGCCAACAAGACAGAATGTTTTCTTCTCGCGCATTTCGCGGGAAGTCGAACATGCGACAAAAAGGCTTGGCCGGACATTTCAGCGTTTCAGGTCGTGGCGCACAACACGACGCTGTACTTCGGCCCCACATGGATTACGCACTTTATGCGCACGTTGCGTGTGTGCTTCTCATCTCAGCTTTTCATTCTTTTTATCTCAGGTGCGCGCGCGTGCGACAAAGTCCGCTATAATATGCTTTTGACGAGCCATCCGTTGCGGACAGGCTTCGGTCGATGCGCGGCTTTATTGTTGCCGTCACTGTTTATAAACTCGCCGGGAGTGTTGGCGCTCGCGCTCCTGGCTGTAAAATCCGCCACCTACATATACCTCGCATGTCACGCACAAATTATATCTCCTGCTTCTTTTTAAAACAAAATATCGCCGCTGATTTGTGGGAATATCTCGCGAACGAACTGCTCGGTTATTAATAATCCTTGTTGCATTTTATTTGTGTCTGCTATAAAGAACTGCCGAGAATCAGTAGTGCATTTATAACATGTATACATGTATATGGTTTCTTTTAAATACTAGGTTGAACAAAAACAGTGATTGTCAGCAATCCTAGTTCTTATCATTTGTTAATGATCATGGGAAGCCATATACGTGAGAGTACGAAGAGGCCCCTGAGAACTGACTGTCGTTAAAAACAGTTTTTCGCGTTTACCTCGCTTAGGATTCATTCTATGTAAAACATGTACTTACGTTAAATGTTTTAAATAAAATTTACAATCACTTTTATGATATATGTTTTCTTTGAAAATGCAATGTTTTAAACCTTCCGCTGGAAAACAATTGCCCCGTGATCCCCACTCCTATATGTATTTGAACTTTATAACATTGGATAGGCTATTCCATTTATTTCTTTGGGTGTATTAAGTATACTCAGCAATGTTCAAATAAAAATAAAATAAAAAAATTCGTAAAAACTTGCATAGAAACAGTCACGAAGCATACAAATTATTGATCTTGTTATTAAATGCTATATGATCCCAAAAGAGATTGTTTAATAGAAATCGGTAATAAATAAGCAAACATATGTCATTCTAATTGACGAAGATTGAGAGTGTCTATTTCGCGGACGGTAACCCTAGACGCTTCAGCTAACACTAAAGCAGAATGAGGCGTGTCTGGATCACACAAACGATAATTCTACACTTCTACGTTACAATCAGATTTTCACTGCAGCAGCGCACTCAAACGAATTTCACGCAGGCCTTACGTGTCCCGGTGAAATACAGGTTTTGGAATGCCGTGACAACTTCGAACATATGTCCAAGTGGAAATATCTTGTTGGCCGATTTGTTAACGAAAGCCAATCGGCTAGCCCGTCGACGGGAAACCGCGGCAAAGACGAGGCAACTCGTGACTGACACTTCTGACAAGCAGACTCGTTAATAAAGATCTTCTGTTTCCGTATTTGATCAGTTCTCTCTCGCACTTGCTCTCTGTCTCCTCTCAAAGCAGCGTTTCCTGCCCCACGTAACTGACGTGTACTACAAAAGGCTCACCACGGAACCATTTCGTCCGATCAGTTTAACAGGGTACCGTGTCCCTACCCCTGGCGGCTTGGCAAACCTAACCTCGAAAGCCATTTTTTAATCGGTTTACTTACAGTCGCCGCCACTTTAATAGGCGGTTTCAAGGTCGCATTTCTGATTGTGCCGCGAAAATTATAACACAGGAGGAATAGGACCTTATCCAACTTGGATATGATTTGTTATAAAAAATAATACAAGTTTGACGAGTTCCTACCAAATAAGACAAGTTGAGAAGTTGGTACTAAATAATAGGAATTGGATAAGTTGCTAGCAAATAATAGGGTAATTGTAGAATATGGCTGTCCACACCGATTTTATTAAGCTTGATTAGGGAACATTATTATAAACAAATTTTTTACATGTGGCTTTATTTCGGCTTTATTTATCGAGATATGTGTGATTAAAGTTGTGGTTTGGACAGGATCATTGCGCTCGCTTTTTTCACATTGCCAAGTCGTTACACCCCCCCCCCCCCCCCCTCCAAATACCCACCAGACCAAACCAAACCCATTTGCTGGGAAAGGAATATCACATACTTGGTAATGCGAAAAGTAAATAGTACATCGGATTTTGGAGTGTTGGAGGAAATTCGATAAGTTAAAACATAAACCTCATAAGTGCAATTTTTTTCGGAGACGTACGATTGATTACGACAACCGATTTTTCGACATAATGACTGCCACTTTCCCTCTTACTGAATAATAATATAATTCAAATACTGCACTTATGAGTTTCCTGTTTTAAATTATCTAATTTCCTCCAACACCCCAAAATTGGATGTACTATTTATTTTTCGTTCCGTGCGCTCCTATTAGTCCCGTGTAGAAGGCTGTGTACAGTATATACAGGAAGACCGAAACACAAGTGCAAAATATAAATTCATGAATACCTTTTAAATTATAGCCGAGCGGCGGGTACACTTACAGGAAAAAGTTGCTAGGAATCACGTTCTGGACAACATATATCAAGGTCATTAAAATCGGTGGGGTCAGCCATATTCTACATAATTACCATAAGTTTACCGAATGCTATAAAATAGCAATGCGGGAGTTTGTGTCGGTGAGTTTTATTTCTTGCGGTTGCAGGACAAAAGAAGCGGAGTCGAACGGAAGCAGGACAGGCTGCTTTCATCTCCGCCGCTGGACTCGCTGATTAAAGCGAGGGCTGATGTGCACGAGTTCATCCTGTAATCTGTCTAGTTTGACACCCTTCGACTTGATTTCAGCGCCGCTGTAGCCAACCCATCAAGAGACATCGCTCAACTCACACGTGCCGCCCTTAATTGAAGTCTGCGTGCGTGTGTATCACCGAGGACGTAATTAAGACGTATTTTTTGTACGCCGTCATGGAATGCAACTGGATCTTTGTGATGGAATGGAACAATAAAGTTTTGGGTTGACACGTGATGGACCGAGGTAGAAAAATTATGCGATGATTTAAATATTGTCTTTTATTGTGAACTGGCGTCGAAGAGGAGAGGCTCCCAATGTGTAGCCTGTCTGTATTCCATACACTCTCATTTAAACTAAACTTGGCAATTTAAATATAAATAGAATTAAATTGCTGAATTTACCGATTGCATAATTTTTATAGTATTACCATAAATTGTAATAAATTTCATTTGCACACTCGTATGATTATACTTGTATCCTGCAATTTGTGAAGTCATTGAGTCACTTAATCATCGTAGACATGCCTTTTTTATTTGGCCGATTCAAGAGTGTCTGCGGTTTCCATTGGTTTTCAAACCCGTCATGCCACAGGAACTTTTTCTTAGTTGCCAGGGAAAATTGCGCCAATTTAGTATCCCGACGTTGATAAGAGGAGGCTTGTCACTACATATGCATATTGCAGATACATAATTACCCAACGCGAGCATGTGATTACGGTATATGACTATGTGTACGAGCGAGTAAGTAACGATTAGTGGCAATCGACACACTTCCCCTACCAAGACGAAACAGGATGCAACGCAAATGCATTGAGGACGGACGTCGTATACCCGGGAGAGTAAAGAAAATCGATTTTTTAGAAATATTGTTATACGGTACTTCTATCCATTAACAGCCTTCTCGCAAAGTGGCACAACAAAACTGTAAAACACGACATAGTTTTAATTTCTGATAACTGTACCATTCCAATTGAAACTTCGAAAGCGGTTTTCTAAAAGCAGTATTTCTGCAAGCGGTTTTTACTGCGACTTTTGCATCATTGAGTTGATTTCGTGAAATTTCACAATGAATCTTCTTCGTACGAGCAATTAATCGCAGTCGTAAGATTTTCTTAAAAGGCTGTGTAGTATGTTTATACAATAAAAACAATGCGTTTCTATGCACTTAATACACATAAGGCAAGCTTATTACTTGGTATTATATTACTTGGTAAGCGTACATTGGTAACAGCTACGTTTGTATTAATAATGAGCTATTGTAGGTGACTAGATTCATATATCCACGCAATCAAAATAATTGTTTTACTTTTTTGATAAACAATGGTTGAACAACCATGGCTATTGTCACTCGTGCGGCACAAAAACCTAAACTCTGCGGGATAATCTAGTTATCATTCCATAAATCTTAATGAAATTTTCAAAACTTACGTGCAGTACTGCCAGAAATAAAAAAAATCTAAACAAAAATAAACTATTTCATTATTATTTGGTTTCAATTAACTAGCATCCATATCGGCCGTGATTCAAAACGTAAGTCACTTTGTCTCTCTACAATAATTGTTTAAATAAACTCAGCTAGTAACATAGTGGTCTCTTGACTTGTCGCTGTGTAATTTCGTAATTTTTGTCAAGTTTGAGGTCACCGTCGAGTTCGTTGCTCGAAGTCTTACATTTTTCACTTTTTCCTATTTTGCTTTCCCGAAGATATATTCAAATGCGAAAACTACAAGTGGGCCATCCTGTATAATGTTGTGTAAAAATATATATATGCACTTTACAAACAACAAATAATTTAAATTAAACTTTCTCCATTATACTTGCGTTTATTTATACGTATGCTCGCGACTGTACAATCATTTGCACCGGATGTGCATTTATCGAGAAACATAAAGTATGTGACATAAGAATTACTGGTTTCATATTAAAGGATTTTTTAGATACATAGTAACAACTTTCGACGCAATCCTCGACGGCGCTGCTGTAGTGCTAAAAAGTGTGATGGCTCATCGTTGGAGGGGCGGGAGAGAGAGTGAGAAAGAGCTTACCTCGTTTATGACGGCGAGATGCCTTGACAGGTTACAGGCTGATGCTGTCACAATCATGCAGCGGCCATAAAGTAAACAGGCGGCATCAAAGAGCCGCGTTCGAAGAATGACACTCTTCTTGGCGGCTCGCAACCTTTCTCTCCTATCTCAATCGCCGGCTGCCTTTTTCCACACGCTCTTTGCCCTCACCGCCAATCTTAGACGCGCCTACCTTTCTATGTAACCGAGAGTCCATGCGAGTTCCTGCCTTTTTGTCAAATTTCATCGTACATGTATGCCTGGCGCGAACAAGTTTAAATTGTCACGCTGTAATGACTCAGAAACATGTAGAATCCGCATGCTCGTCTAGAATTATGTGACAGAAACCTAAAATATCGTATCGAATGCGCATGATCCACTGGTGTAAAGTAGAATTACTTTACGATCAGATAAACAATATTATAAAATAACAATGTAAAAATAATTGCGAAACCAAAATTTTCGAAATAATTATGGAATTAAATATTATTATTATATTTGCTATTATTTCTTTGAAATTATTAACACCGCGCTGGCACAGTTGTAGAAATACACGATGGCTTTTAATTAAATACAACAATCGCTATTAATATTTTTTCAACCGTTTTAATAGTTCATAATTTGTGGAGCCCAAAACCCGTCGCTAGTTGGAGTGTTGAAATTAATCAACGATCATTCATCGTAAGGTTATGTCCGGCGTATGTACAACATACACTTGTGCGCAGTCGAAGGCTGCACAAAAGTTAGATTTAACACCGTTCGGATCACCAATTCCCTCAAATAGATTAATCTACAAGGTCCACAGTCGTTAAACTTGTTTTTCGAGAATGCTATTCTCAGCAACTGACGGGACACATAAACCAAACCATGCACGTTGACGTGTGAATGCAAAATGCGCGTTGTCGCAGGAACTAAAGATTCGTCATATCTAGCGGCACAGGAGGGCTCGAAAGCAGAAGAGACATTTCTCTGCTGGCATGTGGAGCGCTGGTACACACGCGCACACAAACGTACAGGAGTGACAGCGGCGCGGATAATCGGCAGACGGTATTATAGACCAGTCACGATGAAGGATGATAGGGAGAGAGAACTTTTGCAAATGACGGTGCATTTATGTAGTCGAACGGACACCTGTAATCGCCGTCGCATCAAGCAGGCCAGAAGAGCGCCAGCGGCGCATTAAAGGTGTTTGTACGCCGTGTTGTGCCCTGATTACGTCTCGGACAAACGCCAGCATACGTCACTTAACGCCGGTCGACGTGCATACGCGCGACAGACGTTCGGCGAAATTACGTGTGGTCCACGCATTACTGCATTTCCAATATAATCGAGACCCGTACACCGCCCGAAAGACGTCCAATCATACATTTCTACTTTGGACCACGCAACGGACGGCCTTCTTCTCCACCATCATTATCATCATTATCGATGGCCTTTGTAGACATGTCGCATTTAGGTCTCGCCGTTCATTGCGGTACATGGTACTCAATTTTACTTACTTAAGAATTCTCGATTTCAAAATGATTTTCTAAATTCGAATAAATTTATATTGAGTACCTGTCGCCGACGAGATTTACAACCTAGAGTTTTTAGTAATTATTTACAAAGACGGACTCATAACCGATTTCAATAATTTTCACTTAGGTTATACATATTGCGAGAGTGAAAGATATGAACATAGGAATAGTGTATATATGTATATGGCGAGGGATGGTTCATCAGTAATTTGTCGGTGGTTTTGCTGGAGCGGTTCACGCAGAGTGTACTCGCGGAAGTCTAAATAAAAGTATGAGTTTAGATTGAGCAGAATAATATTATGAGTATCTGTGTGTTCTTCAATGAGGGCTCCTTGTGAGCTGATATATTATATGAGTGATTTGCAAGTATTCCTAGTGTATTGAGAGGGCTTCTTTTGAGCTGAAGTAGTTGTGAGGGATCTTTAAGGGCTGATATATTGGGAACCCTACAATATACTACTACTTGCCTCGAGCCTCTAACGAGTTTCCTGATAAATAAAAAAATGGGAAAGCCTTTGGTTCTATTCAACGATAGACGAGGATGCGAGGAGAAGCTAGAGGAGCGAAAGGGGCCCTGGCGCCAAAGGATGTAAATTGGATGGTCGTCCATAACCTTCGCCTTCCGACAAAAATGATTGCCGGCTTTCCGTTCTACTTAAGGGCTCGGCTACATCCATTTATTAGGGCCGGGACGATGATGACGGCTGCTTTGAAAATCATCCGCGGCAATTAGACACGGCGACCCCGATTGTTTGCTCGGCGGCACTTTGCTGGAGTGCCCGCCGAATTATGATTGGTCCGACGCCACCGAATCGCCGGCTCAAGCTGCAGCGCTGCCGTCGCCGTCGCCGTGGCGAAGACTCATTCCTGGAACTAATGGAAAATACACAGTATTGTCTTTGACCGACGTCCGCCGTTGCGCTCTAACAAACCGGAACCTGCTATTATTGCAGATAATAAGAAGGAATCCTTAATAACGCTGGAATTTCTTTGAGTTGCTGACGTGGAGTCAGAATGGAACTGTGAAGGTAGTCGTTAACGTGTTCGTCACGTGGATGGAATTTGGAAAATCGATATCGATGACTGTCCTGTAACACAACTAAATTGTACCGTAGTTGGACATAACTTTGTTTAATAGTATTAACAATAACTAATACCGTTCGAACTATGATATGATATTTAATTCGAGAGTACGTATACATACTATTATTCGTATGTTTATTCACGAATATTAAAGACTGGAATGCCGATTATTCTTTCTAAAAAATATCAATTTCTTGCAGATCAGAGAATCGATTCGTCAAAATATTGGGCTCCCAGAGACTGATTCATATTTTGAGGTTTTTGATAATCGCCTGCTACCACCATACTGAAATAACTGAAATAACCGTGTGTGAAAAAATATGTCTGAAATTTACTAACAACTAATACATTTAGTTATGTGTTCCGTGTATTTGTACCGATTTATATGCGTATCATTGTAAATATGCATGGACATTCACTCTTCTTTACTTTCACCAATGCATTTATTTCAAAGGTCTCCCTGTGACTAACACTACGCAGTGATGGGATAACTCGATGCACCCAACTGATGAATCATTGTGGGTTCCTTTCATATCTTTTCTCATGGAAAGTGACCGGGAAGAATGAGGGCTTGCTAGATTCAAAGGAAGTGGACGAAACAAATTTCCAACGAAATTGTTCTCTTCGAATAACAATGGAATCTGAATCTTGTGCACTTGAATTTTGTATTCTAGCCTTGGTTAGTGCGTCGAGTAGATAATGGCTCGGATAATATCATGCAAAGTGATGAAAGGAAATGGTAAACTAACAGTTACGAAATTCTTTAAGACTCCTTCGTATAAACACACAATCTATTATTAAAAGTATTATCAACAACAAAATAAAAACATTTTCAGCAATTGAAAGTTGTGCTGGCGAATGGTTTCAAAAGTTTCGAGTTACTAAAATGACTCGACGACTGGAAATGTTTAATTTATACACGTCACATTATTATAATCGATATTACGTCACTTTAATTAATCACTCGGACAAAGTGAATAATCTAATTCCAAAAAATAAGATTATGTGGCCCAACACTGTGGCATTTTAGTGATTAAAAGGTCGTTTCCAATGCCATTTTACTTTCCTCCGCGTACTTATTGCAAACATTCGTTTCCGATAAATAAATGCATTTTTCAGAGTTTTCTCATTATTTCAGCAAAGTGTATTTTTCCTTGGAGGTTCGTTTCATCCAAGCTACAATAGCTCACATGATGAATTATGAGATTATGTATACGAATAACTCCTTTAATTATACAAAACATATTATTATTGCATTGCTGCATTATTTTATCTGATAATAGTATTGTACTATCTTCTATAAATTGATTTAACTCTCTGCCAGAAATTTGTGTGCTTTGTCAATGACGAATTTGACGACCAACTTTCACGATTATGAAGGTTTCTTGAGAGTTCAATAAACATAAATAACAGGAATCAACTTTGGTGTGGCATCAACTTGATTGTTTCTATTTCTACATATTTTATATTGTTCAATTGAAACTCGATTACATAAGAAGTAAAAAACAACAACACTGATGCCTGATTCGGGATTCAAATACTTGACTACTTCTTTGGAACTTTCCTGAACCTATCGACTTTGTTCAAGACACCCTACATATGGCTTTTTAAAACTTTCTGTCTCGAAAGCAGCGGAAAAGGACGCCAATATAATAAAAATGGTATGTAAAGTTTCTCGTGAACTTCGAGTAGGACAAGTAATGAGAGTTCCCGCGCAATTATTCCAAGAACCAGTCATTGCCGGCGGCCCGGGCAAGAGTAAACGATCGTAAATAACAGGTGTTTCAACACGCAGTGTATGGAACAGGGGCGCGCCGTTCATGCTATTTGTCTCCATCATGCGGCGTATTCTGAAAAAGACATAATTGAAACAAATTTCGTGTATGCACCCTTATACACGCTGCGTTAATGACAGCCTTGCAAAAGTCACAATACTGGCGGGTGCTTCCTTCTGCATGAATTAGTAGACGCGCAATAGCGACGAAATATACATAAAGTATTCCAATGAAAAATGTGGGAAGTTTATACACTTTCACAATCTGAATACTCTGTTGTAACATTTTCTTGGTGTTTCTTGAAGTGCATCAAGGCTACCATCAAAACTAGAATGACCACAATCGACTATATGGAACATAAAATAATTACAAACCACCTAGTAATATTTGTAGTCTTACTTCTATTCTGGATCCTATATTTGATGTCTACTCAAGAGACAAGGTCTTGTCTCGGGCCTAGTACAAAAAGACAGACCTTGTATCTTTTCCGGAGACAGAAACTGTGGGGTTTTGGAATCTTCAAATTGCATAAACAAATTAAAAATTTGAAATTTTGCAAACATTGCGTGATGCAATGTTTAACTCTACGCTTTTAATCGCTAATTAAACGACTCAAACTAAGTATAGGAAGATACAATTTCAAACGATAACACAAATCTAGAGTGAAATTTCTGTTTTTGTCTGGACAGATTGTATATGTATATAACGTTTAGATTATGCACGTTCAACGGTTCTCGGCCATCGGCAATCCGGTTGTCCTGACACAATGCTATAGCAGCATTGTTGTGTCCAGCGGGGAACAGAACTTTCAATGAAATACGAAAGTGACTGAACAGATTGGCGTGGGTTCCAAGGATACCTTTTGGCATTGTTTAAGTTACATTATATACTCATACGCAATTTTTGGTTGCGTCACCAATGTTTTAAGCTTATTTGTGCAACAAAAAGTTGCATATATTGAAAATATGTGCGGACATGTAACTAATGATCATTAGTCTTCCGATGAATTTGGAAGACATATAACTCTTTTTAGGTTAAGCGCTAACATGAAATTTTGGGTAGGCGAAAGAAGTTTATGTTTAAGATGCCACTAAATTGTCTAAATCTCTTTTTATAGTATTTCTTGTTCAGTTTACCCAATTTTTCGAACTAATTAGGGCATATATCTGTTCGGATAAGAACATTCTAGTATCATAGAAGAGTGGCTCTCCTGCTGTATTGAACTCCACACATAAAAAAACACAAATATCAATAATAGCAATTACAAATACTAAAATCAAATACATATGTTTTTGTTACAGAATCATGGATCCCAAGTCTCTTCAGCAGCCGAAGCTGTACATTAACTATGTGTTCAGGATAATTCATCTAATTTACATTACACTCATGTAATATGTACTCAAAATGTAGAGAAGCTAGAGTTGAGAATCATAAAACAGATACCACATTGTATTGTAACCGACAATAGTGATATTAGTATCATCACGTATGTACGTATATGTATGTATTATTACAAGGAAGTGATGCAATCTTAGAACCGTTCACAGAACTTGCGTGTACGACTCTGGTTAGTCATATTATCTCTACTAAACATCTTATATTTCCAATTATAATTGGACCCGGACCATGACTATAGTCGCCGCCAACTGAATAAGCGGTTTTTAGGTCCTTTTTCTTTCTGTTCGTCCTCTATTATCATTTTTGGCATAATATTACGTACCAACTCGTCGAACTTTTATTATTTTTCGTACCAAATCATAGAAGTTGGATAAGTTGGTACCAAGTATTGTGCAACTTGTATTCTTTGGTACCAACTAATCAAATTTCTATTATGTTTTTGGTACTAACTCATCCAATTTCTAATATGTGGTAGCAACTCTTCGAACTTGTACTATTTTGTATAGCAAATCATATAAGTTGGATAAGTTCCTATTCCTCCCGCGTTATCATTTTCGGAGTAGAATAAGAAAAGCGACCTTGAAAGTGGCTATTGAGCTGTCGGCGACTATATGTATGTAGGTGTAATGCTCTACGCATCCTTTGAGCATGAGTCAAATGTATCGAGATAGAAAGGTTTGGTTAAAAAAAGGAGAGGCCTGGTTGTAAATGGCGGTTGATTTGGTGGATGTGCCGAGTGTGTCGGAGTGTGTCGGGACGGAGGAACGGCGGGGCATCGAACGATTCTCCTTGACACTAATGTGGCAGCGCGAACGAGCTTTCGCCGCTCGGCCGTGACGGTGGCTCGGGCACACGTGTTGTGACTCAGAAATGATAACCGATGATTTATCCGTGACAGGGTGCAGGTACCGCGGATGGATTATCGTTCTGATTGCAAAGTATGAAATAATTAGGGAGCGGACCGCCGGCCATCCATCATTGGGCAGCGATGGCCGCTTGTCAGGCGCCGTTCATTTATCATACTCGCTCAGCCATCACCCTCTTCCTAGTCCCATCACATCGCCAGTGTTCCATTGTTCGTATATCGGACGTAACCGTCCGTTACTGCTAATTACCTCCTGCCCCTGCGAAAGATTACGCAGTCGAGGTATCAAACGTATTAACGTGCGCGTACGTGACCGCCAGCTTACCTGTCTAGCTACACACGTATATGCCACGCTACCAGCACATGAACGCACACGCTATCCTCACTTCACTTGCGCATCGGCCAACCACCGCCGCTCGTCGAGTATATTAGGCCTGTTTACTCCGCTAAAGATCCCTACATATTCCACCAATCTACCAATCCACGATTCCACGCTACTGCTCCATCGATCCTGTCGTCCTTTCGGCTGATCCGTCTGCCGATGCATTTTGACAATGATCTACCCTATGGCTCATTCGTTAGCTCTCGTCCCATTCTGACAGCCCGCCACCTATCACACCCCGCCCGCCCGCCCTGCCCCACCCACTCGCCTTCGCACTCTCACTTCATTCAATTTTTTCCGAATTACGCCCTTCGAATTCTCTCCTATCCGAAGACACGTACAGTCCGCGGCTA
Source organism: Crossocerus cetratus (assembly GCA_963675795.1). NCBI lineage: Eukaryota > Metazoa > Arthropoda > Insecta > Hymenoptera > Crabronidae > Crossocerus > Crossocerus cetratus. The sequence goes on from OY776668.1 coordinate 8,197,935, forward strand.
AAATATTGCGTAAGACAGTCGAAAGAAGAACAACTGGAAGACCATCGTTACAGTAGGCTTTATAGATTTAAAAAATGTAAAAATCTACAAAACCATCGGATGATCCTCGATTAATTGCAGTTCGTCTTATTTCCACTTTTTTAGTTAATACTTTTACCCAATATTGTACAACTTCTCTCATGCAAATTAAATCGGTCGAATTCTTTGCTATCCTATATGTGCTATTATAATAATATTCGTAAAGTAAGAACATAACAATAAGAAGAACAGTAATTTGTCCAGCATTTTCCGACAGTTTTGTAGAGTTTTCATTTTCCCAAGTTACAGAGTGCTGTCAGGATGGGTGGTCTTTCGGTTTTGTAATTTGGACTACTAGGATTAATATAATTAATGTGCTACTTCCAGTACATACATACATACTTACATCGAGGTTCAAAAGTAGTTCTATATGTATGTAGTACGAACGAAAAAATCAACATAACTGAAATGTTATCGGCGATGATCAAATCACAAACATATTGGACAGTCACTATATGTAGAACAAAATCATAGTAAGGAATATTGGAACACAAAATGGCTCAACTCACCTCCAATCAAATTCCCTGAAATCAAAAGGAGCTTAAGCGATAATGTACTGAAACTGACCAACAGAAGTGATGTAACAGTGTAATTGTACGACTGCGAATTGACCACACTCCAATAACCCACTTCCATTTGATCTCCAAACAACCAATTAGATGCTGTCCAACTTGTGAAGTCAAAATGTAACTCTGAGATATTTTAGTCGAATGTCCTAGACTTCAGTTAATATGGAACCAACTGAACATTTCTAACCCTATGCACCCCCAACTCAACGGTATAGAAAATTATGAACTTATCATAAAGTTGCTAAAACATACTGACCTGGACACGGATATTTAATCGGAGAAAAAATATATTCTATATTCTATAAAGCGACCTAAAATAAGGCGAATAAATACAATTATATACAAATATTTTTTTATTATTTTCCCAGATGTAGCAAATACAGCAAGAAACCACAACTTTCGAGTGTACTGTAATTCTCTCTTGTTTCACGTTCTTCCAGTATGAATACTTTTGTCCCTCATTGTGTGATATGACTTTTGTCAGGTTTCTTAGAGTACACATGAATACCAGCAACAAGAAAAAACATAAAAATAATGTAACAGAGTGGACAAGAGAGGTTCTCCTGTATTCACAGCCGTTCTTGTGCAGTACATATTATGCTCCGGTGCATTTCAGCTTTAAAAGTAAGGCAGAATTCCCTTGAATAATGGTAAGCTCTTCTAGCATCGCCTAGATTGACGAGAACAAAAAGAAGTATGGTAGTGGGAGAACCTGTCCAAGTGACAGTGACGGAGATAGTCAGTGCGTTGCATAATATTTGTTTAAACAATAAAACGGCCACACCTTTCTTTCCCAGGTGTATTCGTGCGCCTACGTCAAACTAGTACGTTCAGGGCGTGAGTTTTTCGGTTTGGCGAGGCGTTTTAGACTGTGCATCAGCGTGTATGAGTTACTCGCCTTTGAGTCAGTACTGTCCTACACTTCACTTCCTATCAGACATGAAGTATGCGGGTATATACTTACAAGTTTATTGTATGCCCAATGTATAAACTAATATATTATATTATATCTAAAGTGTAGTCTGCCAGGAACGATATTTGGTTATGTTATATATTGCACAGGGTGATTCAGTATACATGTAAAGTTTATAACGACCGATTGTTCCTACAAAACCGAGCGGAAAACGTCCACGGCATATTGCAGAATCGAGTTGGCTTGATAGTTACAGCGGTTTGAAGTTATTCGCAGCTTCGCTCTAAACTTTAACATAAATCATTCTCTATAACGTTTGATAGGAATTGGGAGTCGTTATACATAAGTCGAATTACGAGATGATTTATAATTATCCAATAATGGAATGAATTCTTTCAGTGGGTTTGGAAATCAGGTATACAAGGTGTTCATAACGAATAGAACGCAATTTAATAACCGATTCTTCGAGCCAAATCCTGCTTAAAGTCTTAATGATCTTTTGCAAACATTCATTTGAAACTATCATGACGATTAATTCAAATGTAACTGGAACTAAGAAATCAAGCCGATTTTAGGAAAACGCTATTCAGATTTTGCCTGTTTGCAACTGTGTTTATATTATACATCCAATGTAACATTCTATAAACATGAACAGGGTGATTCACTTGCCTTTGGATCACTTATGATAAATATAGAGGCCGTTGAAAATGTAATAATTACACGGCGCTGAGTAATTTGAATATAAAGGAGTCTTTACCCAGTTCTTTCCGCGCACTAAGATTTATTTATAATATCAAATTGTACCAATAATGGAAGTAATTGGAACTCCAGGTCCCCTTCACTCTCCGCTTCCAATTATTTTCATTATTGACAAAATTTGATATTTGACCAAATCTGTACTTAAAAAGACTTAGTAAACATACAAGTATAAATCAAATTAAATAGCCTGGAATTATCCTATGTACAAGAACATAAACCCGACACAGGTGATTGAAGTGCAAGCGAATCACACTGCACATAGCAAAGGCAAATTATCGGAACCGTGCGGTTGATAGTAGAATCTTTCTGATGTAACCAATCCTGAGATGTCTGCAGGGCACAATAGGTAAGCCGGTGTTTGAAGGGGAGAGGTATACGTCTCATCGACAAACAGTCCTAGCCTGGCGACGGTACTGTGGACAAGTTAGTGCGGTAGGTGCTGACTAAATGAAGCCTCGGGCGTAGCATACCTGTCGGCAGCCGCTCTCCGAAGGAAAAGCTTGACGCCTCTCCTCGTGAAAAGAGCAATCCCGAGTATTTATTGCGCGACATAAAGCTGACCATTTCTCTATTGTCCCAGGGTGACAGCCTGTCCAAACATTGTTAACTGTCCGAGTTTCCTCGTAAGCTTGGCTTCCCTCGGTTATATTGCCCGTCTCGGCCCGGCTTCAACTACAATGGCCGAAGAAACCGCATTGTGAATCGCGACCCTCCGCTCTCCTACCTATCGGCCTTCGAATCGATTCTCCGGTAAAGGTCGAAAGCTTCCTTACCTGGTTTTGTACCTGCACCACTTACCTACTTGGAATAAAGGATGACTCCTGTAATTAGCCGCTGAAATCATTGCCATTCTTCCCCATTGCCGTTTCCGCGCTTTACCTCACTTTGGAATGCGGGCATCCTGAAAAATGTTATAAGCGGCGTTAATTGTACGTGGTGTAGCGGTGGAGCTGGAAATTATGTAAATAGAAATCAGTGAAAGTAGAATTATCAAATAAGAATGACAAAAGAATTGCGAAGGAAACAGTATTTCAAACGACTATTCAAAATAGCAGGCGAATAAAATATTATTTCACTTTTCATCATTTACGGCGACCTATGTAAATAGTATTTTAAGTCCTTCGTTTTACTCGATTTACACAACAACCTATTTTAAATATGTAGTTACACAAAAATAATAACGAATGAAGTAGTATTTTATTGGCCTGATATTTGCAGAGTTTTATTTCAAATACATAGAAAATCAGGTATCTCTTTTAGCTCGTTATGATATGTTAGGGGAAAAATTGTTCCTTTTTTTGTTAACTCTGAGTTAGAGTTGAAGTAAAATGACAGCACGCTTCGTTAGAGTCCTGTCGTACTACGTGAGACATGCAGGTAACCTGAAATACCACTTTACTAGCGTAGAGCTGTCAACAGTTTCATAACCTAAAAATCTGTCTTGCGAGATTAGTAGTACCAATAACTCCACGTTGGTGCAATTAATCCTTTTGGACTGCATGCATTTAGTGGTGATCAATGCTATTCAAATGCATTTTCGAAGCGCATATGGTAACAGCATACACCGGCAAATATTGAAAAGCAAGAAGCAGAATATTTTTGAGTTTCAAACAATGTACGTAGTCATGAAGATTCTGAAGCATGTGAGAGAAATGTATTAGGTGGTACATTGACTTATAAAGAGCATAGGAAATTTGTAAATCTTGAATTTCATTGTTAGAAACTCGTTTGCGATTGCTTAATCGCATTCGTTACCATAGAATAGACCCTTGAAATATCGATTATGGATATGAACACTATATGACTACCGAAAGGTATTAGTATATTTTGTTTTACCAAATAAATATGTATACATATATATTTGTGCGTCAACTAACTCAAGTAACTCTATACATTTTTAAACAGTAAACTACGAATCTAAAAGTATGTTTACTTAATAATTCCTGTAAATCCTTTATATTGTACATTTTATTTTGAAAATGGCCGTTAGAAATAAGAAGAAATTATTGGGGGTTAAAGATAAATAGATCGACTTTTGCAAACTTACAAAATAAATCCGTTTTACCGAGCATTGTTTGTTTTCCAGGTACTGTATAGTATAATATGTTCCTCGGTAAACAATTGTATCTGTTAGGGCGTGGATAGGTTGCAGCGTATAAAAGGACACGTACACGGTTGGATTGCATTGGATTGAAAGTTTTATTATACGCGTCACATGGTTGCTTGTTGCACGCTGTCGTTTGATTGTAGAGACCAAACAGGGAAGCGAGGTGGCGTAGTCCGCTGACTACCGGAAAGGGAAGTTGCGCCCTCTTTACAAATTAGTATTGCGTCCGTGGAAATCACGTAATCATACAGTGATATATACATATGTATATGCTAACAGCAACAGTATCATTGTCGCATGAGTGACACTTGCTTAGAAAGACGGAATAGCCGGCGAAGAAAGTGTGAAAGTGTCTGTTCTGCATTTGAAACCTGGCCGATCAACCTTGACTGGGTCTGTTGTGACAGGGAAGCATTGTCTAGAGGGAATATATCGGGAGCAGGAGGGGAAATTCCGTCGATGCAAATCGAGGAAATGCAAAGGATGCGGAGGAGCGTAGCAGGTGGAGGAAGTTCTTGTGCCCGAGCGTCGTAGCTCCTGGCGGTCAGACTCAATACCGAGATGTCTTTCCGCCGGCAATTTATAGTTTTATACCTGCGGTGGAGAGAAGAAGAGATACCTAATAGACAAGATTTACTGCGGCACGCCCGTCTCAATTGCGGAACAAATTTATCTTCCCCGTGGTCAGCAGCCGGCCCACTGCTCCCCAGCCTCAATCTTGGTTCCGGCGCTCCTGAAATATTGGCTTACCCTGACACTCGAAAGTTACTTGACTAACGAATCGATGTACGCCCGCCGGAGCCCCCGGAGAAAAAGAGGGTACGCTCCCTCAGGATTTGACAGCCCTCTAAACTTTCCCGAACCCGCAACCTGCTCCGGAAAAAGCTCTCACTTTCTCCTCCTAGTCCTCCTCGGCGACGCCGGCCCGGCCGGGCCTCTCGTGCTACACCCTCGTTCGCGCAGGGGGCTGTAAATACTGACTTGGACGTGCAATTACCACCGTGGCATTGTACCAGCGTGTCCGCACCGAAACCTCGAAAAATCAACCCGACCGCACTCCTCGTCACCACTGTAACTCATTTCCTCTCTACAGCCGGGTTTCCCTGCCTTTTAATCGCCGATATCAGCCACCCATACATATATTAGTGAATTTAGCATAATTCTAAATAATTTAATCAGTTTAATTATATAGGAATGATGGAAGCGTTCCTCAATATTGTGTACCTGTATACAATGTAGACAATATGATGTATACTTGCGTGTGTCATAAAAAGTGGGTTGCGAAACTGCTTATGCATAGAGAGAAGTTCATTATTCTGCATGCATAATACATATATATAGAATAATGCACTATATTCCGTCTAGAATGTTAATAGCCTCCCCATTTATGTATTATATGTAGTTACATATGTATAATATTTGATTACATAAAATAATACACATTTTATGTATAATGATATCTATTTCGCTATATTATATTATTTGCATTATATATATTTCTATCAAATGTATAGGATGCGGTGAAGAGTTTGGAAACATTATTTGTAATTATCCTACAATGCGGCAATGTATGTACTGCAGACAAACCTCTTAGGCGGACGACCTCAAGTGAGTTTAAAATTTCTGATGGTATATTACTAGACTACGAATATTTATGCAAATGGGCGGATAAAAACTTGGGGAAATCTGTAATATCTGATGAAAGCAGACGTACCTACTAACAAAGTATTCGATACTTTGGTTCCGGCTACCATGCTATGTATTTGAATGTGCAATGTAATAATGAAAGTTGTTACTTGTATACAAATTCGGGGCTTAATTATTACACGCGATTGCTGCGATTGAGGAGGGTTAAACCTATTCCTGTAATGAACTATGTGCACTTTAATGATTGGCGCATTGACCAGCTGTGACAGTAAATTTTAACTTTAAAAGTGCTTACGCGATGAAAAGCATAAGGAGAGAATACATATGTAGGTCACATGAGGCACCAGGATTGGAGAGTTCTATGAAAAGGTACCCAATACCGAGCCCTCGGCCGATCCCAACGTCGGCCGGTGGTCTGGCTTGCGGTTGAACCGATCGCATTCCAGAAAACCGTAATTGCCGAGTAATATAATTGAGCCGGGGATGTTCTTAGACAATAAATAGAGCAATTTCGAGCTATTGCCTTGGCCGTTCCGCTCCCGGCTGTTATGGCTGTGCCATTTGTGCCAGACCCTTTGTCCCATCGACACGACAGCCTTTTACTACCTCGAACACCTCTAATTGTTCCCATACTTCCTACTAACACGTCTGCGTCCCTCACGTCTGCCCCTTTATGAGTCCTATATTTTGCAGAATTTTCACGGAAACTTCATTGAGCCTGGCCATACACACACTTAGCCACAGAAAGCCTACGGAAATTATGTGTATGTGAAACAGTACCAGATAGGATAGTTTAACTGTTCTTATAAAATTGGATCGTGTCCAAAGCTTCTGTCTAAGTCAAAGTCGATCAGACTTGTCAGCTTTGTCACTTTCTATGATGTAGTTAATTCTGGCGGAAATTGGACTTCTCAGACTATTATACATTAATCACATTATTGTCGTTCAAATTAAAAGCCTTTGACTGCATCACTATTGCAATTTCTATAATCACGCGTGTTAACTATAGTCGCCACCAACTCAATAGATAGTTTCAAGGTCCGCTTTCGGATTCGATTCCAAAACTGATAACACACAGCAGGAATAGGAACTTATTCAACTTATATCATTTGCTACAAAAAATAATACAAGTTCGACGAATTAGTACGAGATATTATAAGTCGGGTGAGTCGATACCAAATAATAGAAATAAAATGAGTTCGTATCAAATTATATAGGTTGGAAACTTCGTAGCAAATGATTGAAATTGGATAAATTGGTAATAAATAATACAAGTTGGACAATATTTGGTGTCAACTTGTCTTGGACTATTTCGTAGCAACTTATGCATCTTATATGATTTAGTACGAAAAATAACAGAAGTTGCACGAGTCAGTACCAAATATTTCGTCGAAAATAATAACAAGGGAAGAGTAGGAAGAAAAGCGACCTTGAAACCACCTATTGAGTTGGCGGCGACTCTAGTACAGAACTTATATAGCACACAACATTGTATGTACCCTGTGCTCAAACGATTCTGTTAGTTTCCCGGCTTTGTTTACATGGCCATTTCTAACAGAATCGTTTAAGCCGGCTGTGTATACATTGTATGTATTCTGCTTTCCATTGCAAGAGAAACACACGAAACGGATACATGGTACTTGTTTTGTAACTGTTTTCAAAGTAGTTTACTATAGAATAATCCGTCCATGTGTTGCGCCAATAAAACTATATGTATGTTAACATATACATAACAGTTTGAGGCCTGTGTCGAAACAGTTCCGAAACATTGTTCCGACAATTGTATCCAAGTGTGCATTTGGCTTAAGAGCGAAAGCGGCAACACACAGAGCCATTCTTCATTGCGCGCTGGATCGAACGGGTCAAGATTTATCGGGAGTACGTTCAAACATAACTATAGCTTGTCAGTGCGGCTTGATTTATTTGCATCTTACATGCAGTTCTATGACATCGTGCACTAAATTGAATTTCATAATGCCTTCGCGATTTACAGGGAACCCTGTTCTCTTTACCAATGGCAGACAGTGATTCATGTTGTACGAAGCCAGTACAGCCGTGCCGGCAAAAAATTCATGTGGCGCCCTCGAGTGCGATAAACGCCTCGCACACTCTCTACTCTGATCCCTAGCTCTCTCTGTGTGTGTGCGTGGACGCCTTTGTGGCCGCCGCAATTATTTGGCGAATGAGAGATTGCTGGTCACGTAAACCCTCGCACGAATGTACGCTGCAGAGTTGTATGGACGACGTTGAAAAAGCCAAGGATGTCGACCAAGGGGTCCCCGCGTCATACTCTAGTGCAATGCACAATGATTAGTTAATCGCTTCGTTAAGGTAGTTGGTTGGAAAAACTGTTTTCTTAAGATTGTCGTGAAACTATGTCAGAATAATCTTTATAAGGTCTTGCAAGATGTCACAAAATTTTATTGGATTTGACCAGACCGCTTCCAAAAGAATCCATGTTGAAATTAGATAGGGAAATTCATCCAATTACGCACATTATTAATTGTAACAGGAAAACGACTCTTAAGAATCGTGTAAAAATAGTAACACAGCTTTGTCAATGTTGTACAAATGTGTAGTCATTTTTGTAGAATTTTTAACCAGTCCATTTTTGCCCAATGGAGCTGGAAAAACTAATAAGGAAGTTGGTGACACAAATCAAATGGTTAGATCGAAGTGAAATTTATACAGAATAGTAATTAGCAGTGACTCCGTCCCTCTATACAATAACTAAACCTTGGATTATCTTGTATGAACTAAAACCTTGGATTATCTTGTATGATTCTTTGTTTGATAGTTCAGGAAGTTATTTTTTATAGGTTTATAATTATTCTGTACACAAAACTGTACTTCGTTTCATCTTAGTGTAACATACAACTTATGCTACATCATCCGTATAAATATAAAATATGAAAAAGTACCTTAAAATTATGAGATATAAATGATATAATAAACATTTAAAAGATATTACACACAGGGAGTTTTGTCTTATGCCAAAAATAACTCGTAAACTAATAATATAGTGATCGTAACATAACATGTTTGTGAATATAAAAGAAATATGTAGTTCAGTTGAAATTAAATAAAGACCTAAGAGGGTAGATACACCTGGAGCGCAAAAGTTGGGAGGTAAGTTCAACATTTTTTAAAAATGTTGCACCCCAGGTGTATGTATTTCCATAACGAGTTTAGTCTTCTGAGATCTGGTTTGTAAAACGTGGAAAGTTTTTAAATCGTGCAAAGAGAAAACCACCGCAGTATACAACAGGCAGTGGTATTCCAACCTGTGAATTTCACTTTCGAATTTCAAAGGCGAACGAATTACCCTGTGCAAGGTGATTTACATGCATTTTAATCATTACATACCGTCTCATATAAGCCGCTGTACAGGGTGTACAAAAAATAAATATCGCGACTACCATATGATGATGCTGCACCCTGGAATCGGCAAAGAATCCAATAAAGATTCGAAGAATCGAATCCATAAAAAAAAGTTGCCGCAAAATTGACCTTGACCTTCAAATCGAAGGTCAAATATTTGTGCTTTATCGTATTTTACTTACTGGGAGCACCAATATTGCTAAACGAACCGCATGCGTCCCCGAATTATAGTTGCATTCAAATATGCAATTAAAGTTTACCAAGTTTTATTGCTGATCTCTTCAATTTGACTTTCAATTTCACTTTCAAGGCCAAGGTCAATTTTGCGGCAATGTTTTTTTTTATGGATTCTCGCCGATCTGAGGGTATAGAATCATTCTATGATACTCGCGTGATACATATGCATTACCAATTAGCTGGAATTTTCTTGTAGTACGAATTACTGTTTGGATCCTACATCCGACAATGTATACTATTATATCAATATAGGATGCACATAAAATGATAAACACAAATCTGATAAAAAGCAAGATCTTGAGTGGTGATTTAAATGCCAGCGAATAGCTGTATCTCACATGAAAATGTGTTGGAAGTTTGAACGGCGTCGGCGTGTGTGAGTGCTGCTAAAACGACACGAGTATCTCTCCACGAGGCAGCCTTTCTGCTTTTAATGCCAGGAAGACCTGGCAGCCGTCAGGTTGTCTTTCAGCATGCGAGTATATTATTCGAACTCCTGTTTGAAGCGCGTACATCTCGTGCCGTCCGTAATGATACGCATTTATATTGTGCCAGCCGCGCTGACGTCTGAAGACTTTCCGAGACTCGCTTAAGGAGCCCAGAAATAAATGTCCATCTACCTCGGACGTTTCCCTTTGGATTTCACTGTTTTCGTGATTGGAGGAGAGGCTTCAGCCGTCAATGCAAATTTCGACCTGGCTACACGATAATCGGACTGAATATACTTGTTATCAGAAATCTTTACTATCTGAACACTCTCTTATTCGAACCTGATGCAGTTATATCCAATTGAATTGGCTTTACTTCGAAAAACTGTAGCTCCGCAACTGTAAGAAATATCGACCTGTGAAGAGCAGTACATACTATATTGTTAAACATGAAGCCGAGTTTGTATGACCTTTCGTTCGAACGGCGCGAAAGTACAGAAGTTACGTTTGATGATTATTTTAGATTAAATTATTTAATAGCCACAAATAATATTTAATTGTAAATAATAGTAATATAGCCGGCCAGAACACAGTTTTAGCAGTTGAAAAGATTCGGTATCCGTAAATAGTTAACCCAATTATATTTGGTTTCAGTGTTTGTATTTCGTATCATTAATATTTGTTTTTTTATTTAGATATACAAATATCAACAACAAGAAGGCCATTGTTCTATTATCCGACCCCTACTGTCCGACAGGTAAATTCGAACCTGCACTTTGGTACGTGTGGTATATATACACAGTTCAGTGTATGTATATGTATGCCTTGTAATACATACCGGCCACAAGACAGTTTCAGCAGTCAATAAAACACACTACAAATAGTGTTACATTAAACTTGCTGGATAACCTAAAATTTTCCCACATAAAGCAGTGCACACCTAACAAACGATTAACATTATAGAACTCTCTAGAACTACTAACAATTGGGTAGACGTTCGGCAGATTTTGTATACTTAAACGGTCGAAAGAAAAAACTAACATGATTTTATTTTATTAGAAATCCCCATAAATTCCTACAACAATAACTAGCATGATGGTAATAATTTTAAAGTGAACAGCCTGAAATCCGTCATTTTGACGGGCTTGGTAGTTCTAGTATTAAAAGGCAAGTTTGTTCTGCTGTATGTAGGATAATTATAGATAATCTGGTATTTTAATTATACACTAATGCTTCCAACTTCTGCACCGCATCTTCTACATCGAATGTAACATTATATGATACACGATCATACATGTGCAGGGTAGGTGTACAAAAATAAATCGCGCGGTTATCGTAGGATGATTTTACACTGTCGGGTCGGCGAAGATCCATTAAAAAAACGTTACTGCAAAATTGACCTTGGCCTTGAAATTGAAATTGAAGATCAAATTAAAGAAAGCAGCAATAAAACTTGCTAAACTTCAATTGCATTTTTGAGTGAAACTATAATTGGGGGCGCGTGGTTCCTTCAACAATATTGGTGCTCTCAATGTGTAGAATTCGATCAAATAAGGCCAGGGTCGACCTGGCGGCAACTTTTATTTATGGATCGATCCGAGGATGAGAATCAACCTATAATAATCGCGACATTTATTCTTTGTTACACCCTGTGCAGGGTGAAACAGTTGCCTTTTAATTATCCCCTTCGCATTCGAGTTCCAATTATTTCTATTATTGGTACAATTTGATATTATAAATAAATTTCTGTACGTGGAAAAAGGTAGGTAAAGACACCTTTATATTAAAATTACTCCACAGCGTATAATTATTACATTTTCAACGGCCTATATCCATCCATGCGATCATAAGGCAAGGGAATCACCCTGCCCATAAAATGGAGAGCCTATATTAACGTTATACATATAATGCAGTGAATAATTGTATACGTTGGATACACATGGTGATATATTAGCTTCTGTGCGTGGGCACCGCCGCACTCAATTTTTTACGAGACGCAGTTATAATATTCAGGTCATTGAGGAGAAGTTTAGAACCTGCGTGTATAATTAAAATGACTACATTACTAATAATGATCCTCCATAGAGCAGAGCGTATACTTGATACTGGCTATTAAACTGCAAGTGAATCACCGTGCACATGCAACTCATTACCTCATCATCAGGCGTTCAATGCAATCATACGGTACGCTTGTCATGAGTGGGAAAAAAAGGTGTCTATCGGCGAGACATCATTTCCCGACACCTGGCCTCGCGAGTGCGCCAGGAAGAAAGGTTGACGTGCTCGGCTCGGCGTGGCGCGGCTCGGCAGCGAGGAGCGAGGAGCGAGGAGCGCGATAGATCATCGCGGTAGGGGAGTCGCGGCGACATTTTCCAGGCCGAGTCTGCCAGGTAGAATGAGGGAGCCGATGTATTTTTGCGGGCTGGCGCTCGCGGGATCAGAGAGCCGAGAGCGCGTTATAACGTTATTTCCAGCAAATACCACCGCGGAGGAGATTTATCGCCGGGTGTCCGATCGCAAAGCAAAAGACGGCCGGTCAGAAGGTTTCTTCATTCGAGGAGCGCAACTCAGCATTACGCAACCGCATCCACATTGCACACTCCGAGCTGAGAGACGGAGCGAGGCAGCCTGGCAGCCTGGCAGGCCAGCACATGCATCGAACATTATCTTTCTCTCCATCTCGTTTGCTCCTTGGTTGCAGGTCTATTCGTCCGTTCGTTGGCATTCTGAATCATTCCTCGGCCCCCCGCGCCCGCGCCTCGGACGCGTGTTGAGAATGATACATTATTTCCCAGGCGAATGTTTCTTTGCCGCGTAATGGGTGATAAATAACATAAATTAATGCCTTATTCCAGACATGTCGGTTATTTATGCTCCTGAATAACTTTATCCCGGTGCGTGATTACCGGCAGGCACGCAGCCCTGCGTTTCACTCGCTCGCCCCTTCTCTCCGGAGCCCCTCCAACTCCGCGCTCCAGCCCCGCAACCCAAACCCCCGTTCCAACCTCCTCCTCCTCCTCCTCCTCCTCCTCGACGGGAGCGCAGCCCCTCGCGGCCACGCCGCCGCGGGGATACGCTCAATGCTCGAATTATTCCCTCCGATCCAGAATGCCCGCGCTGGATATGCGAATTTTAATCCCGAATGAATAAAAAGCAGCCCCTGCGCCCGGGAATCCCACGACGCCCGTCCCCGCACCGTGAAATATCGCGCCATTATTGCAACCGGGGGGCCCAAGATTTCCTCGCTAACGAGCATAATGCTTTTGCTTCGAGAAACGAATGTGATGACTTCCAGTTGAGAAGGATGTGCGGTAACAGTTTCATCTTGGTGGGATTGAGCCAGATCGTATGTAACACGTCATCGCAGGTGTGTTTGTCGATATGTAGATTGCTAAATCTATTTTTAAGAATTGCTATTTCTTTTTTAACGCAATTATTTTTAACACTGGAATGACCAAACCCATAAAAATTACGGGGTTTAGAATTTATCTAAAATTATTAACACAATACTGGCATAGTTGTATGAATTTATGATGACATTCTAAGTACATATTCTAAAAGCCTCTGCATATAGTTCTAGTGCTAAATCATATTATTTATTAAAGGTTCAAAAGACAACAGACGATTTTCAGTCCACACAACCAACTGGATGAAGTTTTTATTATAACTTACTTGGTTACTTTTTGGTTTTGTTAATTTAACCTCCAAACCAAGTAACTTAAGAACATCCCACGAGCCTTTTGCTCGCACATACAATATTGATCACGGATAATCCGTATCGTCAAAGAATTAAACAGTAGAAGAATCTGCATTACAAAAAGAGTGCTACACTTCTTGTGAGGAAAACTAAGCTTTGCGAGAAATTCTTTTCCCGCAAACCCTTTCCTATGCTGAAACTCTTCGACATAAGAGTGGTTGAATAGAAATCCCTGGAACCAAAGTGGGCCAATTCTATTTCAAAGTGTTAAAACCTTTATCAGTACTACTTTTGACAATAATTTAAATGAAAGGCTATCAAATCATATTAATCCTCATCTAAAATAAATTATCGGGCCTATAAACTCCACTGACTTTGGAGAGAATACACAAAATCAATGCATACACATCAAATGAAGAATTCAGCCACAAACATTGTTATACTAGAGAGATTCCGCGCTACATGTTAATCATATAGCTTGATTAGACGCAAAAAATATCCTTTCATCCGTAACAAACAGAATTTAACTTAACAATCCAGCAAATCCTTTTACAATAAAGAACCACTAATTTCCTCATGAAATATAAATATTATACAAACAAATAACGAATAAAACTGCACAGAGTACACATGTAACAGATCAAAAATAATAAAAATAAAACCAATGAGATCATATATCATATACGTATGTTGCATGTCACTATAGTAACTTTGTATTTGATTTAACAGTAGAGAAATAAATGCAAACAAACTCGAGTGACTTATGCAGGTCTTAATATTTATACCCCAAAGTATCTTGTTCTTCTAGGAGGTCGGTTTTCTATCAAGACAAATAAATTCGTCGGGCTAGCGAAATCAGTGGCGCCTCTCATCCGAAAGTTCGCCTGGGAGTTGAGGGGCGTCCCTCTGAAGTATAGGAAGGGCTCAGCCTCGCGATCGCGCTCGCGCGAGCATTTCGGGCATAAATTTTTGCCAATTTCCAAGTTGTTCGGCGCGAGTGATTCAAAATTCATGCGGCCGGTATCACAATGGCGGGGTAATAACTTACAACTGCCATAAAACGTTGGAGCGTAACGAGTCGTTGGGTATGTAGACCAGCTGGGGGCTGAGAGGCCGCGCTCGATCTTGATCTGCCGATGGCGCGCGGCCCTTCTGATCTAGACTGGTATCCCAGCAGCCCGATAGAGATCGGACGGAAAGTAATGGACTGTAAACGATCCGGAATACCACGTATCATGCTAACACAGTGCCCGACAGCACTGTAAATTCGTCACGCTCCTACAATGGCTCGGCATTGATTTATGCCCTCATAACGCGCGCACCTCTCGCCCGAGCGCTCTTAAATTTAAATGTCAAGCTATTTAAAAAGCCCACTCCCTCCCCCTCCCCCCATCGCCATGTGCAACCTGATTCAGCTTTAGGGCTTTCTTAAGGCGTGTCCTCGACCTCGAGCAACAACGGCCGACTCTTGGTTCATACAGACCTCCCTTCGATTTACACAGATGATGATTTTTCTTCGAAATCCATTCCTTAATACGAAATCCATCTCTTCTCCCTTTCCTAATAATATCATTCTATTGATAGTACACTTTTTGTATAAATTGTGCGATAACAACTTTCAATAAATATTGTACAGTTTGCCTATAGTTTGTGTTAGACAAGTTTTCCCATTTTAACCAGTGTTTTCTCAAAAGTCCTTAACCTTTCTTTCATCAGTGCAAAAAATGTTGGGGGTTCGTCGCATATGTCAATCGTCAGCATTGGCAAGAGGGAATTACAACTATCAACGATAATAATACTGATAAATGAAGCTATTACACAACATAGCTGAATTATTAAGTGTCAATTCATGTCAAAAATATTGCTGTCTGAAGTTGCCAATTGATGTTTTAGGGAAAACTAAATACTATTCCTCTATAACAAACAAATTAAAAGGGGTACGAAAAAATTCATTGTAAAATGACACATAGGTATATCATTTTTACAGAAGTCCCAAGTGGTAATCAACTATGAATCGCGAAAAAGCAGTATCATCGTGGAGTGAGACGTTCGTGAGCGAAAGGGTTCGATAAATCAAGGTAGGTCAGGTATTACATCGTTAGTCAATGTGTTTGGCGTGCGTCGGGTTGATAGACGGAGACAAGGCTCGCCAGACATAAATCGCGGATTACGTAGCGCCCTGGCGGAATGTCGGTGAAGCGGGCACTCTTAATGTTTGCATATCCATTGCACAAGGCGGGAGTTATGAAGCGGGGGAGCCCACTGAGTATGACATCTCCGTCTATTAACAACTTACCTTTGGAAACACGCGATACAGGTGTACTGTCGTGTACAGTATGTGTACAGAATGATCTTTTGCCTTTGAATCCGCGTGTTTAAAGCCCACTTTTATCAGAGGGTTTTTTTTCGAATTGATTTATATCCGAAGGACGTACGAGTCTCGCGATTATTAGCGACCACGGTTTGTGCATTTGTGTATATGTATAATTACAGTCGGCCACTATACTCCTGTAGTAATTAACAAGTTGGTGTAGTCTATGATTGTGTATTATATTATTCACATTACACATAGGATGTAATATTATGTACAGTATGTATAATGAAAAGAGATGGAAAACATTCGTGTGCAAGTAATATTACTTTTTAATTTACAATCATCCGATGTAGGACAGCATATATAGCAGTATATATGTGACGGTATATATGTACGTACCTATATAAACGGAAGATCTTTGAATAATTCTTTTTTCGTTGTGTATTTCAGATATACTTTTACAGAACATTATCCACTTAAACGCTACCTATGTTTTGAAGAGTCAATATAGTTTTCCAAGTTTTCCAAGTATTACATCTCTCCGAAATGTAATAATATTCATTTAGAAACAAACAAATTTGGCTTGAATGCATACCCGTGCAAATACCTGAACAGTGGTGAGAATAAATAGGTCCAAGAAAAAGCCAAATTTAATTTAATTTCATTCATTTACTGTTTAGAAAACGCAATTTATATTTTTACATAACATATTATATATAGTTCAACGCTATACTATGGATCCATTGAATAGCTATCACAATACTGTGCGAAAAATTTAATTCCATAATTTCTACTAAGATTCCAACATTCCATACTAACTATTAAGCAATCAATCGATGTATGTTGTAAACTCCAATTTAAAACCGAGTCTAACGATTTTGAAAAGAATTTGATAATCCACTGTCTTTGAGTGCGTGACAGCGATTTAGCTTGGTCACATGTTTCGGAAAATTCATTTAGGATTTTTAAAGTAACCAAATTAGCTTCTACGAACTATAAATCTACCAATAATAAAATAAAATCTTTATCTAGCGTTAATCTAAATTAATAACATTGATTTAGAGAGGAATAGTAAGTACATATTATGTTAGTTAAAATTAGCTTGTTGTTAATGTTCACTTGAGATTTTTCGAAATATTAACACTGGACTTATTTACTGAGGCAATAGTATAAGAGGCCAACGACTAACTAACAGCAAAGCATGGCGAAGGAGCATCGTGTGATCTGCCTTTTGTTTTTAAGATAGTTGCGTTAAAAAAGAAAACCACTTTTTTCGAGAACGTCTTTAAACTTTCACATATTAATCTTTACAGGATTTGCAACTACTGGTCAAATGTTATTGGACTTGGCCGAATCGTTTCCGAGAGAGTCGACTTTGAAATTGGCAACTTTTATACGTGCAACCACAGACTATCTAGTCTGCGGTGCAACATAGCCAAAAGTTGTCAGTCATTCAATAAAACGTCGAAAAATATAAAGCGAAAATATTGTGGTCAAGTTTAATAAAATTTCACTTCAATAGCTACATGCCTTTGTAAAGATGATTATGTGTGAATTGAAAGAAATTCTCGAAAAAAGTGTTTTTCTTTGCAAACTACCTTAAGAGTGTAACATTGCTTGAGTTATGAAGACGGAACGTTCCCATTTACATGCTCGGCGCAGTAAGCCCGCGCGGGCGCGCGCTATGACGAAAGTTGACGCGCGCGGCGCGCTCGTTACTCCGCGCGCGGACTCATTGCGGAGCTCGCTCGTAATCAGAGTGAGTAATACCGGAAACGGTCTTGTTAGCTAACGACAGCGCGCGCGCCTTGTCAAGCGCAGGCTAATGTCTAAATTCGTTAGTGCCGCATAATCCTGGCGATAATGAAGACGTGATTACGTAAGTCCTGTATAATAACGTGAGCGACCGATGCTTTTATGATGGCGAGCGAGATTTATTTACTGAGGCGACCGTTTTTCCTGCGAGACGTCCAGTAATTTCGATATCCTTGTTTAATTGGCGCTTTGCGTAACGTTATATAAAAATCTGGCCGAAATATCAGGTAACCAAGTTGTTGCCGTTCCACAGGCAACGTGGGTATACATGTTGATTTACTTGGCTTTTAATCAATTTTGTCTGGTACACAATGATGCGTGTAAGATAATTGTAGATAATCTTGTAGCTTCAGTTATACACACTAGCGTTTCGAAACTCTTTGATACATCTTGTACACTAGATAATTAACATAATACGATTTTTTTATAGTTTTCTCTCAGTGACTCAGTCACTCATCAGTTACTCAGGCCCCTCAGTTCTTAACATGGAAGATAATTTATGATGACAAATCGTAGGCTCAAATTTTTGTATTGTGGTGCAGTTCTATAATTAAAAGCAAAAGTCAATAGATATGTAAATTATTTAGAATTCAAATGGAACACTAACGTTATTGAAATAGTATAATTGAATTGGAAATCCAACAGCTCGATAATTTCAGCGTTAATAGTTACCGGATGTGCAGCACACATTAAAGTGAAGTTGGCGTGAACAAATTAAGGAAATGGATATTCAAGGAGCTTTAATTCAATGCAATTAAGTCGATCTGTTATCTGAGTTGAAAATTCTAGTCCGGCTTGACTCAGCGACTGGGTTTCCTCCCAGTGGAATGCTGTGCAGTCTGTGCCGTATATTAATTGCCTAATACAAGGTACAATGTGGCTGTTAGCGGCACGCCTTTGAACTAGCCGGGATGTACCGTTGACTCTATTAAAACATCGACCAATTAAATCCAATCAGCGCGTTATTCACTTAATTAAAAAGGCTTGTTACTGCCATGAAATATCACCCGCTGTCTGCCCCCCTATATTTATGAATATTCATCCCCCTCGTGAAAGAAGGACGAACAAAATATGTGTGATGTAAACGTCAACCATTTAACGAGCCATCTACCATCCGGTAACCTGAGAATCAGATGCATTTGAATATCACCAGCAATTATTTCTTCGATGACGCTTCCACTTAATTAGGCCGTTTCATGCCCTAGACTTTTTCGTGTCGTGTTCCTCCTTTATACTGAATGATTTGTTTCGACTCGGTAATGTTGGCAAACTGTTAATTATGCCAGGGAAAAATGATTTAATCTTAAGATTTTGTTGCATTTTTCATGTTGTTAGCACATGTATCATTACATACATCTCCCTACTTATCCATATTGCATTATTTCGAGTTCTCTTTAGTTTTGCACTTATTACTACTATATTTATTAACTTGTTTACTTATTCGTAAATGGAAAACGCACCTATAGTCGTTTCCCATATTGATGTGTCAATCTTAAAATTGCTAATCCAGAATGGGAAACAAACAGTCTTTAACCTTAACTTTTCTGCATCTTTCGCACTGGTTTGTGTTTATCATAACACAAAACACATTTTGTAATGTAAATGCAATTCTGAAGTTGGCACGCTTTGCTGCGTAAGCCACGAATTTCAGAGAAGCAACATTGTAAAATGGCTGCGACATTCAACTATTTTCGGTTGTACTTTTCTGCATCTTCGCACTGGTTTGTGTTTATCGTAACACTAAACACATTTAGTAATAGTGCATGGATTTATCTTTATTTTTGTTAACCTTATTGTTAAGTAAAGCGTCAATGTTTTAACCAAAATAAAGATAAATCCATGCATTATTACTAAATGTGTTTTGTGTCACGATAAACACAAACCAGTGCAAAGATGCAGAAAAGTACAGCCGAAAATAGTTGAATGTCGCAGCCATTTTACAATGTTGCTTCTCTGAAATTCGTCGCTTCCTTCTGCATTCATACAGTTCTACACTGTAAACTATAAGGAGAACATTCATAGGTGCAGAAAAACGAAATATTCACAAATGTCGACATTTTCGTGCAAGATAAGAGTAGCAAAAGTTTATACTTCAAATTCCTTATGTAACGGCGTGTTTTAATGACATAAAATTATTTAAAAACGTGTGGATGAAAACTGGGATGGTTGCCTTGTAATGAATTAATTTTGTGGATATTTTCAGGAATTCTACATAAATCATACTAATATCGTTTTCCAGTGTGATATTTGGTCGACGACGCATATTCTATAAAAAAAACGAGAACTCTCATTTCCAATCGACAATATGTATGCTAATTTTCGTAATGTCTCTTAACAACCTGTCAGATACTTTTGTGATGGCCTGTAGGTACTTTCATCAACATGAGGATTGACAGATTCTACATTTCTACCGGCAGATGAAGGTCTGCGTGGAATATCAGCGTGAATAATCAATTTTTATTCATTACTGTCCTGCACGTCAGTGGTATTACAGATAAACTAATTGCCAACCGTTTTCGATGAAAACGTACTTTTTCCAACGTGAAAGTAGAGACCTAGTAATATTTAATTTTTCATATTTGACAATATTTGCTTCATTTTTTTATTAACCATTAATCAAATCATCTGCTGTCACGCGAATTATACTCCTGTTACGTTTGATGACAAATTCTGTTCGAGCGATTAACTTAATAACTCATGAGTGGAGGTCGATTTTCTTGCACCATAATGTAATTACTGTATAACTATACGTACTGTTTTGATAAATCAAACACTAGAGTATGATATAATACTCTTATAATCTATAATGATGTATACATATAGAGTGTATAATATAACAATTATTATACCACATAAAGTATAAATTATTCGTTTATAATATACATAAAGAGGATAAGGTTGTACCCTTAAAAACAAAAGAAAGCATATAAATATTGCCTATTTATTTCTGACATAAGACATTAATTTGTTGCGAAAGGAAATATTTTGTAAACCTGTCATGATTAATCAAAGAATCTACAGCGTTGACCGGTATGTCATGAAGTCATATCCCAAATTCATATAGAAACAAAGAATAATTTAAGATATATTTTTTATAATTCTAAAGCACTTTCTCAAGAAACATGAAATACGCACAAAACGTTGTCGGTTGTTCCGCCATTGAGAACATAGTTTACAAATGTAGTCGGAAACTTTCGGGACGAACTGTAGTAACTGACTGAATTGCAGCAGGCATTTAGTTAAACGGCTGTTTGCTGTATTTATGCTAAGGGTGCCAAAGACACCAATCTCGAAATACATATGTGATCTTCAAAGTTAAGCACAGGAGGATCGCGACTGGGAGTTGATCGAGGACATGCTCAGATGGCGGTAAACACGTGCATGATTTGAGTGTCGGTAAAGAAGCGGGCTCTATTTACCGCCGCTCTTGCACTCTCTTCGATTTCTAGGACGCCAGGGCCGTAAGAATTTTGGTAATCCGATGCATCAGGCTTTCCCATATACAACACCTTACTGCATGGTGATAGTCCAACATTTTTTTAATACTATTTCAAATCTAAAGTTATCAATAAATGTAGAACATACATATTTATTATTCTTAGCAAAAATCTTCTAGACTATAATTTTTTATATCAATTGACAGTAACTTATGAATGTTGCGTGACGAACATTAGTTAATTCGAAAACAGAAGTATACATTTTCCTTTACGAGTTTTGTATTTTGTATGTTCCTTGAATTCATATGTATGTATAATTTGTGACCATCATATGTAATGAAGGATCAAAGCTGTCTTATTAACAAAATTCCACATTTGTCTGTTCCGCTATGTAAAAGTACTCAGACTATAAGCCTTTCCAGTTATTGAAATATTAATCCATCTTCAATGATTTTAAAATTCACTCGAGATGTTCAGAAAAACTGTTCTCAATTATCCAACTAGCCAAGGCTAAACGAAACCTTGCCAAAACCATATAGAAAATACATAATCCGCCGCAGAAGTATTCTAAACAAAACAACGAACTGCAACTCTTACTTAGCATTACTTGCAACTTTGATTCGAAAAGGACGCAGTTCAATGAAGCCAGAAAATTGACAAATCACGTAGGCGCCTGGCAGCTACAGGGACTGAAATAATAATAAAGAGTGGCCCGCGGCTAATCCAGCAGATTAGGCGATTAGACTAATAAAGCTCGGGAGCGGCGGATTAGAGGTTAAAGTGAGAGAAATAAAGGAGTGAGGGAATCGGTGTCGCGAGAGTGTCGAGATGTCGCCGGGCGACCTCTTCTAGACTCGAGCCTGGGTCGAGTAGCCCGAGGATGGTGGCGGCGGCGGCGGCGGCGACGGAGGGTAGAGGCGGCTGTCGGGTGAGTTATGGACTCGACGGGGCAACGTGGCCGCCGCAACATTAATTGGTTCTATCGCCCAAACGAACACATGTCAGATTACTCGTCCCACTCCACCGGTACATACACATACGTCAGACGGCAGCGTGCTCGACGAAGAACAAGAGAGCGGAGGGCGAGAAGATGAAGAGGACAAGCAGGTCGAGCGCGAAGCGGCGCGGCGGCAGAGGGAGGAAGCCGGCAACAGCCGCTGGCTATCGGGGAGGAAAGAGAGAGAGTGGGTTGCGCAGTCGGTGGGAGGAGAAGGACAGTAGAAGAAGGGCCGCGGCGAAGGGGCCGAGAGGGGAAGAAAGAGAAGAGAAGAGAAGAGAAGGTAGCCGGCCGGCTCGAGGCGGAGGAGCGACGAAGGAAGGAGTGGAATGAGAAAAAGGAAGAACGAGATCGGGACAAGTCTGTTCTTTCATTAATCAGCGATTAAGCCTCTGGCCTCGGCCTTTATGAATTATTATGATACCACATCTCACGACATCGCCATCAGTCACGAGCCGTCGTGTATCTCAGTAACTATCTCCGGGGCCGCCTGGCAGACGGGCTTACATTTATCACCGTCATCTTTTCAGCATGCTTGATTTATCTCCTCCGCATTATCATCTGGCACTTTGACATTTTGTTTGAATGGATAAGAGCCGGCTAATGTCGCCTCGCCTCGGGCCCAGATACGCGCAGATTACGCGCGTACATGTGTACCGGCATCAGCGGGTGTGTGCGCTAAATAAATAAATAGGTGGCGCGCGCGCGCGTTAGTCGGGCTTGCTTTTGGGCGGGACTTTTTCGAAATTGATAGATTACGAGCGACAGGGACAGAAAGCTGAATGTAATCAGGCAGGCTGCTCGAGTGCGGACGGGTGCGAGGTGGGAGAGAGGTTAGGTTACCTGGCTGGCTGGTTGGCTCCGGCCGGCTGCTGGAATAGCTTTCACTTCGAATTGGGCTCCCTTCTTTTCATTAGCGCGCAATGGCAATACTTCTTCGGAGCGTCCGGCAGTGAGTCACGCTTCTGCATGGCCACTAATAATTTTCGAGGCCCCGGAGAGCCAGCAGAGGCCTTTGATATCGCGCCGCCATTTATCATCGGATTTCCGAGTACGGAGGAGCGGCGATTTCGCGACAGTAAATTAGGCGCTCGGAGAGATTTATGCTGCGAACTCCCGCTGATGAATGAAGAGGGCGCGCGCGCGCACGCGGGCGCATATTTTTAATATCAGCTGTAATTTGTGATGTCGGCCCTGCCCGCCGCTATTAACGATGCCCCTGGCCTGCACGCCGAGCGCCCGCTCACTATAAACGGAGTAAATGAGCTTATTAGTCATCCGTATCCAGAAACAATGTGTTCTTCATCCATCACCATCCATCTGGCGGCCGGTCCATTAATCAAGCCCGGTGACATCTTGACGCGCCCAGTTATTAATGCTTTTTCTTGCCGCAGTTAATATCGGCCGCGCTCTCTCCCCCCTCTTCCTCACCCTCTTCCACACCGCCTCGCCAGCCCGGCTGATAATGTCGTGAGCGAGCGACCTAACCTGAAATCCCGATAACGATCGAGCCGCTCTAATATTCGTAATTACCGCGGCACTTACAAAATCCGACGGCGGCGGGAACGAGCTCGATGCGCGTAATATAACCTCACCACCCTCCATCTCTCTCTCTTACCAACACCGCACTGTCGCTGCCACTCGATTAACGTCGACTGACAAACGGCCTTTGCATAACCCAGATACGTGTTCAACACTTTTTCACCAGTTTTAGTAGCATGCGTAAAAAAAGGACTGTCCTCTTAGCTGAATGTTGTACTGTTACGAATAAAGGAGATCCGATCGAATGTTTCGCCACGCTATGTTTTGTTGGTTAGTTGTAACTTAGCATTCCTGTAAGAGAGAAAATGCCTTGATTAATGTTTCCAGGAAATTGATTACAACTGGTTGATTTTGGTCGGGCACTTCAATATCTGCTACTTATTTCTAAATTAATATTTTTGTATTATTGGAGAAAACATCATAATGAATGCTCAAAAATAAATAACGTTAAACTTTATCCGAAATTTGCAAACAACATATCATTTCAGGTCAATTTTCTCTTTAAAGAAGAAGATGAGTTTGCATGTTACATAGAGCTGCCTTTTAGAACAATTAAATTTCTTCTACTTTTTATAGTCTTTTGTAACTATTTTGTCAACCAATGTGAACAGTATGCTCTGATAAAAATATGTAACAACAATTTTCTACATATAGGCTACACCCAGTATGATGTCTCATTTCTTATACCCTGCGCTTTTTGAAATATGTAATCCAAAGCTTTGAATTTATATAGGTACAAGTTTCTTCTGAATACGTAATATATGTAGTATTAACCATTTTTACCATTCTTCCAAGGGTTATCTGCCATTTTTTGGGTGCGAAAAAATGTTTATGATAGTTTTCAACTTCGGACAAATTTATTTAGGGGGTGATAAATAACCAGATTGAGTTCTTTGAATTAAATATTATACTAATAATAAAGTAAATGTGTATGTCGTAAAATTTGTTTTGATTAAATAGGTTAATCTATTATTTTCTGTACGAGAAAGCGATTGAAGTAGGTCTTGCCATTAAGAAAATTTATTTAGGTGCGTAAAAATAACTGGATTGACTTCTACGAACTAATAAAATAAATTTCTTTTACTAAGCGATTCTTGTCATTTTACTCATCGGTTTTAGTAGATGAATACCAAAGTAGAGCATATTGAAGAGGAATCATGTCACGTAGAAAAATCAAAGAAGATTGGAAAGTAAATTCATTATTTGAGCAGCGTAATAGCACGAACACCGATACGAGCTTTTAGTACTGGCTGTATCATTCACTCGCCTTCCCGTCATTGACTTTTTACCAGGATTCCTTCATTTAAACAGACCGAGGATTCTGTGTCTTTCCTTTTTCGCCACACTCATTAAGTGTTAACGAGTCGATTTACGTGGCAAATAAAACTTAATTTACGTGCCACTTTCATTCATTCGCAATCATTCGATTGTAAATGCGCTGTAACTGTAAGTTCCAGCTTCTCTCTCGGGATTTTAAAGTCGATGCTATCCTAACGACAAATTGCGCTTGCGGTATTCGAAATTTAAGATCGCAATGAAGAGTAAGACGGGAAATCGACGGAGATACGAACACTATTGAAGGTGGTTTAGAAATCGGGTAGGAAATTTAATTCGTTAAATATGAGATAATTATAAACCTCTAGTTCTTAACCTTTTTTTTAAATAACAAGATTACACGAATTAAGCGTATGAATATTTATGTTTATTCATACATGTATGTAGTCGCAGTATGAATAGGTACTGTGCAGTCAAGTAGTTGGAATAGATTTTGGTTTTCATTTTATTCAGAAAAATTATTACACAGATTAATATTTCTTCTTATGCCACGATATCTTAAATATTTCGCCCGCGTTCATTGTTCACATCTGATCGGTTGTTCCGAACAGTTTGCTAATTCGACCGTTAACACTTTAATCCCGTCGCGTCGACTGACCGCAACCAGAAATTCATTCCTTCTTTCATCATTAATGTCCATCTGACACTTCCGCAATAGATTTTCCTTTGGCCTGGCTCGCGTGCAATTATTCCACATATGTATACACTTCTCGTGCATCAGAGTCTGAACAGTTGACGCGGAGGATTGTCGTATGCAATGAAATAAATAAGTTGCAAGATCCCAGCTTACTGCAAACTCCTGACTGCTGCATCATCGAGTCGGTCGCGCAGGTATACGCGGAATGCCGACGAAAAGGGACGGCAGGCGCAGGACGAAAATAAACCAGTTGTCGGATTATCAATGTCGAGTGTAGTTTCTTTGGTAGGTAGGACTCTATCCATTCCCGCACGAAAAGCGCACGAACATACTCAGTGCGGGAGAGATAGAGAAGGGAACGAGAGGAAGGAAGGATCGGGAGGAATGGTGCGATGGGGAGAGCGGCACTTTCACGGGCAACGGCCCTAATTGAATTTATGTTGCATTTTATTCTACCTTTCAGATTTTCGTGCCGATCTCCGATAAATCTGTCGGCATTAATAAACATAAGTGTAAGTTACGAGGAGACCAATGACCCAATAAAAGCCGCGGAGACGTTAATTCTCCGGAGAGGTCGAGGAGGAGAGGGAGATGGAGAGGGGGAGAGGGGGGAGGATAGGGAGAGTGGGTCGTGGGATTAATACTAATCAAGAATAAATTATAATCATACTAACACCCGCCCAACGGCCTCTGGGCTTGGCTATCGGCGCAGGGGGGCAGGCAGTCTTTAATTTATTGGACGGCCGAAAAGACATTGCGCGTAAGCGCATAAGTTGTGTTTATCAGGATACGGCCATTTACTCCTGAAACATATTGCCGGTTTATCTGTCGACTTGGATAGCTATTTTCTTTCGGGGATGTTTATCGCTCGCCGCGCCCAAGTATGCCCATGTCCACGGCTCTGTATGTGTAACAGGCATAGACACACACACGCAGCATTAAAATGCTTCTTTCCCCCCTTAAAATATATAACTCAGCGCGTTTTTGTTCCCTCGCGCGTTTTATAATCGCTCGCCCGGTTGTGCAAGTGCGGTACGCT
This sequence comes from Crossocerus cetratus, assembly GCA_963675795.1. Lineage (NCBI taxonomy): Eukaryota > Metazoa > Arthropoda > Insecta > Hymenoptera > Crabronidae > Crossocerus > Crossocerus cetratus. The sequence goes on from OY776668.1 coordinate 8,224,867, forward strand.
CGTTCCAAGCGGTTCGGAATTGCCAACTGTTTGCAATTCGCGCACAATTTATGCCAGCTTGTTCTGATTGATGAAGTTTTATGAATCTTTGGACAGCTAAATGTAAGGTAACTTTTAATTGCTGACAAACGTCGCGGAGTTTGTAAAACGCAACTTGACTCTTTTAAACGCCGGAATGCGTTGTGGAATTACAGGAATCAAAACTTGACGAGCTAATCCTTACTTTGTTTGTTTTGTCTCGGAACTTTAATCCTATCCGTGCGTGTCCAGCGTTATTAAAGGACGAGTTACTTCTTCGTTTATTGTTTCCCTTGGGGTTACAATCATTTTTTACAACCTCTTTGCTCCAGTTCCTTAACCTACTTCCCTAAAATTCTCTCCCTTTACGCCTCTCTCACCCTTCTCGGTGTAAAGCACGAGTTACTTTGTTTCTTCACAATAACTGTTTAAATATAGCAGCCCCAGATTTAATTAATGTAAAAATAATGATAGATGTTAATTTAAAACAATAGAGAATGTAAAGAGGAGTTGGGCGACGTTCACGTATAATCAAAAGTGGTGAATAATACATTATACCTTATGTATGTACAACAATGTATGCCCTAATATAAAGGAATATAATTGGGTGCTTTATATTGCTAATTTAGGAATATAAAGCACCCAATTAATATTTTAAACAATTTTATCCAATGGAACTTTTTCATTCTGGAGCTTTGAAATTAATAATTCTTTCTATCGTGTGTATGATAAATGTACTGTAATGAAATGTAATGCATAATAGATTTAGATAAGCTGTACCAGTTTCCCAGAAGCAGGTTTCTTCCATACTAATCTGGAAAATTATAAAATTGTCAGTATAAGATGTTTATGAACCTTTTTCTATTCCGTCAAGATTAATATTTTTGGATATACTTAATTATCAAACTGAAGTGCCATTTATAGTTCGTTATATACACGAACATTGCAAAAATACAAACTTAACAGCTGATTGTAGGTGAGTACATAGTATAATATGTACTATCATGTTTCATATTTTCATATCATGCACTATCTGCCTATATTTACTATTTTTAAAACTTCACAAGCACGTATAGGGTGATTCACTTGGCTTTGAATCGGTAATGATGTAATAATATACGGTGTTCAGTAATTTGAATATAAAGGAGTTTTTAACGAGCCTTTTCCACGCACTGACATTTATTTACAATATCAAATTCTAGTACAATAATGGAAATAATTGGAAGTCGAGTATAAAGGGGATGTTAAAAGGCAAATGACTCACCCCGTGCATACCTAACGTATGTGTATTGGCAAATTCGATTTTTTCCATCAAAACAGAGGAATAAAAATGACATTGAGTTTATTGGAAACTGATTTCGAACAAAAGGCAGGAGAGAATCAGTGGGGCGAGCCGAGTTTGCAGCGTTTTTAATAGTTTTCTGGTAGCTCAAAGGAGCGAGCGGGGCTCTCCCGAGGGGACACGGTTCAGCAATGTAGGAAGAAAATTGGATAAGCCCGGCAATTCAATCTCCATTGGCCGAACTTTGAAAGCTGAGCCACGAAACCGGGCGGCAGAGCCGGGGAATCAGTGGCTTACGGCGGCGGCGCGGCGTGGCGCGGCGGGGCATGGGGGATTGAAATGAGCTTGAAATACAAAGCGAAGTAAGTGGCACGAGAATGGGGCGACAGCGATAAAGGGCATTATGTTCTCGCCGCGATGAAAAAAGATTGTCTGCTCGCGCGGAGCTCATTGCAAATTGCCTATCACGTCGCTGCGGCCGCGGCCGCGGCCTGTAATCTGATATACGCGCGGACACTTTTCAGGCCATTTCGCGAAAGGCCGACGCGAGCGTCGAGGGTTTCTGCAATCGGCGATCCGTTTTAATTAGCGCGCCAACTAATGCGCCGTGAAGCCGCAATTGGATGCAGAATTCATAATATCGGGAGGACGGCGTCCGCGCGCACGCACGCGAGCAAGAGAGGCCTACTTAAAAAATGTATTCCTGCGCAGTGCTGCTGCTGCTGCCGCCGTCGCCGCCGCCGCTGCTGCACCGCAATGATTTATTGCGCCCGGCACTGTTAATGACCGGCTCTGCTTTTAACGCCCGGCAACTTTCATTTCCCTCTTTTAATGAAACACGTGGCTCTCGCGCCCGCGAGCGCCTTTCACGGCGATAATTCAGCATTGCGACAGGTGTTCCAGCAATTATTGGGCATCCCGTCAATTCATGAATCACGCTTAATTAAGATGGCCGCACAAAATGCGTGCGCCCGCGTCACATAACTTTGGCGCTCATTACAATAATCTATTTGCGGGTAAGTGATGTGAAAAGAGGCCCTCCCGGGCCGAGATTATTCCTGGCCGTATTCACCCCGGCGGCCACCGGCCAGATTTTATGGCAGATAGGTCTGATAGATGCTTCCGTTACCAATCCCAGTGGGCACTCGCACTGCTTTCGAGGAGCCGTACGCCACGCAAATATAGGTGTAACTATAAACCCGATCCCTTTCTTGTGTAACAACTTAGGCCTACGTCACCCACGAAGAATATAATCAGGCTGATTCACCTATCTTTTAGTCACTAACTGCCGGATAGACACTTTCGTACGTACATGTAGAATAATTATACATTATTTTATTTACATTGGTTATGGTTTCCAAGCCTTCTCTATTAAACGGCCAGTATATCATATATCAACCGTATCAACGGTTATATGTATATCAACTTGTAAATTTAATCATGAATATAAGCCTATCGATTTTGATTGAATGGGCTAATCTACTGTTTTTAAGTGCTGGAAAACGATTGAGTTAAAGCAGGGCTTGGCCGAATTTATTTAGGGGGTTAAAAATAACCAGATTGATTTCTACGGACTATATTACAATCTATTCGTAATAAACAAAATGTTTAGCGATGAGCGATATCTTCGAGGTGTGTATAATACAATTATACACACATGTCTGAATAAAAGTCGGACACCACAATGCTATTTCAATCACACTGTACAGGGCAATTTACTTGACTTGGAATCACTACTTTATACCCAAATTTTTATTTGGGTATACATATTATATTATTTTTTAAAGAGAATCTTAGTACCAAGGTTTGTGGGATATATGTAGGTGTCCTTATAAAAAATGCACCCCCTTAGGGAGGGAATGTCCAAAAACCCTTCCTTAGTGAATGCCCACGTCATCAAAATAATATATAACGTCATAACGGCATCATAATAATAATAAAATGTATTTCCAAATTTTGCGTTGGTAGAGGTTAAGCGGTTTGGGTTGCGCGTTAATGAACTGAATTATAAATGCAATATAATACTGTATGTAATACTGACAATCATGTTACATAATTCACAATGCACCATAAACTTCGATATCCTTATTATTATTATTTAATAGAAGAAAAAATGGGTTTTCTACACGTGGTTTCGCCAGAGTGGGACATACATATTACGCAGGCCAGAATTATTCGATTTAAAGAATAATAGGTTTCCACCATCAGTGAGAAATATCAAACTTTTTCACTGGATCATTGTTAATTAAAAAGATTTCGTCAGCCCGGAAATACCTTGAAAGTACAGAGTAGGAGAGTTAAATTATATTAATCTATACTTTTATATCTATTTCCTATACATCTTTTATAGTTACACACCGGGATATATTTTTTTATTTTATCACAGCTCAGCCTGTGCTTGATGCAGGACGATAACACTCTCAAAAACAATAAATCGAGATAATTTAAAACACAATAAAACAATAAAACATTGACAGCCCACGGCCTAGTTTCATGTCAATCGAATTTTAAAATCGGTCACTGGTTCTTATGTCTACGAAATTTTATATTTACAACGAACTAAGTGCATTTTATAATTACAAGGACTATCCTTAAAAAATCTTTACTGTATAATTTTAATTGGTTTTAACTAATCATTACTATATAATTACAGAGGTGTCGTTACTCTACAATTCCCGCCATACTTATAATTTCTCTAGGACTATAAACTCTTTGTACTTATAGAGTCCAGTGAATTAACTAGAATTGTCCAGAGCGTTTTGCAGGATTAATTGCAAGCTAGAGGGTCTGTGGTTAGAACCGGCGCCGCGCGGCGCGGCGGTTGCGTGAGCGTCGGGACACGGGAGACACAAGGGCGACGCAGAAACAGGAGTATGTACTGTCAAGGCGGCGGGCGTCGGTCGGTTTAATCCCATCATTAGTAGGAGTCCCCGTCGATCGCGGAAGATTTATGTCGCGGCAGATAATAAGAAACTAGGGAACTGTTAATACATCGGACGGGGCTTATCGGGCAATTTTTGCCGAGTGAGCGAGAAGGGAGATGGGGAGGGAAGAGTGAGCGAAGACAAGGGGGAGAAGTAGGTTGAGAGAGTAAAGGCGCGCGCGGCTCGGCGGCTGGTGCGATATTTCTGAGGCGGCGCGCCGATAAAACTGCCGAAGCGGCGGGTATAACATTTAGAAGCGAGAGCGCGCGAGCGCGAGCCCGAGCGAGCACCGACTCGCAAGAGAGATAGTGGCGCGAGTGTGAGGAGGCTGTCGGGAGGGAAGCCGAGGAGGGCGGAGAAGGCGAAACCGCGGCAAGGCAAGACGGAGAGAAAGATCGAGCGGGGCAGCGCTTATTTACTCAAGCCGGGAGTTGATGTATGGCCCGCTGCTGGACGTTGTCGGTGCCTTTCATTCGACCGCCTCTCGCAGAGACAAGAGATAACCTCGCGTCTGATCAACGACTCTCTACGACTCTCTAAAGGCCCTCGCTACATGATCCGAGCATGGGGCTGGCATGAATCTCGAGCCATTTGTGGCGGAACCAGGGCCCCAGGCGCGCCGCGCGTAATGGAGAGCCCGAGACTCGTTCCTCTTTTCGAATCGCCGCCCTGCTCGCCGGCCTGTCTGCCTGCCTGCCTGCCTGCCTGCTTGCCTGCCTACCTCTACCGCTCTACCACACTACCTCGACTCCACACCACGCCGACGCCGACGCCGCACCCTAAGTGTTATGTCACACCACCAGTTTCTACCGACGACCCTCTCATCCGCCGCGCATCCAACCGATGCCTTCCGGGTTCCTTCCGCGATAGATAAGCGTCCTCTGATCGTGTAGATTTCTCACGGAAATTCCAAATTTTGGGAGAATTGTTGCAAACTTGTTGCATGCGATCAAAGCCATTCGTCTTTAGCTTGCATTGGTGAGTCCCCGGAATCCTGCGATCCGGGTAAGATAAACCTTTCCGAACCACTTATTGCTGTAAGGAATTCCTGACTCCCCGACATCGACTGTCCCGAGAACTCCACTTGGACCCCTCAACGACCCGATAAGACTGGAATTTGTAAGTTATCGTTAGGTCTGGTGTAAGTCATTCCGCGTCAGCAAGGGAATCAGTCGTAAATCTTTGTTCGAACGTGAACTCTTGACCTGTACAATTTTTATCTACAGCTCCCTTGGAATACATTTGAAATTAAACATAAATAACCGTGAGATTTTAAGAAGAGTATGTGTCCAAAGTAGGTAACCCGAAAGTGAATTCGTAAACCCCTTCAGCAAAGAGCCTTGTAAACACGAGGTCTATTAATATACCATTAGGTTTTAACTATTTATTTTTTATTTTGATATAGGTTTTAATAAATTAAATAATTGGACAAGGTTGACGCCCATTCTGAGTTACAGGTGCCCTTATGAGGACATGGTATTGTCCCGTGTATAACCCTTTCGTATTCTTGTGAAATGCAACTCATTTTGAGATCCTTCAATCATGGTCTGTTATTAATTTTGAACGACTGCGTTTGCCGGCAACAGAACTGTTGCATTTGAGGTCATATCTTTCCCTCAAGGTACGTTTAGGGGATACCTCGCTCCGTGGAACATGAAGCATGTAATTGAGGCATCCAGCGGGCAAAATGCTCCACGAGCCACAATATTGCACGAAAAGAGGCATCGTCTGAACGTACCATTAGGGTTAGGGAATGCGGTTCCCGCACAAATCTAGATTACCTCCTCGGGCAACAGCTCTAAGATACAGTTGCCTGCCTGATTGCAGTGGAGGCAAAAATGTTGCACGTCTCTGTCACCTACTACTCCTTGCAATAGTACCGCAGGTTTTGGACATTTGTTTTCTAATTAACATGTGGTTATCGATGCTTCGACGTTTGTCCTATCAGATATCAGGATTTCATACTCATATTCATAATTGCTTTAATTCAAAGTCAACATGTGATATTTGTATCTCTGTTCGAACCTTGTTCACAATTTCGTGACAAAGGATCGTTGTAGAATGTTAAGTCTCCTTGAGGATAAGTTAGCGCGTGTATAGATATATGTATGGGGTCCGAGTATGTATCGGGGTCAGTGTCACCCGCCAAAACAGTGGTTCACGTATAAGGATTCATCAGAGTAGTGTGTTGGCAAGTGGATAAAAACAGGCCTGAACAGATGGGAACAGGTTAGTCAGATTGGCCAACGAAACCAATTATACACAACGGTATCAGAAAATAAATGACAACGTTAACAGCGATTGAAGTACAATTCATGGAAACGTTTATTCATACTTGTCAATTTGCCTAATAATGACAAAATACCTGTCCTCGTCGAACAACAGGAAGCTAGTACAGATTTATGTTCTTACCAACTCTCTCACAATTTTATTATAATGAAGTTTTACAAAGCTAACACTCAAACTCCTGCCATACATAACCTATCTCTACATACTATTGCAATTGTAGTTTTAATATTGAAGCTTTTAACCTTTAATTACTTTTCAACTGGATATATGAATCCAAAAGCTGTTAATACTATTATAGACTTCCAAATAATTCCAATCAAATGTATTATATAATTATAATATTGTTTTCATTTCTAGCCTCTTCTTTTGCTATTCTATTCTTTCTACGTCTGACAAAAATCTCTTTCAGTGCTTGGAGGTTAAGAGACTGATCCGCTAAGTTGCACGAGGGGGTAAATGAATTGTCGACATTGCGCAAAACGAAACGGCGTAGTGTGATTCGGCCTTAATCGCCACTCCGTTGGAACCCGCTTTCTCTCTCACTCTCTGTCTTTTCCCTGCACTCTTCTGTCCATATGTATTCTCTGCTGGCATGCCGCCGCTAATTGAGAGGCTTATTTGGCGGAAAAATTGACATGACAGCGCAAATGAAATTTATAGAAACATGAGATTAAGCTGCCGTAATAAGCTCGATAATTCAGAAACATCTTTAGGCGCACTTCTCGTGCCGTTAGGGGTCCGCTGAGAGATCGGTGGTCACCGGCGTTCACCATCATTGCAATTAATGTGACTCGTAAGTTATATAACATTCCGTTGGCAACTGGTAATCGATGCGATACCGAATATTAGTTATTACTTTGCGCCGGCATTTTAAAGACTCGCCTGCACCTTCTCGGCTGCGTTATGTGTGTATTGGCCATTAGCAGTAGAACGGCCGACATTAATTCCATGCACTTAGGTATCACTTTCAGAACTCCGACTTTTAGAGTGATTGGTGGTAATAAAATGAATATTACGCAATCATACTTTTTATTTCGGCGAGCGGAAAAAAGTCCCGAGGAAATGTCAGTTAATCATCCGCCCACTTCAATTCAATTTGACATTTATCTATAGTTTATAAATTTATATGTACAAGTAACATGAATCATTGGATTTAAACGTTTAACTGGGATGCATGGTACTTGAGTAATGGCACATGACTAATGCATCGTTTAAAGGTCTCGCTAATTTCGAAGACGAAGAATTCCGCAATCCATCGTATTGTCAGGTTTGGTTGTTTTCATAGTAAAAATGCTTACAACACTTGTCGTGTTTATTTGAATGGAGATTTGCTGCAGACTGTTATTAAAATATGTGTCCCCCATAGAATTTAAAAAGATTTGAATGAAGTATCAAATATTTATTATATGTTAAATAATACAATTCAATCAAATTATAGATATTGATATTTATAGTAAATCATTATTTCACTGAAATTCGTTGTAAATGGACATTTGAATCATTGTAAAGTAAATGCTTCTTCCGAATTGATTAGACTTTCTAAGGAGATTAAGGACGCCGCGATCCGCCCACTTTATTTACAGGCCTGCATCTTATACAGATGTTAGAGCGGCTGCTTCGTATCTTATACTTTACGTGCTACATTCTGTACTTTGACTTAGCCGGCGGGATTTAAAGGGAGGCTCGCGTGTAAATATGGAACTAACGAGAAGCCGAGACCGCCCGACCGAGATAATCCGTGGGAGTTCGTGGGACTAGCGATTATTATATGCACATCCTTAAACATGAGAAGTCTCCGGGGCTGTGAAGCAGGAAATCGATTCTTTCGCTAATAGCTAAGGTTACTTGCACGCAGACAAACCGCAAAGCGGTTGTCCAGCTGCATCAGTTTTCCTCCGAATTACCTCAAACTAGAATTACCAAACCCGGTAATTAACAAACTAGAATTACCAACTCAAACGGTTGACGCGGATTTATTCCATATGTCATGCCATGACTTCTTGCAATTTACACTTTTCATCTATCTGCAATAGTTGACGAGGTATAAGAATTGAAAACATTTCCCCCCCAACTTTCCAAAAACCAACTTGACCAAAAAGTAGTAGTTAAAATAAACACATTCTTAATTAGTAATCCAAACACTACGTCTCCACCAAATTTCATCAAAATCCGAGTGTTGGAGTTCGCAAACCTCCCGTGTGAGCTTAAGACTTCAAAATGTCGTTATCCACCGTAAATATGTTAAGATTTATATTAAAAAATTGCAGCCTTATAGAAGAGTAGGAATAGAATGTTAGAAAGATATGTGGAAAGAATGCTATTTCCGTGTGAAACTTACAGGGTTGCCAGCAGCACGTATGTGTGACTTGCATGAGGATGGGTCTAATTAACCTAGCTAAAGATTGCGATCGGAGACCGTGGCCAAGGCATTTCTATGGTTTTATTTCTTATATTTGACTGTCAGATGGTATGTAACACGAGCACTACTAAGTATGGGACACCTCGGCTCGAGGAGTGACATAATAATTATAGAAGACGCCGTGTTCGCAATCACTTGACGGCTGTACAGTTCTACGGAAATCTGTCGGTTGCATCATTAATCTTCCAACGGTTTATGCGCAATTCGCTGGCAGTCGCCGGGAATAGTAATCGGGTAATTCCTCGCTTATTAAGTTTTTGGCGGAGCTGTTGATTGGCTGACGGACACGCGCTTTGCTGCCATAAGGACGAAACTCTCAAATTCAAAGTCATAATTCAACACAATTGTACATATACTATTATCTTTGATTTATCAAAGTTATATTAAAATATATTAGCATTAAAGTTTGTGGACTTTTTAGTGTAATGTGGCGTTGACTCACCCGCAGGATCCGGACGATCTATCTACATATATCTCAAGTAGCCTTCTCTCTACAACATTTCAGTCCTGAGCCGAGTAGCAGAGATCGGTCCCCTATTGCGTTACTAATTTTATCGCCAACTATAGCAAGCTTTACGGATTGAAACCGCACACAACTGAACGCGGACGCACATGCCATAAGAATTCATTTGTATGGAAATCAGACAGGACTTTCTGTCATCCCTAACCTCCATCAGCGTGTCCGACGCAGCTGCAGAGGGGAATTTCACTCACACTCGCACACACGCCGTCCGGTCGGCCTGTGCCGAGAAAACACTGCAAAGTGATCAAACGAATAGCCCGAAGTTGAAAGCGCGCGGGAGAGTGGTGGGCCTTTGTAAGAGCGAGTGTAGCTGTAGCAGGGTTATGGGATTCCTATGGGGCTCTTGCAATCAGGTATGGTTCTTCCGTGTTATACACGCTGAAGCTGCCCTCAGGACTATACACGAATTAACAGATTATAAGTCCGATAAAGGGATGGAGTGGTAGAATAAGGCATCACACAGAGCTTGTGTAATACTCTCGTTCTATTCATATAATTGCAAAAGCAAAAGATTAAGCATTCAATTTAGTGTTGTCTTTACCATAAGCTTTTTCCATTTTGTTTAATAAGAATTTCTTTTTCTTTAAGCATAACTCAAACATTACTTATATTTATTTATTTAGATGTTATTATAGATGATTCATAAATATTACAAAGAAAAAATTGTGTGCAGTAGAAAATAAAAACGCGGCAAAAGAAATTTATATGTAAGTAAATAAGAACTAAGAAAAGATTCTTGCAACGTAGCTATATTTCAGTCACAGATCAGACGTTTTTTAATATCTGTGCTTGAAGCTTCAACTTATACCGATAGGTGTTGCATGCTATATCGAAACTATGCGCTGCATGTGAGCAACGCAACCAGTCTAAAGGGGGATTCAAAACCACTTGCCAATTACTTGAGCGCTATAAAATTACAATCCAATTGATGCCGTTTATCCGTATCGACGGAATTGCGTGGATAAAATATCGCAGAGATAATCCACTCGTCATGAAAACTACCAAAGGAATGTCCCGGAGACGTCCTTGGGCCTTGGGTGTTGGTGAGAGGGTTTGCCACCGCTGCTGCCCCTCAATTGTGGGGTTGCGTCAAAGTCTCGGCACCCTCAAGTGGCTTGACTCTCCGTCGTCCGGTTGTCGAGAGCTGAATGGCCATTAATTTCTTCTGCCAGCTAAATTCTTAACACGACCGTTATTGCCCGACGAAAGATATGCTGGAAGTTTATCACAAAGTGAATGCCAGCTTGCCGGTACTTCTTCATTCCTTGTTCACGGCTCTGCGATAAAGGATCGTGTGCGTATTGGTCCCAAGTCTGCGCGAGAATGAATGAGAGCTTGCATGTGTGTATTTATGAGTATGGGAAGAGTATATGAAGGTTATTGTCACCTGTCAAAAGGGTGGCTTACATATAGAGTGTTTTACAAATTTCGTAGACGTCTACAGGATAGCCATTTCATACAGAATCGACGGAGACGAAAATGAGTATGTTCAAAATTCGGACCCGTGTTCCAATTGCAAACAAATTCTAAAACTTTTACGGCATTAAGGTGGATATCGCAAATTGACAAAGGTTTTGCGCACTAATGCTAATGTATCGCGTTGGAACACACATAAATATACTTCAAGGTTCTAGGACCTTCTGTTTTCAAACGAGAACAAATACTACCGAAATCGGTTCAATAATTTTTTCCCGAAGTTGTAAAACACCAACACGCAGACAAAGGTTATAGATTTAGATACAGGCCGTTCCAAATGGGTCGCGATTGGCTATAATAAACTTTGGGAATGGGAGGGGGAAATTATACTATTTTAAAATTCCAAGATTCAATAATAATTGAAGCAACGGCCCTGTGTCACTTGGTGAATCGCAAACATTTGTCCCCTGGTTCTCGTTGTGCCCCAAGCGTGCCAATAATAATCTTCATATCTTATAATTACTAATATCTACATTTTCCAATATTTTTTAATTAATGGTATTGTTATCCTCCTTTTACACTAATAATTAATTTAGAAAATGCTATTATTTCATTATACATATCTCGAGTATTTATATACATAGTATATCACGTTATATCAGTTTTTCATCATATACGAAATAAAGGTAGATCCTTGGACAACCCAAAATCATTCATTTTATTTTGCACAAAGTTACACAAATTTGCGCATCAAAACGAAAACAACCATTTAATATCCAGCAGCGTGTTTTTCAAATCGCAAAAATACGTAACTCTGAGCTGGTGAACAGAAAATAACAATGCCGTTAATTTAAAAGAAAATAGAAAATGTAGATATGAATAATAATGACATATGAAGATTAGGATTAGCACGTTTTCGACTCAATTAATAAAGTTCCACCAGATCTCGAAAATATCATGACCACCTGGGTGATGAGAAAATCTCTTGATTTCAAAATGACTCGCTTATAAAAGGAAACTCAAGTGAGATTTTCGAAATAGCTGCCGTCTTCCTCATCCCACTTGTCATAGGAACGCTTTAATAATTCATGGTATTCTCGGAACACCCTGTACGTCAAGATAACTCACCTATTATTAGACAATTCAAAGTGGGTAGCCGAATACAAATGTCAAAAATAACGGACATCTTCATCTGCGCCTTATTCGATACACACTGGCTATATCTACTCGATTGCGACATTTATAAAACTACCTGTATTACCAGAAGGTTACGAAAAACAGTAGTAAACAGCTGGGAGAGTTAGTCAGACCTGGGGAGAAAAAAGTCGTTATACGGAACAGTATTGGAAAAGCACTGGGCCGATGAGAAAACAGTGGAAACTGATGAAAGGAATAGGCCGAAGTTGAAAGTACGCAGTAGAGTAGAGAGTGGTGGGTCTTTGTGGGAGCGAGTGTAGTCCTAGGTGGGTTATGGGATTCCTATGGGGCTATCGCAGTCAGGCATGATGCTTCCCGTGTAATACACGCGGCGCGCTGCCCTCGGGACTATACATGAATTAACCGATGGTTATTGCCCAACGAAACGTACGCTGGAAGTTTATCACGGAGTGAGTGCCGGGTTGGCGGGCGCGCACGCACACGCACACGGCCACGCACGCGCTTGTTAACACGACTGCTTACCGTAAGATTACGCGCTCGCGCGCGCGCCCCCATAGCGCTGGCTGCCGCTGGCGAGCAAAATTACTGCTGCGTGCGGCGATTTTCACGGCGTTCCTTTATCACCGCAGCGAGCGCGCCGCTGTCAGATGTACGATGCCGATTCGCAGTCGGACGTACACGTGTTCGCCGGGCCGACCGGTCCGGGGCTTTTCGCGCGAGCGCGGATCTTCCTTCAGCTCCTTCGAACGTCATAATGCTGTCGTCGTCGATCTGTTGCTTCTGCCTTTCCTTTGCCGCGCGCACCCGCTACCCTCACCGCCCTCAGTACATTTCTCAAAAGGGTCCCTCCGTTCCCTCCTTCTTTGTACTGGTTATACGCTTTACGCCTATTATCTACCAGGCCTTAGCCGTCAGGCCGACGTGTCCGAACGTCGACTTTCACCTCGCTTCCCGTAAACACGTAGACAGTACACACTCGTCTTTTTCTCAAGTTACAGAATAGTTATCCCAGATAGCACAAAAGTCTGATAGACCTCGTAAAGTTTTTTTACGGCGCAATATAATCGCCGCCAAATCAATAGGCGGTTTCAAAGTTGATTGGCCCATTCTACTTCGAAAATGATAGCACCCAAGCAGTAGGAACTTATCCAACTTTTATGATTTGATACAAAAAGTAATATAAGTTAGACGATGTTGCTATCAAATATGAATTGGACGAGTTGTTGCCAAATAATAATAATTGGATCAATTGGTACTTAATAATACATATTGGATGAGTTGGTACCAAATAATTCAAATTTAATGAGTTCGCACCAAATCATAGAAGTTGAAAAATTGGTAGCAAACAATACAAATTGGGCGAGTTGGTACGAAATAATACAAGTTGAACAATATTTGGTACCACCCTATCCAATTTATATAATTTGGTACAGGAAATAATAGAAGTTCAACGAATTGGTAATAAATATTATACTGGAAATGGTAATACAGAAGAATATGGCGAAAAGCGACCTTGTAACCGCTCATTGAGTTGACGGCGACTACTATAGCAGGGATAAGACTTCTTGGTAAGGTCTGTGAAACTTTTATGCAAGATGTGGTTAGTAATGAGATTCAGAGCAATATTATAAGAGCTCGTCCGAAAATGCAGCACCTTAGTTTTATTCCCGTTTATAATATATCTGCTTTGATTACGAAAAATACCGTTTATCAAATACCGTATGTAACTAAATGTAATTCTGGCTGATGATAGACATTTCAAATAATTTATTGTGATAGTACAGTACTGTTTCTTTGGAGTATAGAAAGATTTGATTATACTACCATATTATTTTGTAACATGTAATATGGTTAATGTTTAATTATTTGACTTTTATCGAATATTTACGACCGGCAATTCTCCTGAGCCGGTAACTTTACGTTATATTTTCCATTGCAAGACACCGATAACACAATAAGTTTATTGTGGGTAAAGTTTTCCCCACAATAAACCTTACCCAGCAAATGAACGTAAGAAAAGTATAAAATACAATCGCATGTTGGTATTTTATATGGTACATCTCAAGACTACTTTGGTAATTGAAATCACCACATGACACATCACTTTAATATTTGTTGTCAAGATACCAGCAGAAATATTAATATTAAACAATTCAATTCTGCGACAGGTTCTTCCACACATCTTTCAACTATTAAATAAAATAAGTAGTTGTAATGAAACTCCAAGCATTGTATTTACGCAAAAGTATATGACAAATTTGGAAACAAAAGATATTTTTAGTACAATTTTCTCAACTAATTATACCTATTTTTATGTTCATCACTGTTTGTAATGTTTAAAGTTCTAACAGTACACGTCCATAGTACATAGCATGTTAACATAATTAATGCCATTTATATTGCATTACAATTGAGTAGTCAAAGCTCGAATGATGAGAAAGTGCGCTGTGTACAACAAGACACGAAAAGGTCGTTTCACGGCAAAACAAAGCGGCGAATGGCAAGAAAAACTCCACCGAATGCTCCGACTGGAAGATCTATCGAGCGATTACAAGATATCCAACATGTCGACGATGGCGGTTGGTCGGAGAAATAATGCGAGCAATGCAAAGGGCAGTAGCAGCGAGGAAGAGTCGGGGGTCGAGGGGGTCGAGGAGAGTTAGAGGCGAAGAGCGGGAAGGTTGCGAAATATAGCCGAATCGAATCTCGGCGTGAGGGTTTGGAATTCTCGGGGACTGGCTACCGATATAGCCGGGTAACAATGGAAATGGACTTGGTGGGCATTGAATGGCCCCCACAAGTGGTCGAGCATTCCAACATCGAATCACCAGTGGAGTTCGAAATGTGAACATGCATGCGTTGCGGAACGAAGAGCAGGAGTGCAGGTTTCGCGCCCCGTTCCTCGTCCGCGCGCATGCATACACCGCATTGCTAACAGATCGGCCAATTTTCGAGCCGGATATGTTAAGACCCCCTACAATGTAATGCCACCGAATCCCTCGAATACGATCACCACCGACCTCTTCTCACTTCGAAACCTACCGTTTACGCCGTTTACGCTCCGACCTTTCCGATATCCTGCGGTTTTCCTTGCCCAACCACCGCCAATACCTTCCCACCCTAATCCTCATTGCTGCTCGATGATTGCGTCACTTGGATTCTACTTGCTACTCCCTGCTTTTCTCCCTCGGTTACATGCCACCTTTACGTGTTACTTTACCAACTGAAACGTGTCCTGCTAGCAATATCGTATTCGACGACTTCAACCGAGATTGATACAATTCGCGTTCGCATATTTTTATAAACCCTCAACTGCTATTTCTGACACCACAATTTGCGTTGGGTAATTTAGGGGGAAAATAATCAAAATAAAAAGATTGATATTCTTACATTCAATATATCGCAATATAAACGTGCACATAGTTTGAAAAATGTGGCACGCATAAGATAACTGATATTATATTAGTATGTTTTTAAAGTATTGACAATATACAGACAGTCTGCTATAAGAAACGATCAATCAATTTGACAAGCCATAGGTATATTAATTATAATTGCGATGATCAATGTTACAGAAACTAACATTTAATTGCATAATCTGGAAGAATGCAAACAAATCTACCGACTAGTACCAAACGCAGGATTTGTTATGAACTAATGTAACATAGGAATACAAAAATGAGTGTTGCCATACAAAATTAACGTTAAATGTTACATGTTAGATGTTCAATAGTACAAATGAAATGATAAATATAAAATGCGGAACGTTAAGTCCTGAATTTGAATAGTTACGTTGTTGCCACCTTTCAGAGCGAAATAACATCTTCACAATGCAAGACTGAAGTCCCTCGGAGTTGATGAAAGGCTGAAGCAATGTCGGAGCGCAAAAGTGCAAGTCGGCAGTGGCCCAAGGAGTGAGGCTTTTCGGCGGCAACGTGACCGAAGAGAAAAGGCGCGGCAACGTAAAGGCGGCTTCAATGAATAGAGGAACGCATTGTTTGTCGCGGACGGCATGTTCCACTGTCGGCTGTCACCGGAAACATTCATTACTGTGCGTCTCCTGCTAGAAATCACTAATGCATTCGAGGAGCGGGGCCTGGTTGCTTCTACAGTAGCGGTTTTGAAGGGGTTCGCCGGGCTTTCGGCGAATCGGAAATCCCTCGGCAAAAAAACGTCCATCGTTAGACCGAATCCTCTCCTTATTGCAAGAAAGACGCCTTTCGCATCCTTCGATTCCTTCGATTCCTCATTAGCGAGCATTCTTTATTTTCATTTATATTGGCCCCAATGTACTATGTAATTTTATTCATTATTTCACTACTTACCTTACAACTGCCGGTAAATTTGAAATTATTTATAACTCTAGACCGATAAATATACTTGGTCTTATAATCATATTTTATATAAAAGAAATTATTATTACTCTGCTAGTCTGATATCGTTTTGGTGCTGGCGGCAGAGTCAATTGCAAGCAGCAAATAATGCCTGTTAAATTAAATCAGGTATACTTAAATATCTATTAATATAACCGCCGCTGCATAAATATAAATATCGAGCGGCAATAAACTCGGGGTATCTCGGCAACGGTAGCATGGCGATTTAATGTCTGATAATTACGGGCGGGGAAAATCGGCGAAGGTATTAGGAAGCGAGAAGAGCGAGAGCGAAGCGGTGGAGCGATCGAAGTGAAAGACGAGAACCAGGTTGCGCCGCTTCCACTGGCTGTACAGGCTGATTCACTATTATTTCAATCACCGCCACCGAGTATACTCCTATATGCAGGGTAATTATAAATTATCTGGAAATATCCGTGTAGGATTATATTATATTCTATATTATGTCATGCATAGAATATATTTAATATAATACATATCTTATAAATAGATTATGGATTTTTATGGTATCATCAATTTTCATTGTTACACTGTGCATTTAAATATGGCGGCTTGAACAAATGTATCCAAGCCTTTGATAATACGAACGCACACAAGAATTTTTCAGTCGTTTGCATCCATTGGATACACTTTGGTCTCTTTCTACACTGCATTTTTTAATAAGGTTAGGTTAGGTTAGGTTCATTACCTTTTTTCTTTACCGATTCATTAACACATTTTATTTAGGAAATATTCTGCGGAACGTAAGTGATTTTATTCCACCTGTTCGAAAAGAAATTCATATATTTCTAATTTTAAATATATTTTAAATTTCTCTTCCTATACTTTGTGTTAATTTAACACAAGTTTTATACTTGGCTGCAGATCAGCTTTCATCCCACTTCTTTTGTACCGTACACGCATCTACTACGGAGAAAGAGATGCAGTTTTATTATAGATTTCTCAGGATCAAAAGCCGCCCGTTTGCACAAACATTCACAATCTACTGACGAAGAACGAAGTACGCCAGTGCTAATTGAAAAGCGAGTGAATCAGCCTGTAGACGGCATGGAGTATGGCATCGTTCTATCGTCGCGTCGCCAGGCGGCGCGACGGTCCGCGCGAAGAAGAGGAGCGGGAGGGAGAGGGAGAGAGAGCGCGCGGTGGAGCTGGAGCGGCTCCGGCGGTGGTTTTATTTGCGGCGGAATAAATAAAAATTTACGAGCAATTTACGGAGGGTCCTCAGCCGGGTCAGGGGGATCCATCAATTTACTGGGAAGTGCTCGTTTGGCGCGCGGGCTACAAAATCGTCGACGAAGTTCTCTTTATGAAGCTAGAATAGATTAATGCTCTCGTTTGTTCGGTAATGGCCCCGATAAATTATCTTAATAGCTCGAGGCGGCTATAAATATATTCTTCGGCTCCTCCGCTCCTTACGCCTTGTTTTCCTCCCATGTGTATCGCCCTGTCTCTCCGCGCTCGCGCACCCCGTCGAACTGCCATGTTTTCCGTGTCACTAATTCTTAAGAATTAACGCGCCCGCGCGCCCGCGCTCGCTCGCTCGCTTGCTTGCTCGATGGGGGAGGTGTAACGCGAACAAAGGAAGTGAGTGCGAGCGCCACCGGCATTCTGGCAGCCATGTAAATTAGTCGCCGGCACGGCCACGAATGCGCTTACTAAATCAACCGCCCCCTCTCGCAACCAACTCCCCCAACCCCCCACTCCTACCCTCCTGTCCTCTGCCGTCTCTTTTTAATGCACTATTCGTCTTGTGCTTCCTCCTTTTTATCGCGAATTAACGCCTTGAACGCCTTACATTCGATTAGATTATCTTCCCTCCCGGGCCGCGCATCATTTAATTCATATCTCCAGTAACATTAAACTGCCGGCATTAATTCTTGCGAGAGCCCGGCAATCACTTTGCGGGACTGAGCTCCACCCCGTACCAGGGTGAGGGGCTTCCGTGTAATAAATTTCATCGAATGGTGGTTGACAGTAGTTAAACTTTAGTTTCGCGAGCGCGGATTGGCCGCACTGCAATATCATAGTCCTAATTGATCTCTCAAAGGGCAGTTTAATGCTGCCCTCTCCTTGCGATAGAGTTTGATCCAAGAATTCTTGATAGACTGCTTTTAATTGCAGTCGCTATAAGACGAAGTGAATCTTCCAAGTTGTATTAAGTCTCGCCATACGTACCCTCTTTTTAAAATTGTAAACTTTAGAATTGTAAGCATATTTGAAACTTGCAGATTTGTATTAATTGGATAATTAATTGGATAAAGAACGCAGACACATTCCGTTATGTTAACCTCGATGGAATTAGTAGACTTATTAAATAAATAAATATAATAGTCGTCTATATATTACATACGCATACATTACGTCGTCGATGTTACGTGTGATAATAGATTTCACACAACACACATTTCACTAATAATAGCCTAGCGTTAGACCTCCTATGTTGGGTAAGTATCTTGATTTGCTTTTACAGCGTATTTTATACAAGTATTAAATTTCAAAGGAAGGTCGTAATTCCCTGCTATCTTCGAACTCACTCGAATGTTGTTGATATGTGTCACGCGCATTCTTCATATGGACATATTTAGGGGACAGTAAATCGTGGGCAAAGGGGGTAATAGTTTATACGATATTCAGAAACTATTGCTTTTTCCCAATGGTGTAGCTGGAATGCTTAACAAATTTGCCAGTAACGTAGATTGATTTCTTAGTCTTATATATATATGTATGTCTTATTTACTATTGTCGAGTGAAAAAAAGGATATTAGAAGGCCTTTACGCTTCCTGACAACGCTTGCCAATTCTGTGGTGAATTAGCATATTGTACCTGGCTGGAATAGCGTTAGTGAAGGGTTAATTGTTAATAACAAAGCAGGAGAAATGCTCGCGGGCTGTAAAGGATTTACGTGAAAGGGGGCGGGAGGGGGGGGGGGGTGGGGGCGAATAGTTTAGCGAGCGACGGGCGGATTTGTGGCGCTCCATACTTCAGATCTAGCGGTGGGCGCAAAATTGGATTCCCAATGCTTTTGTCGACGTTAACGAATTCACAGACATTTCGCTCGGTCGCTATCGGGGAATTTATGTGAAAGCTCGGCTGGCGCAAGGAGGATCCGGCGAGCAATAAAGTGCACGATAACCGGGAACGCCCGGCGAGGCTGCAGTTTTCCGGCTGCGCAGTTGAACGTTACGCTGAAACTCTGCCGGAAGATCAACTGGCAGTGAGTCCTATCAATTGGTCGGGCGCTCTTAATGCACCGACACACACACAGGCGCGGCCGCGCGCAGACACATACACAGAGGACGTGAGGTTGAAGCAGGGTTCGCCTGGGGACATCGGCGTTTGGCAGAAATTAGGTTGGTAATGCGTCAGGAGCGGCTCTCGGCGGCACTTAACATCGTAAAGTTGTTGGATGGCAGCGCTATCACCCCTAACAGTTCCTAACAGTCCAACGCACACCTCACACTGCCGCGCCGGAGTCTGACACTGCAACCGTGAGTTATTCACTTAATGCGGCCATTACGCTCTCCTCGATGGCGCTTCATCCTGATTTACTTGACAAGCATTTATTGCTTCTATTTCGGCTGGCGATATTAAACCCTCCGCTCACATTTCCTACCTACATATGTACTTATGTTATGCTCCGCCTTCCCCTGTCCTTCTTCTCCCAAGTTCCCGCGTCCCCCCGCGTCACCCCACCCCTCTTCCCCTCTCTCTCTCTCTCTTCAGCTTTCTAGCGCGTCTAAATACACGTCGCTTCCTCTCCTCCTCTCACTCCCTCGCGCCGACTACTGAAATACGTTGAGAAATGACCATCGCCCTGCCAAATGACACCCGGCCGGCATTCATTATGGTCGGACATCTAAATTCCGGACCTCGCCACTCACACGCACCGGCTGATGTATTGCTGCGCTGGGATGAACAATCAGTGAAATTCACACTGCTTAATTGTGTTGATAATGTTTCGGCCCTGTTTGTAGCCGCTATTGTTCTGAGGCTTCATTCCTCACATGACAGTACGCATTGGTTGCTGGTTCCTAATATGTTATATATACTTTTGCAATGTCTTTTTTTCCTTGTTGTTCCTTGCTGTGGTATAATTGTTGGCCTTGGCATAATGTTTGGTAGCAATTGGTCGAACTTCTATTAGCTTTGGTACCAAATCTTAGAAGTTGGATAGGTTGGTACCAAATATTGTCCAACTTGTATTATTTGGTACCAACTTATCCAATTTCTATCATTTGGTACCAATCAATCCAATTTTGATTATTTTGTACGAACTCAAACAATTTAGAATATTTGGTACCAACTCACCGAACTTATAGTATTATTGATACCAATTCATAGAACTTGAGTAAGTTCCTATTCATCGTGTCTTATCATTTTTGGAGTACAGTCAGAAAAACGACCTTGAAACCACCTATTGAATTGGCAGCGACTATAGTAATATTCATTTTGCATAGCTTGTCGATTTAAATGGATAGTAATATGAATTCGAATTCTAGATGAACAGTGAATTTAACATTTTTGTGCGGTGTGAAATCGCTCATTTTGGTCGGCAGTTGGAACTAAAAGTTCAACAAGACGGATTTACGACGCTAAGCTTTTGATATTTTCCGCGCATTTCCCCACCGGTAGGAAAAATCGGGCGAATCATCTGAGATGATAACGGTGCGGCGCTGGCAAAAGTTGAGTGGCAGGTTCGCAGTCGGGCGGCGCGGCGATTCGTCCGCATCCTTTCGAGAGCGCGCAGCATCCTCTGGTGGTCGTAGCGCGCCTCGGTTCAAACCTCGTAAACCCGGGAACGACCAATTAAACGAAACGAGCAGTGCACTGATGCAGTCTCTAGCTGGTTGCCTGCCTGCCGGCATTACCTACAGGTTATACGACTCGGGGAATTACCCTCAAATTACACAGTTGGTACCGGCGTGTGCACTTCCCCCCGTGCGCCACTCTGTATACTTACGCTCGGATAACAACCGGCCTGCTAGCAACGCCACCATTTCCTACGACTCAGAAACGCTCTTTCCTCTCGCTATCAGGGCTCCTCCTCGGCTCAAAGGAAGGACCCGGTAACGACTGCTCCCGGCCCCCCTGCCAAAGCTATACTTCCACTCCCTCATGATCGACTGGCCACGAAGAAAGTGACGGTTAGAGAAGGCACCGTACGCACCTTCGATTTGACTTAACCTCCTCACGCACAGTTCCCCGAACCTATAAAACGCACATTAAGCCCCTCCATCCTTTTTCTCCTCCTCCTCCTCCTCCTACCCCCTTCGTCATCCTGCTAGTTAACCTAAAGCCCACTACAC